>OZ024908.1:24564482-24581982 GCA_964017125.1 Flabesymbios commensalis | reverse complement strand
ATAATGTGGGTTTTCGCGGGATTCTCTTCTGTGCTGCTGGATGCTGGGATGCTGCTGCAGCTGTAGTCAGGGCAACCAGATGTAGCGAAGAAAAAAGATAACACTGAAGGGACAAATCCACTGTTGTCATCCGCCGCTCAGTCAGCCTATATCTGGCAGTCACTTTGGCATAAAGGGTCGTATCTGTCACTTTGCAAAGTGGCAGATACCACCCTTTAACCCTTGAAGCGCTGAATTAATTTGTAAACATCGCAACCAAATGGGTTTTTTCAATTTGAAATCATTAGAAATGTCTTAGTCAGCTCTTTCTGATTCATTTGAATACCTATGTTATGGGTCTACAGCCATTAGAAATATTTTTACTTTTACAGTGCGGGGATCGACTTTAGTCGTCAGAATCTGACGTCTATGGACGTCAGATTCTGACGACTAAAGTATATCCCCCCCGATTGAGAGATACTCTATGCCAAAATTGTGCAGCTCAAATCGGCCTATATTTATTTTATTTAATCATCCTTACAGCGCTACGTTATTAAATGTATTGTACACCCATGTTAATTTGAAGTTCAAATAAGTACAATATAGTTACATACCAGTAGACTGGGATCAATTTAAAATTTAAATCGTAACATATGCAAGTCTAGCAAACTTAACCCTTTCAGTGCCGGGATAGACTTTAGTCGTCAGAATTTGACGTCTGTAGACGTCAGATTCTGACTCATTCAGATTCACTGTGATAGCGGAAATATTTCTAATGGCCATAGACCCATAACATAAGTATTCAAATGAATCAAAAAGACCTAACTAAGACATTTATGATGATTTCAAATTGAAAATAATCCTTTGATCTCCATGATTTTCAAACAAAATTCAGCGCTTTAACTTTCAAGTCAGCATTCTATTTACCTCGTAACCACAATGTCCTGAATAGAAAACCCGTGAACGTGCTTTGCTTTTTGAATTGTTATTTATAACTCAAACTTAACAGTTGAAAGTTGGTTGACAGATGAGAAACAGCTAACAAATACACAACTTTGTGTCACTGTTGTCCCACCGTTTGCAACGCTGGACCAACGTCAAGCCAGCATTGGCTCAATGTATCGTGTTTGTTGTGCAGCTCAGCTCAGAGTCGTTAATGGAGCTCAGTGGGATACATTATATTGTTAAAGCCTTGAGGGCTGCTCATTAAAAATCTTCAGCGGCCGGTCTGAGATTGGCTCAATGTAGGTTCAATGGTTATGACGTTGGCCCTACATCAGAACCGCATTGGGCCACCATGTAGTGCTTATGAGGAGTGCTCATTAAAAAACAGTGCCATGTGCTGAGAAAAAAACGCAGCCCGCCAGCAGCCAGTCAGAAAAGCCGAGTTGAGCGTGACTCATTTGCGAGTTGATAAAAAAAGTGAATTAAAAATGGCCAGCCGCTATTTGTTACGTGTCCGAGCCGTGGTTACGCAATAATGCAGTTTGCGGCGGCGGGAATGGCGATGTGCGGCTAGCGCGCGATGGGAAGACGGGCCTGCGAGCCGCGCCGAGCTCCGTGGGTTTTTTCTCCGGTTTCCTTCGTCTTCTTCTTCTTCCCACAGGCATCCCCCTGTTTGATTAACTGTGTCGGTTTTGTTAAGGAGCGTCTGGATTTCTGCTGGCACTCCTGGCAGTACTGGATCCGACGGACTCTGTGTGCACGTAGTGTGTGTACGCGCGTGCAGACTCCACCCGATTAAAATGTACATTATGTACATTATGTGTGTGTGGGTGTGTACAATTTGTGTTGGTGTATACGGTGTAGAAAATCGGGATACGTCGTATACATCACGATGGGATTTCTTCCTCGATCCAAACTGGATTACGTTTCGCTTGACGGATAAGATGCTGTGATGACGTCATTAACCACTGGTGAGTAGTTCTAATAAGTCAGTCAGCTGCGGATAATTGCTGGGCCACCGTCGAAGACGGTGCGCCAGCAATGATCCGCGGATACGGATCTCACATTTCCCCAGGCCAGGGTGGGGGTGAAGGGGATAGATGTTTTGTGTGGGTTGCAGTCCCCGCGCAGGGCTGTAATTAAGTTAGGGGCTAGCCCCAGTCGCTGACATACTGGTGACGTGCTGTCACTGTCACGTCATGGCGGTCGTGACACGCGAGCGGTGGCTGTCAGCCTGTCACGCGCGCCTCTACTCCCGTGACAAAACAGGGACCTGACGTGACTGGACCCTCTGTGACAGCACCCCGTCCGTGCGCCACCGCGCCCGCCGCCAGTCTGAAGTTATGTCTGCCACAGCCGCTGACCACAAGTTCCCCTCTGCTGACCTGCTGGAATGTGATGCTCATTTGTCTGGTTGCTGTTGTCCTACACTGATCCGCAAAGTCAAAAGCCAGTAACTGCTTACTTGAAAGCAGGCCGCTACTGTCCTATAACTCTACAAGGTCTTGCGGTCCTGCCATACCAATGCTCTGCTGCCACATCAAGTTTTCTATTGACCTTGCTGTTGGTGGCTCTCGTTTTTGCTGGTTTTGCTGATGTTGGCCTTCAACACTGCCATCGTGCCCTATACACTGCAGCTTCGGCTCTCACTCGCCCTTCGCATTTTGTAAAACTTTCACTATATATACCAGCTCGTTTTCTTGACCGTCTGTTGGTGACAATCTGGCGTCTCTGTGTTGCTATTATTCTGGTTTTGCCTCTGACTTTCAATTTAAAATATTTAAAACTTGTGTTTATTTTCGTGGCAATACCTGTCGAATCTCTTTTTATTTGAGAGCAATTATGTTATTATACTTTCTCTGGTTGCCAACGTTGTAGTTTTAATTTTTCGGTACACCTATGAGATTTTTTGTAATCAACGCGATGCACATTCGCTGACATTGCTGTACAAACCCACGAATAACACTTATACCAAAAAATCACTTGTAAACTTTGCACGCTGTGCTCAATACTCACACCATATAGTTATTACAGACAGCAATATTAGTACCAACAACTGCTGGTAAGAAAGTGCAAGAATGCTTCTAAATCGTTCTTACAAGGTCAAGAACAACCGTCATTGCCATCGGCCATACCGCAGTCACAGGAGAGCGGGGTATGACGGCAGGTGGGGGTCACTGGGAGAAATGTCTTATGTAAAATGTATAACGCTCGCGTGAGAGGGACAGGCGAATTTAATAGGTAAGACAGAAATGCTTCTTGCAATTAGTGGTAGCGGCGGTGGCGGGATCGCAGGGATCACTGTGGGGTGGGGAGTGGTGGTGACACCATCCCGGAAAACACAAAACATTTGTATAACATTTGTACAATGTTGGACAAACGTCTTCGACGTTGGGCCGACGTTGTACAAATGTTATACAAACGTTTTTGTTTTTTCTGTGATCCTGTCTCAGAGCTGGATGTTCTCACTGACTTGTCCCCACTCTGTGGATACAGCCCATCAAACACCACACTTTGACCCAACGTTGGGTGAATGTTTGGCCAGCATCGAATGCGGTGGTCCAACTTTATGCGACCGTTGGGTCAATACTCCCACCCGATATTATTCCAAGTTTATTCCCATTATGGTTTTGGGGCTATGTCATATCAGAATGTGCTGAAAATAAAAATAATAAACTAATGCAGAGATAACGTGTTTCTACCAAGTTTCGGTGAATACTATCTCACAAATTGTTATTTATAATTTATTTCGATGTGCAATATGTTATGACACATAGGTCCTCTCTAAGCATATTGAAAATCCTGTACCTTTTGCATTACCCAATTTTCAAACTAGTTGTTGCTGAAACACGTTACTATCTATAATTATTACATTGAGAAATGCACTCTCGACCAGAGAGATAGGTATTACTCGCAGTTGGAGTTGTTTAGGCCATTTTTGTACTTGTGTAATTTTCAGTCATGCTTTATTTAATGCTTCATACTATGTGATAAATAGTAATGTTGCCAATGATTTAAAATATATTTTTCTCTTTGTCTAAATACATTTTGTTAAGTTGTCGATATTTTAACACCGACAAAATTAATTAGGTGATGTATCTTAGTGAAGTTTAATTAACAATACACAAGCAATCCCAGCAAACACGACACGTTAAACCAATGCCGATTTAATGATGAACCGCCGTCTCCGACGTCGGCCCAACATTAAATCGGCATTGGTTTAACGTATCGTGTTTGCTGGGAAAGAGCTCTGAATGTATTACTGCATGTATAAAAACACATTCATAAAAGTATCTGATTTTCTAAGTTGTGTTTATAAAAATCATTTCACCTTTTTGCATATTAAGGCCTTCGTTTTTACCTTCACGACAACCACCGATATCAGACGAAAGTCTTTTCGTGTGGCTCATTAAGTGATACCTCACTAAACTCTCTTTCATTTTAAATTTTAAAGAAAGGACCTTGACACAATTTTTACATATTTGGTAGCATGTATGGGATCTTTAAGTTTTATCGTAGAATTACACATATGTAACCCGCCACACGAAAATGTACATTCAGCCGAATAAATACAACTAGTTATAACGTCATTTAATATTACACTTTATTAATTACATGACTAAAATTAAAATCACATAAAAAGCACAAGTAATGACATTTAAAAAAAAAAAAAATTGAATTTATCAAACTGGAAGGGCACGACTATCAAATCGAAAAAAAATCTTTTTGTTTATTACAACACAAAAAGACAAGAAACTATTAAAAAATGAAATAATATGACGTGGCTCATTTATTTGCACATTTTGATAATATTATGAAGGCTCTAGCTTTTTAGTAGCGATTGTATTCATATTGCTTATTGTTTTTATTGTATAATCGGCTAAATCGTATTGATTCATGTTTACAAAATTATGAGAAAATCTATACCAAGGGTCATTAGGGGTATTTTTGTCCGGAAAAAGACCCTTCAAAACACTTAAATGTTTGACAGCCTATAAGATAGCTTAGTTAGTTTCAGGGTTTTATTATTGAGTGGCATTCATGAAATTCCACAAGGTTTTCTTATTTTTTGCTACTTTTTTTGTATTTTACATCACAAAAACAAGACATGAATAAATAAACTGTTATAATATGTTTATTCAATAATATGCACATTTTGATATCTCTTTTAGGGCTGTAACTATTCTAGAATAAATTACATTTACAATTTTGTAGTTTTTGTATATTTGGCAAAATCGTATTGACCCACTTTCACAAAATAGGTCACAATTTTTACAAAAATCAAGATATTAAGTGTCATCTGTATGGGTTTAAATTGACCAGGATGGAACCTCGAACAACATAGAAATGGGTGACAGTTTGTAACATTCCGTCCCCTATATTACTTGATTTTTTTTACATAATATTTCTAGTCTTGAATGAGTTAATAAAAAAATAGTATATATTGCATTATAAATACAATAGGCCTATCGTGTTTCCATCTGATAATTAGGATATCACATACTGTCGTGCAAAGTCAAATTATAGGAACTATTTGCTTTTCAAGTAAGCAGCTACAAACGTTACCTTTTGACTTTGCACGGCGTAATTGGTATTAAAGCGTCATTGTCTTAGTGTGAAAACACACATATGATAATATACCTACTTATTTTTAATTATTTATTTGACATTCCTCATGATAATGCATTATTTACACAGATGAAAATAACTGATATATAAATGTCCATCTATATCAGCGTTCATGTGATAGAACTATGTGTGTTTTTTGTAATGCCGTAAATATTTAAATAATAATACAAAATTTAACATGTAAAAATATTTAATTTCCATTACATTTTATCACAAAATATTTTTTGATAAATTAATTTGCAAAACCCAATAAATTCACACAAAAAAAACGATTAAAAATTGACCAGTCCATAAAGGCTTCTCCGTTTATAAGTAGCTAGCATATAAATTAAGATATTTGGATATTTGAACGGATCACAGAAATGCAAACAAATTTTGAGAATACTGATCCCATCCCATAACTTCACGCGATCGAAAATTATTTAGATTTTTCAAATCGTTGACGAAGTATTTTTATTTTTTGTTCAACAAAGATACTATCTACTATTAATGTGTGTCATTGCTAGTGCTAATAACAAGGAACGTTTATGATTTGCACCTAAATAGTTGAGTGGGTTTGAAAATTCATTAAAACGTAGTAGTCTTGATTAACACTCAAAATACATAGTTATCTCCATCCACCTCCTTATAATAAATACTATAATTTAGGATGTTTACCACTATAGATTATTGCTATACGTCAAATTTTGACATAATGTAATAACATTGTAGTAAACAGTCTGAATGATTTCGTCACCACGGCCGCCAATCCAGCATCCTGCATGAGTAGCTCCAGATGCGATCAAAGCATTCACAAATAACCTCCAGCACTAAATCTCAGTTGTTTTTCCCTTGGTGAACAATTTGCTGTGGATTGGATGTACGCCCTGACCTCTGTGGGGTTAGATTGTACTGGTTGGTTTTTTTCTGTATTCACGATTGTGATGTTTTTAAATGACCGGGGTGCTGGTCCTTGTCGTGCTGATAAATCAGACCAGACCACGGCATTCATGACGAATATTTTCAGTAGTTATTTTTTTGTATTTACTATTTGTCAGTCCGTAGAAAATACCAAGTACGTTTGGTCCTTTATATTATTTCATTTCAAATGAGAAAACACATTTTAATTTATTTTTGTGTAAAATATATAACATTTTTGCTCCACGGAAACGATTATTTTCTATGAGAATCGATATTAGTATACTCTATTATTATCCTCTACAAAACCAAAACACAGTAGTAATATTGTACTACCGAACAAACATGTGATTGGACTTGTTTTCTAAATGTTAGGCCAGCATCTGTCACATAGGCTTTAAATATTAATCCAGTATGAGGACAATGCATGATATAATATGTGTAACACTAAAACAATATTTTGTACGACCGAGTACGGCAGTTGGACACAATAAATATTCGATGGTGATTTCTTATTTTATTTTATATTTTTGCAAATAGTTAAAAAAATCAACATATAACAATCATTACAATGTTAGATATATTTGCTTTTGCTAGTTTACTATTACCCTAGTTTTAAGTCAATATTCTCAATTTCGTTCACTGTAAACACAGAATATTGTTGAATACTGTAACAAAAAAATAAAAAGACGACACAAAAATAGAATTTAGTTAAATGTGTAACAATAATAGAAAACACAATTTACAATTTTAAATTATCACAATGATGTTATAAAGTTAAATAAGCAAAAAAAGCGGTCAAACATTCGTAACAATTGCAAAATAAATCGGCTGATTTCATGGAATTATGTAGCAATTTTCTAAAGACATAATTATTTTTCGCATGAATTGCTTCGTTGTTTATTTCGATTCAAAATTGTATCCGTTAAGCTATAACGACAACGTACACGTGTATTACAGCACACACACAAGGCACCCAATGTCGTTTCAATGTTGGCCCAGCGTCTTCGACGCTGGCCCAACATTAAACGACATTGGACAAATGCCTCGTGTTTGCTGGGATGCCATCACATACGTCATGGTCGTCTGTTTCCGACATCTGCGCGTCCGTACAGCTGTAATTGACAAGATGTGTCATCTATTTCAGCTGAAAGCATCAATTTTACCAGGAAGATGTAGGCTTACATGTCAGACTCTGATGTGCCTCTGGGTTTTAAATTATTATTCTCAAGTTGGTATAAAGAAATAAAATATTTAAAAACCCATATATCTCCATAAATTACAAATTTCAGAATTGAGATAAAAAATGTGAAATTACGATGAGACATCTGCTAGTGGTGGTTATATTATATTATATCATAATGACATATTTTGAATAAAAACAATTCACTAGAAAATGCCACAATAAGTAAAATCATGACGTTTGGATATTCAGTTTGATTATATAAAACCTTCAGCATTACATAAAATTTCACCACTGGCAGTTAATAGGCTAACCATTTTACACATACTATAGTATATGCAGTCAAACGTTCTAATATATTATATATGATTTTACTTATCACTCAAATATTGTTATTGATGCCAATAATAATAAATTAGGATGATGCATAATAATAATAATATTATTATTAAAAATATGTTTAATAATATGTGACCGTCATACTAAAAGGGATCTGAGGTCTAAATTGTCAAAATATTTTTTTTAGTGAATTTGATGACCGTGTCCTTCATTAACAAAATAATGAATTATTTTATCAACCAATACACATAATATTACATGTGAGGCATCGATCTGTAAGCAAGACAAAATTGACAAATATCAGTATTTATTCCGAATGGGAACAGTTGAAATATTTGTTTGGATAACATTATATTTTGTATATCTCGGTATGCTTATACTGATCTAATCACGCCATTACATTGACGGGACAACGTCAACAAGATTGATTCCGCGGCGATACAGAGTCATGTACTGAGTCGAAATTCTATTTTTTTTTTAATATGAAAACACTAGACATACCCATATACTTGATTTAATTACATGATTTGAATAAATTTAAGTTATTCCCCCTAATCATGGTAATTAAACATGTTAAAGGCAATAAACTTTGCAAATTTGTTCCCCCTTTTCTTTAAAAGGTAAAATATCTATCCGTTTTTTTAGCATAGCCCCAATTAGCAACAAATGGTGAGCAGATCTGGCTAAATACTGATTATATCTCAAAGAAATAATTTTCTACTTTTTAAATCACCATATTTTTAGCAATTCATTATCTCTCCCTCAGTAAAATGTTAGCTCCCCCTAGGACACTAAAGGTCACACATATCAATAGTCAGGAACACTCCATCATTCACAACTTCCTTCACAATGAAAAGGTCAATGTCAAGGTCGGCCACCAGCAGGATCTATTAGTTAGCCTCATTACCAGATGATATGGCAGCGTGGAGATCGTGAGCAAAGTGCATCTGTATTTGATACAGTCGAAAGATTATAAGTCTTGACGTATGTGAATAGAATACTACGGGAATGTAATTTTAAAATTCATTTTTATGGCTACAATGGACTTGATAATTGACTCAGATACTCGTACATATCACCAATGAGGAACTGCATCTCATCGCGTAGGATCCAAAGGGTCCTACCTCACACTATAATGAGTGGCAAATAGGACCTTTTAGCTCCCAGGCAACATATAATGCAGCCAGTGGTTTGGCATGTGTCAATAAATACACTTTGACTTTTTGCTGCATAAACAAAGTATATTAGTCATAAAATGTAATGGTAACGACAAAATTGATTGATCTAAATATTTACAGTAATGTACAGTTGGTAACATTTTCAAAATATGAGGATGTGTTTTTTTCTTATTGTTTGTTAGGCTACGGTTTATATACAATTTGTATAGCCATGAAAACATGTCCTACGTCTTTGTACTATTTTTTTCGGGGGGGGGGGGGCTAATGCTCACTTATAAAATTTAGATGATAACTAGAAAATAAAAGACACCGCAAAAAGATTGTTTTGCCTTTGCCATAAAAATGCAGCTGAAGTCATATTGAAGAAGCCACTACATCATGACACCACGAACGTGTGTCTCTCACTCCTTTGTGGAAAAGAATACGGTTTGAAGGGATAATTTCTCCCTGAAATCAAAGAAATGGACTTCTGTGTGGAAGTGTGTGAAAAAAGAGAAGATGATCAAATGCGCAGGTGCTAACGAACTGTTACCATGGCAACGTATACTGTGTGACGTGGGAGTTAAATGCACAGCTAATAGATTTATGTGTGGCTGATGTATCTAACACCCAATGCTGTTTTAATGTGGGTCCACCGTCTGTGACGTTGGTACAACATTAAATCCACAACAGCGTCACGTGCGTTCTGGGATGGTATATGGGATATGAAACGAGATGGTGTCGAACTCGACTTATATTACTTATATGTTATTAGAAATGTTCATTTTTTTCATTGCGGGGACCGTCTTTATACGTCATAATCTCACGTCTTTAGAAAAAAGGGGTTAAAGACGTTGAAACCGTGAAAATGGGCTCTACAATAAAACATATCTGGGTTTTGTTGACTAATGAATAATTTCCAAGGACATTTCGTTCTTATTCAAATTCGATAAACCTAGACACATGAGTAAATTACTATATATCTTTAAAAAGTGGTTTAATTTTGAAACTCAGAAATTAGCACTTTAATATGCTACCAAGAGAAGAATCTATTCAAATATTTCAGTCGGTAAATATTTCTTTTCAATATTCGAAATATTAACTCCCTAAAACAACCGATAAATCATATTTTGCATCCCCCTGAATAGCACCAAGTAACATATCGCTGTTCTGTAATGTCTATATTATTTTTATATTTTATATTTATCATAACCTGGTAATTGAGTGGGTGATTCCAGCATTAACCCTTTCAGCGCGGGGGCCGACTTTAGACGTCAGAAGCTGCCGCCTAAGGCGATCCCCGCGCTGAAAGGATAAACAGATTATAATGGCCGTGGAGCCATAGCATAGGTAATCAAATAAAGCGGAAAGAGTTAACTAAGACATTTATGATGGCTTCAAATTGAAAAAAAGTTTGGTCTCAGTGTACAAAGATTTCAGCGTTGTGAGGGCTGAATGAATGAAGTGTTTCAAGGTGTAATGCAGAACTAAACGAATAAGAACAATATCGCCATCCCGACATAAACGAATGTTTTGTAGGATAATAGAACGTAGCACTGACAGAATTCCGCCATCGTCATACGACGTCGTAGATGTTGACCCACCATTGGTGCATCAATAGGCTAGCGCATCCTGTATCGCGCGGAATTAATTCGCCACTGTGGCTTCGGTTACGTTTCCGTCAAGACGCTTTTTTCTCGGGCGTATCTCACGTTTCCGCGGCTTAGCTATTTGTCACCCCTGCTACCACCGTGATCCTCCGGGATTCACCGTGTAAGAGGCCTGCCGGATTAGCTGGTGTGTCACATATCCACCCTACGAGTCCCGAGGCCAAATACAGGCACCCATCAGACTCTACAATCAGCTCCAATACAACGTTTACGTAATGATATAGGGATGATACACATTCTACGTTTAGCAAATTAAAAATTACTTTGAATTACTCCTATTGCTAATTACGTTTCAAAAGGGTAGTTACTGTTATTTGCCTTTGTACGACAGTGTATAGTACTCCACTCTAGCCTATCGCAGGGTGTCATTTATTAATGTTATATATGCGCTCCAACAAAATTATACACATGTAAATATGCGCAATTATGATATATTTTGTATCTTTGAACAATCAGATCACAGTAATCAACTATCCATAATTAGCTCCGGCAGGGAGGTTATGTTTTTGGTCGTGTTGGTTTGTTTGTCTGTCCGTCTGTCTGTCCCTCCGTCGAATTAAAAAGTAAGTGGATTTGAGGGATGATTTGGGGGATGGTCCGGATCGTCGAATTTCTATGAAACTTTTACCAGAGGTGTGTCTGAGGCAAAGGAACAATAATTATTCATTATGATTAATTTCGGTTGAGGTTTGCAGTCTCTGACTGACTGTCTAGTTTCATACCGTAGCGGTAAACACGCGACGTTAACACAATGTAGATTTAATATTGCCACGGCGTCGCAGACGATAGTCCAACATCAATCCAACATTGAGCCAATGTCTCGTGTTTGCTGGTCTAGCATTAGACCCAGTTTATACGACACTCGTGGTCGTAAATGTCCCAATTTAGACAACTGTTTGGTGCTGCATTTTTCCTTGACCTTTTTATCAATTTTGAGCTGGAAATTGCGTCAGCAACGCCAGCTTAAAGTGAAGAAAAATAATTAAAAATACCATTACGGTTAAAAGCGACACTTTATCATTTTTATATAAAGGATTTGCACATTAATTTTGGTCAAATGTTTAGAAGGCAGAACTGAAAGAATCAAGACTGATATCGTATCGAATTTACGTGAGGGCCTACGCCATCAGAGAGACCTCGAAAAAATCTATATAAACATATTTGTTTTAATTGAAAAATAATCTTATTTTAATTATATGATTGTTTTTTTTGTTTGGAGCGCCAGCCTGAAAGTACTCTGATGGGACAGTGATATACTGAACACCATTTTCGCTGCTTTGTTTTGTCATTTTTTTAAGAGAAACTGTTAACAATTTTATGATGTGTATATCTTTTAATCAGTCTTCATTACAGAAATAATATTTGCGTTGTATCGTTGTTTACAGCCTTTTACTTCGTATCTTACTTATCCCCTTAACCGCCAAATTATTCAATTTGAATTTTCACCCACTCGAAGTTGTGTCTCGCTGACGCGATCCACAGCTTCAAGTGAGTGAAAATTATTCAGATTTGACAAAATGGAGGTCAACTCTTTTCAAATCTTGCTGGTTGATGTCACATTTTATCTTTAACATATTTAAAATGTGGTACTTAATGTGCTAATAAAAAAATAAAAACTGAAAATATGCGGCACCGGCGGTTAAAGGGTTAAAGAATTGACTAGATTCAAGATACACTGTTCCAGTCTGGATCTCAAGATTATGGAAAATATCTTCATTTTACAGTTTCTAGACTCTAGCTGACATCTTGTCTTTAATGTGATCTTCTTTTCAGTAAAGCTCTTTGTTTTGATTAAAGCATACACAATGTGTTTACGCCAAGTCAACACGAGCAATGATCCACTGTGTGGCTAACATAACGTGGGATGTTAGGGATCCAATACATTTGTGATTTTTCTCAGGATAAATCATGAACTCCATGTCATGACTATGATCCAGTCTATCATCCTGTGTCAACTTCTATCAACACCGATGTAGAATTGGTCCAACGTCTGTGACGATGGGACAATGTTGTACCAAATCGTCTTCGTGTTCCGCCTAACAAACTCAAAACATTTGTATAACATTTATACAATGTTGGACCAACGTCTTCGACGTTGGCCGACATTGTATAAATGTTATACAAATGTTTTTGTGTTTGCTGGGTGTCTCAGTGAACAACATTCATTCACTTATGCCCCTTTTTATTCACATTCTATAAAACCTCTCACCACCCCTCGTCCCCCCGCCTGCCCCTCCAGCTCCGCCCTGTCCACGCCTGCCGAGGTTATGACTCCATCACTCAGTCAGATCCAGTGGTCAGAGCTTGATGTTATTAAAAGTCACATGTCACAGAACGCCAGCACCTCATCCTCCTAAACCCAATAGCTAGCCATTCCACGAATTAGTCAGCAATTCAAGTGATATTGTTTAAAATCATTAACACATATATATCATTTTGATCGACACATTAACACATATATAGCATTTTGATCGACACAAAAGTCACCCTGTTTTGTGGTTTCTGAGGACAAAAAACACATTTCAAACAGATGTAAGTAGGCTATCAATGGGGGAAATATTTCAATTCTACTGAAATTAAACAACTTTCTTCTAGTAAGGTGAAGGGTGTCGTCATTCCGGAATATAGCACAAACTTTATTAATCTTATCAGTATTTCTAAAACCTGATATTTGTTTATTTTTGCTCGAAACAAAGAGGTGTATGATTATTGTAGGGGGCATCCATGCAAGAACAAGCTATTACGAGTTAAATTGAGTTAGCTAATAGCTGTATCAACCCGATCAGGGGTTTTCTGCATGTCTCTGGTGGAGATGAATTATGCTAAACTGACACTCGCGTTTACTGCCGTGCAAAGCCAAAAGGCAGTAACTGCTAACTTTTTAAGTAAACAGTTATTGCTTTTTGGCTTTGCAAGACAGAAAAATAATCTACAATTTTGCTAGATAAGCATTATAAACATGCCTGTGCTTTTTCGTTTTAATTGCAATATCAGCTTAACTTGGCTTTGGATAAGTTGTATCTGAAAGCTGAGCTGTTGCAGATATCAAAATAACTTGTGGACAATGTCAAACACAAACACATAAAGGGTAAATAAGATCCGTCTGTATACAATTTGTTAATGAAGATCTCTGCTTTGAGCTGTAGAGCGTCAATGCTGAACCATTTTCCAGATCCCATATACCAGTCAATCACTACAGACGTTTACCATTGCTCAGACACTAAATGTACCGAATACCCGATTACCCTGAAGCCTGAAAAACACAGTCGACGGAAATCACAGACAACCATCTGTGTTTGTACTGACCGAGAAAACTGGATCAGATCCACACAGTCCCTCTACAAAACTCAGTCACTCACTCACTCAGCCAGTCAGTCGGTCACTCACTCACTCACTCACTCACTCACTCACTCACTCACTCACTCACTCACTCACTCACTCACTCACTCACTCACTCACTCACTCACTCACTCACTCACTCACTCACTCACTCACTCACTCACTCACTCACTCACTCACTCACTCACTCACTCACTCACTCACTCACTCACTCACTCACTCACTCACTCACTCACTCACTCACTCACTCACTCACTCACTCACTCACTCACTCACTCACTCACTCACTCACTCACTCACACATTCACTCACTAACCCAGGAAACCCTGGGGGAGCTCCCCGTCGCTTATGACGTCACAGCCAGTCTAGCCCCAGCCTCTCAGCTGTTATTATAGTCTGGTTTAGCGGGGTCAACATGTACTAGCTGCTCTACTCATTTATCCTCGTTGTACACTAGAATTATTTCTGAAGTGAACATTCAAGTGAAAGTCATCCCCTATCAGCGAAGGTGTGTCTACAACGTCAGGCTCACTCGCATTCATGCATCACATTCGCCCCACATTTTGAATACAATTCATTGGCTCAAAAAATATATAATCCATCACACATAATATTATATAATTTATAATGAAATGCGACGGCTAAAACGCAAAATACTCAATTGTTACATCACAAACTGAGATAGCTATTTTTTATTTGTCAAGTGCCTCTTAAAAGGAATAAGGGGATATCTCATCGTTTAGTTATAGTAAAATGACTGACACTAAATTGAGGGGTACAGGTTATCCCTTTAGCTGCCAAATTATTCAATTTGAATTTTCACCCACATGAAGTTGTGTCTCGCTGACGCGATCCACAACTTCAAGTGAGTGAAAATTATTCAGATTTGACAAAATGGAGGTCAACAAATTTCAAATCTTGCTGATTAATGTCACGTTTTATCTTTAACAGGTTTAAAAGCTGATATCCAATATGCTAAATTGTCAAAACAAATATGGACAGCACCAGCGGTTAAAGGGTTAACTCATTTCCTGCTGAATGGCTTGTTTTTATTCTTCACTCATTCAAAGCTGGTCTTTTTAACGCAAAAAACTCTTCCTCTAAATGTACTATATTGCATTTGTTATATTGTAGTTTAATCGTCTCTCACCTACATTATGATATTTTACTATGATATCATAATTATGGAAGAATGTATAATTACAAAAAAAAACATTGAGAATTATATTTGGTAGCAAATATAATGCACACACTGAACAAATATCTTTGTGTTTCTGTTACTAGTGATTTGTCATGGAATTCCCATATAAATACATCAGTATCAAAATGTAGCAGAATGATGGGGATGATAAAACGTGCTGTTGGTTACAAAGCTTGAACACTGTTCTACAGTTTGGGCTCCATTTAATTTCAATACAATGCAGACATTAGAATCTATCCAAGGAACAGCTACACGTTATCTACTGTATTATCCCGATTTCAAATACAATGAGCGATGTAGCAAACTTAAGCTGCTACCACTGTCACTGTCAGAGATTGTGCAGATATTTTCTTTTAAATGTTTACATAGATTGTACGAAGTACAATTAGAAGATTTCATAGAAACAAATATGCACAACAGAAACTCTTCGTTAAACCAGTGTAAAGTTGCACTCAGCGCAGAAAGGGTTAAATTTGACTTGTAAGATCAGCATTATGCTTTAAACACTTACAGCGCGGGGATCGACTTTAGTCGTTAGAATCTGACGTCTACAGACGCCAGATTCTGACGACTAAAGTCGATCCCCGCGCTGTATGTGTAATACTATTTCTAATGGCCGTAGACCCATAACATAGGTATTCAAATAAATTAGAAAGAGATAGCTATCACATTTATGATGATTTCGAATTGAATAATATTGACAAAAATAACGAAAAATATTTGTATTTATAAAAAATCAGACATCGCCAAATAGAATAATTGGATTAGCTGAGCATCTACCGCAAACCATTGTATTAATTTCAGTGATATTTTATTTAGTTTGAAATAGTTTGCAACCTCGATATAGGGGCCTAGCCGCACAAGGGTTAACATAGTTGAGGTTTCCCTACTGCCAACATTACTTAGTCTCCTTGAAGATGAAAGGGTGTATATGCCCCTTTACAATGTGGCAGAAACACCCTTCCATTTCCAAGGGGAAGACATGTGCAACGTAAAGTTATACAAAACACAGTTGTGAATACTTCAAATGTTAAGTTTTGCGATTTTATTAAAGTACACTTATTTGTTACTCACTTTAGACAGTCTATCCCATCAGTGCCAATGACAGGTACATTATCCCACCTCTGGAATATGCGTCCCTTCTTGAAATTGCCACAATCTAAAACAGTACATTTAATAAATAACGTGAACCGTATGTATAGCTTTACTAAAACAACAGTTGTTTCCAAGTTGACAAGGCTATAACGGAGTGCAGTGGATTTTCAGTTCAGGTGGAGTAAACTTAAACAAATGCGTGGCGTATGTATTGGAAACGATTCAACTGATTTGACTGGTTGTTTTATCACGTTGGATATATCATAATTATATTTCTATAGAAGATCATAACAAAATAACAATTATATTTACTTCCACATAACACGAATACCATTTATATAAGTTATTAACGAGTGTTATCAATAATAACTTGATTGTTAATAAGTTATTAACCAAATCTTGCTGATTGATGTCACATTTTATCTTTAACATGTTTAAAAGGTGGTACTTAATGTGCTAATAAATAATAAAAACCTGAATATAATATATGCGGCACTGGCGGTTAAAGGTTAACAATGCTCCTCAGCAAAAGCAAAATACAACATCCGACGAGCATGCACCTAGTGACCTCAGTGTACCTCAGGTCACTCTCTCTAAAGTTTGTCAGCGCATGTCTGACTTGTTGGGTTCTGTACTAATTAGTACTTCGTTATCTTGTATGAACTATGTCAAATACGAGCCTTTTACCCAGCACTGAGCAAAAGTAACGTTGCTTCCAAATCTATTCCACCGACGTTTTATCGTAATTGAATGATGAATGTTCAAATTGAATGGGAAGTAATTATTGAATGCATGTCTGGAAATGCTAATTGGGACCGTTGTTCGTGCGAGTTAGAATGTCTTTCCACTAAACTCATGATCTACCATACCTTAAAAATACAAATAAAATAAACATTTTTAAACGAAATTTCAAAGCGTAAAAAAGTGTAATGCTTACAATATTCTCAACGACATGTTCTTTTTAAGTGATCAGGAACTATACCTTTAATATGCATGCTTGTGCTACGACAAACCATTTATTCCGCAAAATATATACAACTACATCACAATAAACATGAGACGTTGA
>OZ024908.1:24379482-24559482 GCA_964017125.1 Flabesymbios commensalis | reverse complement strand
AACCAACATATTCACAGTGGCGTAGGCCTACGTAGCAACGGCTTAATTAAGTATTGTATTCTACCCCGCAGTTACAGTGAAGCCAAGCTGCCGAGCTCTCAGGAACGCCTACTCTCAGTGACTTCGCTGATAATCGCGTTCACATTATTGTCTGACGTAGACATGAACACAAGGTCACATTGTTCATATGATTTTGAGCAGTGAGATGACTGGTTTGAAATAAATGTCAAGCTTAATACATGTACTATTGTATAAATACTAATTTCCTTGATATGACATATACTTTGACGGAAAGAGCCGACATGCAACCGTTTATAAAAGTTCACATTTTACCCTAAATTATAAAAATATGGTAAAACATTAACAGTGATATTCCGATATAACGAAAAGAAAAGCAAACTTGAACTAAAAAATATCTATCAGTTTGTGTTAAAATATCATTTGTGTCAGCATCCATGGCTAAAGTATATACATGTACATGTATCTGCATTGTTGGCATTTATTTTGTGAACCTATTTCGTATCACCAGCTGTTAAACCCTTTAACCGCCGGTGTCATCTATATTCGTTTTTTACTTTTTTTATTAGCACATTACATATCAGCTTTTAAACCTGTTAAAGATAAAACGTGACATTAATCAGCAAGATTTGTTGACCTCCATTTTGTTAAATCTGAATAATTTTCACTCACTTGAAGTTGTGGATCGCGTCAGCGAGACACAACTTTAAGTGAGTGAAAATTCCAATTGAATAATTTGGCGGTTATATGGTTAAATCTGTATAGTCGTATACCTGAATAGTATCTTTCCACTTAAATTTGACAAAGTTCATTTTTTAGCTTTTTTTACACAAATTTCCGTGATGGAATGACCTATCATGCATGTCTTACATGATGTTTTTTGTTACATCATAATTAATACTAACATTTTAACCTTTTAACCCTTTCAAATCCAATCACGACTATAATGATTTGTAATCCGTTTAATTAGGCGATCAAATCACTGTTATATTATTTGAATTTCACAAGTTGGGGAAAATTATATTTGTATGGTTTCACGCAAATTCCAGTTTTTGACGCCTGGTGTGATACGTCAATATGAATTTTATCGCGAATGAACATTTAGGAGACAAATACATTGATTTCATAAGTGATTAAGGATCGAGACTAGATCAGGCATGACCACCACAGGACTCCAACTGGACTGAAAATATAGCTATTCTGCCGTCTGAGTACAAAGTAGATAGACAGCTGTGATATCTAAACTTTGTGTTGTTGCGATATTACTCCAAAGTACAGAATCGAAATAAAACCAGCATTCACTTTTTTGCTCGAAATCAGGGGCATAAGAAAACGTTGCTTTTATACTATAGATAATATTTATTGGAAGACGATTGATGACATGTCTAAAAATCCCTAACATTTATTGCGCATCTACTTTTGAATGTATGTAAACAATTTAGATATTTATCATTGATATTGCCCTTGAGATTTAATTGCTGTTATTTTAATTTTTAATGGAACACATATTTAAATCACTCAGAATATATCAGACATGTGGAAGGGAATTATGTGATCTGGAAAACTTGTCGTCAGTGAGAGTAGAGAGAGATCTCTGAATTTAGGCATGACTGCTAGCCCTGGGATTGTAAATGTTGACAAGCGAGGTCCTTTCACGGGGTAGGCGGGCATGTGGGGCTCGGCCCTCCACATTTGTATGTATCGTAGCGGAGATCTGAAAGTCCAGATAGATTTTCAAATTGGGAAAGTCGGTCTGGAAGGAGGAATCCGACTGGAAGTGAGGCATAATTTCCCTGAGTATGGAATGGGCGCCTGTCGTGATTGAAACAGCGTCGGGGCGCCCCCCTGTGGTGGGCCGGAGACCCCCAGGGTCCTGCCTTCATCATAGACAAACTAGACAGATCGAAGGCCAATTGAAATCTGAGCGGACACTGACCCTTCTGGTCCCTCTACTACAGACAAACCCTAGACAAATAGCCATGTCTAGGTATTTTTGTCGTGTTTTCCGTTGTAAAAATGATTAACCTTTGAACAGCTAAATTAGATAATTTAAATTTTCACCTACCCCACCGCGACCCACAACTTATAGTGGTTAAAAATTACTCCTATTTGTGATAATTTGTGACCAAACATTTGCAAATCTTGAAGTTTAAACACTCATTTTGCTCCCAATGACAGTGATTTTATCGGCTGATAAAGCAAATTAAAAACGTCGTGATTAGCGTTAAGAGTCTAAAATACAAACAGCACCTGCTGGTTTTACTCAGCAGATTTGATTTCTAAATTTATATAATAGAATTGTTTCTTAAACATTTATTTTATATCATTTTGTTGGTAGAAATTATATAATTGTTTTGAAATTTAACACTTATAGTTTCAGTGTTTTTTTTAGAGAAACGAGACTTGCCTGTATAATTATATTTTGCTGCATTCACCTCATTAGTTCGGGATATTATATTATACTTACATCTGTCTACAGATTATGAAACATCTGTATCTCAGAAAATTATTTAATCAAATCAATAAATATATATATATCATTATCTACTGTCTTGTTTTGCCCATTCCATTTTAAAGATGGCATTAGACGTGTTATCGTGGTTATTTCAGCTGATTAGGAAAGGACGCATGATGGCATGATGATGGATACATTTGTATTGATCAGACGCGGATAAATTTGAGAATGTACTCACAAATACAATGTTCAATACGCAATAGTCTTAAGTAACTACAAACATAATAAATGTGGTATAAAAATAGAAGCTAATCGGAAATGCAATAAACACTGCTTTAGTTTTTATTCAATATAATCAAATAGATAAGGACAGTAATAATAATTATTTATCAATATAAATTTGTTAATTTTACTATTTGTGCTTGGTATAATAATATTATATACCACTAGGCAAAAAATCATCATACTAGAAGGCTTAAAGGGTGTGAGCCTCTAGGAGAGGGTGATCCTGGTTGTGGGATCATCTCAGGCAGCGAATTCCATTACAGTCACTTCATGGATTCCGTATAGGGATCAATGAGGAATGTAAATCGTGCTGCCATATCCAGTCTGAGATCTCGCCCTCCTTCTCAATCCTCATTTAGGACCCCCCACTCTAATCTTCCCGTGGTGGATCTACTCTTCCGTGCAAAGCCAAAGACAGTAACTGCTTACTTTTCAAGTAAGCAGTTACTGTCTTGTGGCTTTGCAGGGCAGCATACCATGCAGGAATCTTGGGTAAATTTTCCAGTGTGGGATATGTAGACAATGTGTCTTATACCTCGTTCTGTGTATCCATAATGATACTAGTACGTCAACATTCAAGTCAGAGTGAAGTGATTACACTAAAGAGAGATAACGGAAGTATGTATCACAATATATGACTTGTTCTGTGAATTTTCATTAAAAAAGTATCCACTAATTTTCACT
Source organism: Flabesymbios commensalis (assembly GCA_964017125.1). Classification (NCBI taxonomy): domain Eukaryota; kingdom Metazoa; phylum Annelida; class Polychaeta; order Terebellida; family Flabelligeridae; genus Flabesymbios; species Flabesymbios commensalis. The sequence continues at coordinate 24,556,040 of OZ024908.1, read as the reverse complement.
TATTAGCAAAGATGAACACTGGAAATATACACTATTTTTTTTTAAATAAATTACATCCCACACAACGTCCGTCCATTATTAACTCTGGCCAAATACAGTCAAAAAAACCTGTGGCGCTGATCCAGCATTAACGCAGGGCCGGGCCAACGTCTGTAGTTTTCATGATCGTACATGAACTAGTTCAGATTTCCTCAATTGCCCCAAATGAGAACCGTCAATGCTTGACTTCGGTCAGGCGCTATCGCAATGACGGGCCAGAATTTGTAGAATTGTTTTCGCATGCCAGCAGTTTATCAGATTTTCGGATTGAGTGGTGACATCATCTTGAAGATGTGCTCACTTATTTTGGATCAAGGATGTCGGTTCCAGTGAAACGTACCGATAAATCACTCTCGCCAATATAACTTTATTTGAAATAGAATAGAATTTGCGCCGAGTAGTTCTGGGGACTTACACTGGTCTTTAACAGATATTAATTAAATTATTGATTTTAGTATCTCAACAAATTATACTCTCTTAACAAGATGTTTGACATAAATCTGTGATTTGTGTCGTCGTACACTAAAGCGAAAACAGCTATAGGCCTATATATTTTTATATTTAACAGCTTCATTCAATAATTCTTATTTGTGCTGCATGATAAATTGGGCGGGGGCCCTAGGGTAGTGGTTAGCACCGCTGCCTTTCACGCCAGAGTTCGGGGTTCGGATCCCGGTCTCGGCTGTTTGAAAGAAACAAACATGTTTCTTCCCCATCCACGTGTGAAAGTCAGTATTGTGGGGAGCCTCTGTGACCGAGAGGTAGCGTGCTCGGCCTTCGACCGCCAGGGCTCGAATTTCGAATCCTGTGTCTGGAGGGCAGTGTCATCACCATTCTCAGGAGGTTCGCCTGGCCCAGTTTAGCGTATATGTGCACAAAGGTGGCCTAAAGCCCGATTCATTTCATTTTTTTGCATGATAAATTAGCATTTTCTTTTTCATTAAATTCACAAAAAAAGAATACATGCATTTCTATGTCTGAATGAATTCATATAATTATTCAAGATTTCATCAATATATAAATGCAGCCTACTGCAAATAAGTATATTTTAATATAATATTTTAACACTTAATTAATGTACCATATTTACACAGTTACAAAATTCCCTGAAACTCCTAGGTTGTTGATAAATAATAATGATAGCCTCATACATGTATTTCTTTATGAGCCTCGCAGCTGCTGCAGGTCATTGCTCACGACATACATCATGCTCTAAAGTGCTTAAAAAATACTGTAAATACATTAAAATGTAAAAGTAATAAAGTACTTTTATTAGTATACTGATATGTAAATAAGTGGTATTAAATTGTGCTATATTTTAGTGATCGATGTTGAAAGTTGAATATCCTTTTTGTCAATAAAAATGTGATTTAGTTTGTTACACATATATGCTTCTGTGATTTTGATGGGAGTAGTACAATATCATGACTATATGGTCTTGGAAATAGTTCAGTTTCATTTGATGGCATTGCGATCTGCATGAGTATATGTATTCGGTGGGATTAGGGTGGCGGGTGGTGTATGACCGGGGTATTGTGTGGTGGAGCAGTGAGGCCGGGAGAGGGATCAGACAGGTCCAGACGAACAAACTCAACAGATTGGGGGCCGGCCTGTGGTGGCCGGAGAGCGCGGCCTGGCAGGCGGGGCGGAGAGGGGCACACCCGGCCTGCTGTCTCCAGGCAGCCTGTGACCCGGCCTCCAATACCCCGGGTCTTCCAGCCGGTGCTGCGGGGGCAGGGCCCGGGGCAGAGCCGGGGGCAGGGACAGTCTCGCCTGGCTGCCGTTAACACCAGTGTTACAGGGCATCCTGCCCCCAGCTCTACACATGATTACTTAGGTACCGGACGCCACTGAGTGCTGGGTGGATGCCGGGCCAACGCCCGCGGGCGTTGGCCCGGCATCCACCCAACGCTCACCCCCTACACGAGACCCCAGCCGCGGAGAGCGCGGGTTCGCATATTTTCCATTTTGGTGAAGTAGGTCCTCGTCGTTCATCAACCTATATCTGGGCGCCGCACCGGAGGGCGCAAACGAACTTGTCAGCGCCGGGGCCACTGGTTAATGTAACAACCTAGTTCTTAGTCCCAGCAAATCAACAGGGCTGCCCCAGGGGTCAGCCGCGGGCCTGCCGTCAGGCGACCCCGCAGCCGATTTATAGCGCGGGGTGGCCGCATTGCAAAGGCCAGGGGGCTGCGGTCTGCCAGCGGCTCGGGCCGCGCCGATCATATTCCATGCCAAGTTTGTATGAATTATTTAAAATCGATAGACCCCCGGGCTGGCGGGTCACTGGCCAGCGGCCGACCCCGGCCGCTAGATTGTGTGCGAGGGGCGAGGGGGGTCCCGCGCAATATTACCAAGTCAACTTTGGCCGGCCGGTCGGTCGGTCGGGCGAGACCGCCACAAGTGCGTATCGAGTTTGACCAGGACCCGCCGTGGGCCTCAGGGACTGGGCCGCGTCCGGTGTGGCCGCTGTTCATCTGTCTCCCTCACCCTATCTACCCCCGACAGACCCCGCCTGACGCTGATAGCGCCCTCTACCGCCATTTCTAAACCAGCAGGCCGCGGGGTGATTATCGGGGGCGATCATTTGTCAGGTCGCTTACCAGGCGAACACACCACAAAGCCTCGGGTGCGACCACACGACCGCCCGGGTGAGCGGCCATAAGTGAGGAGGCCTCCATCTACGACAATACTGCCGTGTGAAGTCAAAAGACGTGTGCTTTACTGCCTTTTAGCTTTCGTGTAGGATGTAAGTTTTACCAGAAGTACCAAAACTACATCGTTATGTCAGCAAGTGATAATACAATAAAACTGATATTTTGATTTTAATTTTTGCATACCACGCAGTTAGAAGTCCATGTATGTCCAGTTACCAGGATGTGACGGCTCTTATCTTAATAAAGTTGGGTTATATATTGAATTTATGTTAGATCAGTGAGAGCTGTTATAGATCAGCGACTTCCCAGAAAACACGAGACATTGTCCCGATGTTGGGCCAATGCTGGCCCAGCGTTGGTCCAACATCGGGACAACGTCGCGTGTTTGTTGGCTTAACTATGTTTGAACTTTACCATTATATAAGCTTACCGAGCGATACTATAGGCTATATACTGCATTTGAATGGTCTTTTGGTTTAGATCACCATTATGCAGAGGCAGTCTAAATTAGACTAAAGAGATGAATCAAAATGAAAATGAAATGAATCGGGCTTTTGGCCACCTTTGTGCACATATAGGCTAAACTGGGCCAGGAGAACCTCCTGAGGATGGTGAGATGATTGAGATGACACTGTCCTCCAGACACAGGATTCGAAATTCGAGCCCTGGCGGTCTGAGGCCGAGCCCGCTACTTCTCGGTCACGGAGGCTCCCCGCAATACTGACTTTCACACGTGGATGGGGAAGAAACATTATTTGCTTCTTTCAAACCGCCGAGACCGGGAACCGAACCCCGAACTCAGGCGTGAAAGGCAGCGGTGCTAACCACTACCCTAGGGCCCCCGCCCAAGAGATGAATCAAACGACACAGACACAGGACTTTCAACTCGAACACTGGCGAAGCCGAGCGCACTACCTCTATATCACGGAAGCTCCCCACAATTCTGTGATATCTACAAAAAGAATGTCCATAATTACTAGACTTTATTTTTTCACACATTTCAATCAAAATAATGAGAGTTCAAATTATACCATCTTTTTCTGAATAAACTGCCACATAAAGCCATGTAAAGCCAATTACTGCTCTTTGACTTTGCTAAACAGGTTGAAAGGTTCTCTTGCACATTACCACTGGCCCACGAGCCCACGGGACAGGGTGTCCACCCCCGGGCTCCAACAGCGAGCTGACATAACACTCACTATATCACTGCGTTAACAACCATTCCCCCCCCCCCCCCCCACACACACACAGCTATGTGGGAACACTTTTCGATGAAGTGTTCTTCTCAGATTAATGGATGGTTAATGCCCCAGAAAACACGATACCTTGGCACAATGCTGGTTTCGTGTGGGACCAGCGTTACAGACGGTGGTTCGACATTAAGCCAGCATTGGGTCAATGCATCTTATTTCTGGGACATACATGTATTTACTCTCAACTGGCATCACCAACGCGACCAAAGCTGATAACTAAATAAACACGAGACACGGATCTAATACTCGAATGATGTTGGGCCAGCGTCGTAGACGATGGTCCAACATTCATCCAGGATCAAATCAATAATGCTGGTGTTTGCTGGGGTCCATCCTACAGAGTGCCCGGCAATGCAGCTACCAAGAAGCCAGCATGCAATAATAACATAATAACATGATAATGACATAATTTTATTTTGTATAAACATATTTTAGTTTGCAATCGAAACATTTACAATAATGTAATGCAAGGTTTGCTTGTCTTGCTGAAATTTATGCACTTATCCTAAATAAATAATAGAAGGTTTCTCTTGCTGAATGGTACTTATTTATCCTAATTATTTCTCCTCGTTTTAAAACTTTGCGAGTTACAGTCAGATTTATTTATTTACATGTTCAAAAGATAAAAGTCATTTGAATTTAACTTTCAGTTTTAAAATTCTTTTTACAATCGTTTCGCATTCATTTGAAGTCATGGCATATTGAATCGCTGACACTATTGCCAGTTTTATAAAATGAAACACATATACTTTTGATAATTATTATTATGTATTTCTATCAATAACTACAAGATATATTCTGTACAAAATCGATCGCCATGGCTGTTTGAGATAAATTTAAAATAGTTAATTTAAATCTAATATTTTATCCTTAAACCAACAAAAAAAATTCCTTTAATTTGAAATCATCATAAATGTCTTAGTTAGGTCTTTCCGCTTCATTTCAATGCCTATGTTATGGGTCTACAGTCATTATAAATAATTACGTCTATAGACGTCAGATTCTGACGTCTGAAGTCGGTCCAAATCGATCGTCATGGCTGTTTGAGATATATTTCAAATAGTTAATTTAAATGTAATATTTTTATCCTTAAACCAACAACAAAAAATCCTTCAATTTGAAATCATCATAAATGTCTTAGTTTGGTCTTTCCGCTTCATTTCAATTCCTATGTTATGGGTCTACAGCCATTATAAATTTTTACGTCTATAGACGTCAGATTCTGACGTCTGAAGTCGTTCCACCGTGATGAACGGAGTTAGAAATGAGACCTCTATAATTTACAATTCCAAATTTAATGACAGTTTCGCATCTGCAGTCTTGCTGTTGATTTTATTATTGCTTTTGCTATTGCTGCTGTTGATGTTGTCGCTGTGAAACATAGTATGAAAGCTGATTTTTGTGAGTGCCATGGCATTTAAAACTGGTATTGTTGGCGAGTGATTTAAGAGGAGGCTTTACATATCCCGGCTGTTGACTTGTTGTGAGATCACTTGGAGATAATGACTTATTTGAGAGACCTGTGTCCTGCATGCATTTACCACGGGATAAAGTTTACCACTGTGAATAATGGCAGGGTTAATATATCAAATAATATATATTTGGGCCCATCCCAGTAAACACGAGACGTTGCCCCAATGTGTTTTCAATGTTCGGTAGTTAGTCTAAAACATTTTTTTGTATAATATATTTTTTTATAATAATGAATTATTTTGTGTGAATGATTTTTAATAACATTAACACACAAACTATATCGATATACGTCGCTGTTTCAAATATATTGCAAAAAAATTATTTAAATTCAATATTTCTTACATAATTTTTTTTTTTTAATTCACAGAATATTGTGTATGTACATTTGAGCTATATGTGGGCGTATACAGATATCCAGGCGTCAGAACATTTTCGTTTAGGCTATATATTCAAGTAGGCCCTAATATTTTTGGATTCAATATTACATCTGATGCAAGTGGGCATAACGTTGGGGGCTAGATGGGTTGTCCAGAACATTTAAATTTACACAGTTTTACACCTAGACATCAGCCAAACATAACTAATTTTTTTAATACATTTTTTTCTAGAATTCGTTCTATCTGCTAATATAGCTGACTGATTCGAATACTGATTGATCGGAATTTTGACTTCAATTTCTGTTTTCTTTTAATAATATACTTCAAAACAGCATCATCACCCATGCAATTGTAAATTATATATTTTTTATTTATATTCTACATCAGCACCGAGTGTAGCCTATAGGTTTGTAAATCCATAAACAAATTACTCGATAATTAACGATAATAGGTAATCTGTTCATCCACTATCGTCAATCAGTCTGCTGGAAGAATCGCCATAATTATTTAATTGGGGCTCACAAAAAGAACTCCATTGATGTTATTGCATGAAATATAGGTATAGAAACAATTTTGTACCTTTTTATTGAAAACCCATGCGTCTATTCTTCGACATTATGATAGAAATTATATTAAGCAGTATTGTAAAATTATGCATAAATAAAAAACTACACCTGAATATCTGCCTTTAAATTTATAAAAACATTAAAAACAAAATTTAAAGAAAATTTGAAATTCGTTTGTTAAAAATCAAATGCAAAGGTTTTTTAAAATGAGTAGGCCTGTTAAACGATAGATTAGCCGTCACTTCTAAATACGAAGAGATGTATAGATTTCAAAAAAATAGTTCAAACAATCGTATCCAAGTCGTCAACCTGTAGTGCAGAACAATCAGCAATAACTGCATACTTTAAAAGCAAGCAGTTACTGGTGTTTGTTTTTTTGTCAGTCGGTATATTATATATCATGTCCCTATGGTGTGACACATGTAGCTCTCAATGCTGCGCAGACATAGAAGGGAATCACCGAGTCTGATCAGGGCTGTCGGGCGGACACAATGAGCATTGTGTAAGTCGCGGATTCGCTTGCGTAACACGTAGCTTATGTACGCGCGCACGCTGCGCAATGAAGACAGGGGACAGTGAGAAAATCATTATCTTTTAATTGTCATCACCAGGCAGTCCCGTAGGTGTATCCTACTGCGCACATGACAGACAGACAGACAGACAGATATTTTATTAACATAGATAAATGTCGATACTACGGAGCCCCAGAAGCGACATTTGCGTTATTAGTTTTTTTTAACTCAATATAATTTAGTTCACAACTCGATCTATTGATTTCTTTACTCCACATATTACTTGACAACTCAATATATTGAGTTTGTTTTATCGAAATATTATGTGACTACTCGTATATTGAGTTGACAACTCGATATATCGAGGCCTTAGCTCAATATATCGAGTTTACAACTTAATATATTGATTTCACAAATCAATATATTGAGTACACAACTCAATATATTGAGTTCACAACTCAATATATCGAGTTCTTAACTCAATATATCAAGTTCTGGGGCTTCTTAAAAACGTGACATCGATCATCAAGATTTCAAATCAGTTGACCTCCACTTTGTCAAATCTGAATAATTTTCACATCAAATGAGTAAAAATTCCAATTAAGTAATTTGGCGGTTAAAAGCTAACAGCTTCTGATTCCGTTGAAATTCCACCAACATTGGATCTGCCAACGTCTTAATTGACTAGCCCTCTGGTAAAAACAAAGTTATACCTGGATCTCGGGACCCTGGCGAGGGACTCGACCATTACTGTGACCTCCGCTAGGTGATCCGGTAACTCTGCCGTGCAAAGCCAAAGTACAGTAACTGTATTCCCATCAAACGCGAGGCATTGAACCAATAATGCTTTTATGTTGGCCCGCCGTCTTCGACGTCGGCCCAACATTAAAGCAATATTGGGTCAATGTCTCGTGTTTGCTGGGGTGGCTTTGTACATCAGAACTGTATGAGAGCAAAGTCTGTGTGCAACGTTATCACGCAAATGTCCTGGAGGTTCTGGCAGCGGCGTGCCCAGCAGGGTCAATTAGACAGATACGAGATAATCCTCAAACTCACGTAGCCCAGCAAGCACGAGACATTCAGTCAATGTTGGTACAATGTTGGCACATCGTCTTCGACGCTGGCCCAACATTGTACGAACATTGCTCGGAAGGGACACAGCCAGTGTGGTGAAAGAAGGGAGGTGCGATGCAAATTTGATCACCCTCTTGACAAAAAATATTAAAATTTTGATGTCAATTAAATATTTCTATATTAAGATACAGCCCGTGTAAATTTTGAGTGTCAACTACAGATGACTGGGTAATTTAAGGGAATGTTTAGGTCATCTCTGAAAGGGGGAGTCAATACCTCCTGACACTCCTCCCCCCCCCCCCCTCTGGATCAGCCACTCCACATGAGGTGACTTCAAAACTCTTAATTCGTTTTTTTTATCAAAATGAAGCACCAACCTATTTTTAAAACAGGTCAAGCAGTCACGTTTTAAACGTAGATGTGCTATTTTTTTTTTAACGGACAGTTCAACACAAGTACCAGCTTCACATGAATCCATTTAGAGGTGATGCAGTACTGATTGATTTATTTTCAGAAAATAAGATAATGTATGCACACACCGCCTGTATCTAGACTTCCTGATTATAACCCATGTCAGATGTAGGCAGTATCTTTTTTATATATTTTTTTTTGACTGCAATGTTATCATGGTAATGTGGGCAGCAGAAAAGGCAAGCAACAGTAACCAAGTAAGCACCGATCGGCTACTGTTGTTTACCAGTAAACGTATACTAATAATATATTTTATTTTGAAAGAAAAAAAAAATTGCAGGAAAAATTATAAAAAAAACAAATTCAGATTGTTTAAGTGAAAACTTAAAAACACATAAATTATCAATCCAAGGATTTGCTTTTTTAAATAACGCATTTGGTGTTTAAATGTAGGTCTATCGTAGACCAAGACCTACATTTGAATTTACAATAATCTTATTATATATTCGCGTCACGATATTAGGGCTCGATCAACAAAGACATGATATGTCACGACGCCCTTCAGACAGGTGGCACCCTGTCAGTGTTACCCTGCTATGGATGGGTTTTAAACTGACCTGTGTCCGTCCAGCGGTTGCAGTGGTCAGTGGGGGATGACCCACTACGTTGGGGGTCTGTTGTCGCGCTGTCACGGTGACGGTGAGGCTGGTTAAGTGAGCATCACGTGTCGCACGTGTTGTACGTGACGTGACGTGGATCGTGCTGGAGCACCTGCCTGTGATGCCGTGCAAAGACAAACAGCAGTAACTGTTTACTTGAAAAGTAAGCAGTTACTGCTGTTTGCATGCACTGCACTGGTAAACTGCAGAAACTGCTTGCTTTTTCTATAAGTAGTTACTGCTGATTGTCTTTGGAGGACACTAGACGTTGAAACAATGATGGCTTAATGGTGGGCCAGCGTCGAAGACGGTGGCCCGACATTAATCCATCATTGTTACAACGTCTTGTGTTTGCTGGGAGTGAACAAATAAAGGGATGTTATTGATAAAAATACCTGGCTGTGATGAGAAATGCATACTTTTTCAAGCACTTGAGGTTGTGGGTCTGCTGTGATGTATATTTATGAGAAAACTGGTGACACAGAATCATCCAGATTCCATTGCTGCAGTTTCAAATAATTTCTGCAATTGTTGAAGTGTTTATAACGCCCAACTTTCTCGGTCAAATCGTTAGGAATTAGAGAAGACTGTGAAATAATGATGGGGAACACAAACAAGTATCAACTTCTTCTTTTATAAGTCAGTTGATTTTTTATTTTTAAATTTTTAAATTTTTTTCTTCTCCTATAATCTGACATAATTCAGATCACTAAAATTTGGATTCCGATTCCCATTTCGTATTTTGATAGGAAGTGATATTTAAGGGTCGTTTTGTTTTATCTTTTATGTTGAGACATGACGATTTTTACTGAAAATAAGTTTTGATAAAAGTACATTAAATGTTACATTTTGTATATAGCTCTATAATTATCAAGTGAATAGACTCCCACAAAATAATTTATTATGAGTGTCATAATATGTCAGGTAAACATTACTGCATTTAAATACATGATTATACAACACTCAAGAAATGCGTTCAAGTTAACTGGTTTCACATAAATAAAAATTGGATAGCAGATTCCCTCCATAAGAAATTGGACCACCTTGTCGGGATTCTAAGTTCACTTCTGTTTTGTTCTTGAAATACTATTGTTGACAGTCTGCTACATGTAGCTATATTCAATGTAAAATGTCTGTTCAGTATATGTAGGCGGTGATAATATGTGCACAACTTGGCATAGTCGAATGAATTTAAATAATACCGAAAGGACTGGTTATCGAAAATACTATAGGAAATTGAAGCGGAGTAATTTCAACTGTTATTTTGTTTATGCAATATGGAAACGTCTATCGTCGTTATAGCTTATATAAATATGGTTAAATTTTATTTTTGTATATTCTCGCAAATATTATTTGTTGATGCTTAAATCTTTCTACATTTCCAATCATTTTCTTCGTATCATATCAAAATACAAAATATATTTTTATTGTGTTGGTAATAATGAATATATTCCATAAAATATTTTTCAGAAACTATTTGACCAATATCTGAAATTCTGAATTGATTTATTTGTTGTTAAACAGAGTGCGAATGTATTAAACACATTAGGTGTTTAAAAACAATATATAGGCCTAATTTTAATAATTTGTTAAAATATTATATGCAACTTTTGTAGACTTTATTGAAATCATCAATTAGATCTGTTAGAATCTACAATTGTTGCTTAATTTAATATCTGAAACTGTATATTTTACAAATTCAAATCAATATTCTGGGCTTAAAAAGCGGTTCAGAAAACAATAACGCGTCGGGATATGGAGGACGGCGTAAAAACGAAACACTCCTGAATCACATGCAATTAAGGCAAATGTAATGTGATTTTCTCATAAATTATGTCTTTACAGCGTTACGTAAATTAAGTGATTCAATCACTCTTTTTGTCTTCTATCACTTTCTACACTGCCCCGTAAGGACAGAAGGCAATAACGGTTTACTAGAAAAGTAACCAGTTATGGCCTTTTAGCTTTGTATGACAGCATGGACCGTGTGAAATGTTCAAATAAAACTGAATCCGAGTCTAATGCAGTCCCGATAGGGCGAGATTTTTTATCAGCGAAATGCGAAATAAGTTTACATTTGTTATTGAACTTTGGACAGTTTGGCAAAATTGGGAGAAGCCTGGTAGTTTGTACTTGACTGAAGTGGGTGACCGAATTAGACCTCTGGCCCCGACCCCCTCTCCCCTTTGGTGCACTCTCACAGCCCGTGCCTGTAACGCTATTAATCTGGTTATGATCAAATTAGCGGGGAGACGGGTAGAGAGGGGGGTTGGTGGGAGCTCCATTTATGTGAACTACGGCCGGCCTGGCCCGGCCATAGTTCACATAAATGGAGAGCCCGGGCAGAGATTTGCGACCCTGCCCCCGCGCAACCCTGCTCAGCCAAGTGGCTGCCTTCATTTCGGTAAATGCACTTGATCGGGAAGAATAATTACCGTCCGCGAGATGGAAGCGGTGGCGTGGCGCGGCCCGGGCCGGGGTGGGGCGACCGCGGGGCGACGGCCGAGTGGAGCCGGGGTGAAAGAATGTTGTGGAGGGCCGGGTGCGCAGATTGCCGCCGCTGATGAGGGGGCCAAGTCATCAGTGCGCCGGGCTAGCCTGCCATCAAGTTATGGCAGCCGGGGGGCGACCGGGGGCGCCGATACCAAAAGAGGCGCACTGCTAGTTAATGTTGCTGCCAGGCCGCGGCAGGGGACTCGGGTTGTCCCGAGATGGATGGGTCCTTTCAGGCCAGTCTGTCAGCCGACCCCCTGCCCCCCAGTCACAGAGGTGGGGCTGTGGGGTGCCCTCGGGGCCACACCCTTCTCTATAGAGCCCACTGAGATCAAAACACATTATCTGTGACGTAGTCAACTCTGTATGATGTGCTTGTAAAGTATCACCAGCTGAATTAATGCTTTATAAAGAAATGCCTTGAAACATTTTTTATTTAAAAATAAAATAATTTTTTGAGCGAATCATATATTAGTATATTTTATGACAGATGGTAAAATATAATAATGCAAATGTATGAATTGTCTGATCGGTCCAGACTACAATTGCATATATGGATACATGGCAATAAGTCTGATTACCGATTTTGTTTTCTAGTGCCTCTGAGCTCGGATTGCCAAGGATTCAGGCGCCGAAGAAATTAATGTTTCTATTTTTATTCTTCCATTATACCTGATTTTTATTTGTGCAATGATTAAGTGAGTGAGTGAGTGAGTGAGTGAGTGAGTGAGTGAGTGAGTGAGTGAGTGAGTGAGTGAGTGAGTGAGTGAGTGAGTGAGTGAGTGAGTGAGTGAGTGAGTGAGTGAGTGAGTGAGTGAGTGAGTGAGTGAGTGAGTGAGTGAGTGAGTGAGTGAGTGAGTGAGTGAGTGAGTGAGTGAGTGAGTGAGTGAGTGAGTGAGTGAGTGAGTGAGTGAGCGAGCGAGCGTGTGAGTGAGTGAGTGAGTGAGTGAGTGAGTGAGTGAGTGAGTGAGTGAGTGAGTGAGTGAGTGAGTGAGTGAGTGAGTGAGTGAGTGAGTGAGTGAGTGAGTGAGTGAGTGAGTGAGTGAGCGAACGAGCGAGCGAGCGAGCGTGTGAGTGAGTGAGTGAGTGAGTGAGTGTGTGTGTGTGTGAGTGAGCGAGCGAGCGAGCGAGCGAGCGAGCGAGCGAGCGAGCGAGCGAGCGAGCGAGTGAGTGAGTGAGTGAGTGAGTGAGTGAGTGAGTGAGTGAGTGAGTGAGTGAGTGAGTGAGTGAGTGAGTGAGTGAGTGAGTGAGTGAGTGAGTGAGTGAGTGAGTGAGTGAGTGAGTGAGTGAGTGAGTGAGTGAGTGAGTGAGTGAGTGAGTGAGTGAGTGAGTGAGTGAGTGAGTGAGTGAGTGAGTGAGTGAGTGAGTGAGTGAGTGAGTGAGTGAGTGAGTGAGTGAGTGAGTGAGTGCTATACTTTCAATGCATCATATTTATTTGACATACCACATTCTGACATCACAATGTACATTACGGTGACCACACTCCTCCTGGCGCCACTAGCCCGTGAAGCCCGGGGGTCGGCACTTACCCGCGGGGTGACACCGGGGTGCGTCTGGTGGTATAGATACCCCGGTCCCTGTGTGCCTGTGGGACCCCCGGGGCTATACACTAGGCTGCCCTCCGCCCGCACGACTGGCCCACGGCGGGGTTAGGCGCTATTTGGCGGCCAAACAAGCTTGTGTGGCGGGCCCGAGCACCCCGGGAACCGGGTGGGCACATACTGCAGGGCTATATGCTGCCCTGCCCCCCTCACCCCAGGGATTCCACCCGCCATCCAGGTTATTACAGATTGTTCAGCTTCATTGCACTCGGTGCACACTGACCAAAAAGTACAGTAAATGCCTGTAATTTCAGAGGTGGAAAAAAGTATTTTCTTAATCTTTTTATTTATTGTTGAGCATATATTATTATTATTTTCATCAATTTAAGCTATCATTTCATTGTAAATTATTCACTTTCCCTGATTCTTTATTTTGAAGAATTTTATGGGCCAATTGGTCTCAAAAATTAGGAAACAGCAAAAATAATATACACGGTGGACACAGTGGCATAGGTGTATAGCGAAAAAACAGTAACTGCTTACCTTTCAAGTGAGCAGTTACTTTCTTTTGACTATGAAGAGCAGTATGCCTCGCTTCTGTGAGCTTTACTCCCGGACCATTGCACCATCACGGCCGAGGTCTGGCCATGATGCCAGGGTCCGTGCTCCCTTATTGCAGAGAGCAGTCCCCTCGCTGCCCGGACGAGCCCCCATTTATTGCAGGTACACGTACCCTCTAGAGCCCCGTTATTGCGGGGTAGAGACCCTCACTGCACTTTAGAGCCTTGTTATGGCGGGGCATTGTAACCCTGACCGATTGAACGAGACCCCCTTATTGCAACAGTGCATGGCTTGACCACCAGCTTCATGACACCTCTGGTAAATACAGTCACTGGTCAACCGACTGACCATTAAAGGCACAGCACCGTTCCGAGACCCAAGGACTACATAGTTATAGCTGTGGACCATATTGCGTCACAATATAGAGCACGACGTGACTTGGAAAAGACATTAAAAGACGAAGGACATTAAATCAAGAAGAATTTAGTAAAAAAAAAAATTGTTTAATGTTTAAAATGTCACTGATGCGAACTGGCGCAAGTAGTGACACAAACAACAATAATCGCGAGAAAGTGCATAAATTGTTTTTTATTAATATAGTCTTATTTAATCTTGACCTCTTGAATCATTGCACCTGTGTCGTTTTAATGCTGGGCTAGCGTCACAGACGGTGGTCCAGCATTAAAACGACATTGGGTCAATAATGTCTCGTGTTTACCACGACAAATTGATTTCTAATAAGCTCGTGGAAGCTCAACGATTTCTGTTTTTCAATTTAAACAGCATTTGTTAACTGGCAACAAGACTGTATGTATTGACAAAAATTCTACCCGCGAAAGATTGGCGAGTACAATGGCTACAAACATAACTACATTTTACATACAGATATAAAAAAACATTTGGCCTGCATGTCATTTTTTTGCTGCTAAAGTTATTCAAAGCAGCACTTGGCTTAAAAAACAAAATAGTTTGATAAGTTCGCTCAAGTAAAAAAAAGACTTAGCACTGAAACAGAAAAGGCATAAGCGACATTAGCATGGAAAAAATAAAGCACATCTAATCGAAATACTGCTAACAAGTTTTTGTCAAACAAATGTATTCAGTATACCCACAACGGCGACTCAAACATAGCACGTTAGTTTTCAAAGCTATTGTTCAAAATGATGGTTAACCTATACGTCACCGTTAAGTTTACTCGTTTCACCTTTAAGTAAGGCCAGTATTAAAAACAATCTATGTATTCTCCCGGAATTATTATGTTTTGTGCCACTATTTGTGGAAAATTCGCATTGGTCATATTTACTAATAAAAATATAATATTGTCGACATCGTAATCCTACCGATCTTACAATGCGGGGATCGACCTTAGATGTCAGGATCTGACGTCTGTAGATGTCAGATCCTGACATCTAAAGTCGATCCTCGCACTGAAAGAGTAAAAATCTTTATAATGCCCATAGACCCATAACATAGGTATTCAAGTGAAGAAGAAAGAGGCAACTAAGACATTTATAATGATTTCAAATTAAAAAAAAAACATGGTCTCTTGGTTTGTTTAAAATATTTTAGCTCCCCAAGGGTTAAGCTGAATACCATAACAGATATATCAGCACATTTCGCGAGATAAGATTATTATATTGTTGCGTAAAATGGCTTCCTCTTTGAATTGATAGATGATGCACAAGTGTATTGTTTCATAAAATAAATAACCACAATTATATTGTGCACGCTAACGCCTTCCGAAATGTCACGACATTTACTGACATCAACATTTGATCATTAATGGCATTTATAATTAAAGTTAACGACCGATCTGGGCAGACCGCTAAATAACAAAATTAATTATTGGACTGAAAAATATGAACTACAATATTATTATAAATATGCTAATATGATTACAAAGATTATGTGACACCATTGTTGAACGTAGCTTGATTATGGCGAACTAAAAATACACCACATAATGACAGATTGACCTACCAATTTACAGCGTAATATTATTGTTATCATGATTATGGATCTTGTATTGAGAATAATACCCACGATTTTGATTATTTGTAGGTTACAACACTTTAGTGATTGATTATAGCAATATTTATATGTAACTTCTTCCTGCTATTTCTGTTGTCTTCAAATCATATAGGCCTAATTTTGCTCGTCTTTAAAGCGACACAATCAGGTTAAAATCACTATTTTTATTTTGCCTTTCTAATATGGCCATAATAATGATATAAACATGTCCATAGACTAGGACTGCGTATGATTTTTATTATTTTTCTGTTGCGCATTTCCCAATTAAGCGACATATAAAAACCCTATTTCTTATTTTGGACATGCATGTATATTTGTGTTCAGATTAGACAAATACAAGTAATTTTCGGTCATGTGCACTTGAAATTGTGGGTCGCGGTAGCGACAAACAAATTTAAATAAATTACCATCGCAGGATAAGAGTTAATACGATTTACACTTTCCCACACAATTCGTCAAACATCAACATCGAAAGCTAAAATAATAACAAAGTCATTATTAGCGGATATAATGCCCTGAATTTGAGCAATCCAAGATATCCCTGGGATGATAATAATATGACATGCCATTAGGTGGCGCTAGAAGTCAATGAGGTAACTGTCCAAACTGTCAGCTGAGAGACACAAATTGTATGCGCCTCTAAAAAACTGGCTGCTCCCAGGTCGTTTAATTAACAGAACATGTAAAAAATGTGTTGTTGCCAGTCGCCCTCTGTGAGGATAAATCAACCTTGTTCACACAGAATATTAATAGTCCAGACAAGGCTTTCTCTATTGTGCAGCGGTACTTCCAACAATGGTTTGCTTTGTGTCAAAATATAAGCTCTTGTTCCACAATACTTGGGTATATTAGAAATTGATAAAAAATTAATTACACCAATATGCGTAAATGTGGTCCTGGCTCCACTCCTCAAATCAAATCAAATAAAATTAAATTAAACGATGTATTTACTGTATTTGACAATCCAAATAATGTATTTACCTTTTTATATGACAATAACAATAAGTAATGATTGATTGATTGATATGATATAGAAATGAATGGATTATTTACGTTATATGACATAACAAAATATGTATTTAATTTACATCACAAAACAAATGATGCATTTATTTCATTACTACTTCTTTGAATGATATTTTATTTGATATAACCATGTATTTGTAATATGTTTATATAATATGTTTTTAGTACTTGTAAATGCATACAGACTTCTTTGAATGATATTTTATTTTATATAACCATATAGTTGTAATATGGCTATATAATATATGTTTTAGTACACGTAAATGTATGTGATTTTGCCGATACAATGTTAATTGTTGTGCAAATAAATTTGATTTGATTTTGAATAACTTCCTGAATATATCAAAATATTAATTTTACACTCTAACAAAGCCATAGTTATTGAAAGATTCATTTTTCAAGCGCAATATATCACATTTTTACCTTTAGCTTGAGAGTTAAAATATATTTCATGTTTTAGAATAGGAGGAGCGTATATTGTATTTGCTTCTGCTATTTTACAATCCTCGGTAAATAAATATGTTTATACTAGAATACAACATAGTAGCCGCTGCACTGGAATAATTAAATTTTGAACTTGTAAGTGATATGTAGCTGTAACTTATTCTGCAAAAATAGACTGTGAAAATAAAATTATACAGTTTACTTTAATTAAATAAGCGCAATTTATATATATTTATATATAACATTAGTGAGGTTATAAATTTGACACAACCCACATATAATAAAAAAATCAATTTAATCTAAATCTACCCCATATACCACGCTATAGGTTTTACATAATTATACATTGCGTGTAATTTAAATGTAATTATAATACAGTGTATAACCGTGGAAATATGCACATTATATAATTCGTTAATTCGTTAAAATATTGGAAATTAGTACAAATATAATAATCTCCATTGGGTGTTAGGCGCTGGTCTTGATAAAGCGGTGGCTCGGCGTGACATGTGGAGGGGGTGGGGGGACCAGCCACGTGACTGGTCGACCTAGGGGCGGTCAGTGTGGATTTGTCTCCGGATCACGGAGCGCGTGAATGGCAAGTCCGGCAGGATTAGCACGGATGACCAGTGGTCAAGCAAGGAGACAGAGGGTTTGCGGGGATTTGTCTGTGTCGCCTACTGGCCTGTAGGGGGCGCTACCGTGGCAGGAGGGGTGAGGGAGGGTGGATACCCTCCCTCATCCCTCCTGCCACGGTAGCGCAGTGACACCCCCCCCTTTTAGGGAAATAAATATTGGATTTAACTGGCACGGACGTTTCTATTAGGAAAAGGCCATCAGCATAAATCTCCGGAAATAATCTTGCGACCCATTTGTATCATTTTGAAGTTGCAATTTCTGCAGCACGAGTCTATCATTGTAATTGAAAAATAATAATTGATGGGAAATATATTTTTCACTCAATAATGTGCAAAAAATAAGCGCTTTTTAATGCTTTTTGAAATAGAATAATATTCGACATAAATATGGACGTGCATAAAAATAATATTTTTGATAGTGTCTTTCTTAACAAATGCAATATTCTAGCTATTCCTTGATGGATGGAACTTAGTAACACATATTACTTACCACTATTCCTTCGTATATTTCGAGTTTGCTAAATATGGCGATAGGGGCCTACCATCAAATATATAATGAGGTATATTTATTTAGGCATACACGTGCTACTTTTGGATTATTTAACAGGAAATATTATATATAAATTTTACGAAAATATGAAGTGCCTTCAATACTTTTATTTTGATGAAAACAAAACGTTTCCCTGGCACGTCCATGTTTATGTGAAATGTTATATTTTTCATTAAATAATAAGCAAAAATAAATTAAACTTTAATGCGTTTTAAAATGGAGTGAAACAAATTGAAATTTGATAATATTAGTAACACGTATCCTTTCCTAATTGCACATTTTTCGTTAATGCTAAAATTATATATAACTGGTGAATTTGTTTTTATCAACTTGAAGCAAATAATGAAAACTAAATTTTATATTTTCCGCACAAAGGCATGCACTTTGTTCACCTTCTACGTTTATCAGAGCCGTTCATTGATAAAAAACATACATGTATATCATTTTTTGTCACAGGACGAGATCAGCGAGTCACCGGGTCATAGGTCAAGTGCAAACGATCTTTAGTTCACATTTGATATCATTTTAAAGATAATAAAGTTTATATTGGAATAGCACTGTCAATGCTTTATCTATGGCATTAAGTTTCCCATAAGGATATTCAAACCAATAACCGTTAGGAGTAGGCGTTGATGAGTGCTCGGCAATGTTGTGAAATTTGACAAAATAATAAGACAAATTATGTTATTTAACCGACTATTACCCTTTTTTGTGTAAACTTAATACCGTTGTTCAAAGTGATGGCTGACCTATAATTTAACGCTGAGAATTCAATGTTTTTTTTAATTATTTATATTTGACCTTAAGGTGTTGCTGTGGGCTTTGCACGACAAACATAATGTATGCCTATTTTCACTTAGTACACATGGTAGCCGGATTTGTCCAATCAGATCCATATCTGTACGCCTAGAATCCAGCACAATAGAAACAAAAAAAACAGTACGCCCCAGATTTTTGAACCGCTTGGAGTACTTTAATAGATAATTATATGTCCGACACGGAAACTTACAATCACCACAAATCTCCCGTATGACTTTTTGACGGTGTCCCATATCTTCACGCGCGGATCCAAGCTGCATTGGTGATGGACAGTAATGGGGGGGGGGGATGCTGGGATGATAATACGGTCTGTGGTCACGTTACCGAGAGAGTGTGATAAGAAAAAATGATTACTGTCACGTCCCACCAAACCATTTTGGAACATTGTCCCGGCGCTGTCTCAATGCTGGGCCAGCTTTGAGTCAGCGTCAGGTCAGTGTTCCCTTGTTGAATAGGATGCTATCTGATCCAGGTCAGGGCGGGTCATACATTGCCCCGTGTGAGAGGCTGATAGATTTTCTGTAATATAATTGCAAAATAGACAACATGTTTTTAAAGTTAGGATCACAATATAACAAGTGCGTGATATACCTTGATATGGTCACAGTAATAACAAACACCTGGACATTTTCAAGGCTTTGCAAATTTCTCTTCAGCACTTACTCCCCTTTGCATTTGCACGGCAGCGGATGCCGTTTTAAGTGTGTAATTATTATTTTTTAAATAATTATATTTAAATACCTTATTATATTATCGTCTGCCTGATGTACTACATTTTTATTACTATGCAATATGTATGTCTGTAAAGAAGACAGCGTCGACCGCAGCACTTTTAATTCAGCAGTTATTGCATTTTGGCTTTGCAAATAAATTGGAGTAGTATAGATTGCACTATTTCGTTAGTTTATCGGTTATTATAACTTTACTTTTAGTTTAATACATTTCAGCACCAATAACAAAATCATATCGTACAGGGTTCGCCAAGCTCTCACTTGATAAAATAAAATCTCGACAAAATCAGTCGAATCGCCCATTTTTTTCAGAAAATTAGATAATAAGATAATATAAGACAGAACATATGAACTATTTATGTGGTTCAAAACGTTAGCATTTATCTGTGTGTTAACTTGTCTGGATAGACTACGACATTCCATGGACGACATCGTCTAATTAGACGGTTAAGTTATAAAGGTGCCAGAAGAGGCCAGTCTACGGGATGTATCCTATCCCTATACGTCCCTTCCCCTTCCTGGAAATCCTGAGCAGATCCAGGAAGAACCCTTTGTCGTCAAATGCAACAATCTAAAGAATGCAGTTTATGACGCTTCAACCGTTTAAGCGCAACGCTTGATAATTACAAATCAAATCAAATTAAATCAAATCAAATTTATTTGCACAACAATTAACATTGTATCGGCAAAATCACATACATTTACATGTACTAAAAACATATTATATAATCATATTACAAATACATGGTTATATAAAATAAAATAAAGTATCCTTTAAAAAATGTCTGTATAAATTTAGATGTACTAAACACATATTATATAGACACATTACAAATACATGGTTATATAAAATAAAATATTATTCAAAGAAGTCCGTCCCACGATATGGATCACATCACTTTTGTCAATGAATCTTTCCTATATTGGAGGGCGCGCGAAATGTAGAGTCCTAAATTGTACAATAATGTTTTATTTTCTGAATTAAATAGGGCTATAAATTTGTCACTAGGGGGTATATTCGGGTTTGAAAAAATTAATTCGTTCCGTATGTCATCGTACATAGGGCATTCTATTACGAAATGGATTTCATCTTCTACTTTTGTCCTACATTGATGACAGTACCGTTCACAAGCGGGTGTAGGTTTGGGGCGCGTTCTTCTTCCCCTTTCGATCTCTAGGTCGTGTGAGCTTAATCTTATTTGAGCTATTGAACGTTTAATGGAAGGTGGAAAGTTATACTGCATGTAAGGTTCCATTACATAGTTATTCTTTATTTTTGCATATGTCCTTAATTTGTTACCCCCATTACCTGAGCTACCCGTATCTTTGTTTAATAATTCGTTGAAGGATGTTTTATATTGAGACTCTAAACTCTTTTTTAACAGTTTCAAGAGATGGATTTCGTCGGGTACAGCCTGTTTTCCCCAGTAATGTAATAAATTACAGCGTTTTAAGGTTGATTTCACAAACGTAACCCAATTTTTCTCACCTTTCAAGTCCAAATAACATTCTTCTTTATAGGCTCTATATGATAATTTATCAGGGGATTTAAGAATTTGTATCCAGAATTTTATACTTAGAGTTATGACGTTAATGTACAGAGGGAAACGCCCCAGTTCTGCTCTAGCAGCTACGTTACTTGTATGTTTGCGAACGCCAAGAATATATTTACATTGTTTATTTTGTATTTGCTCAAATGGCAATCGATCTAATTTATTAATGTCTTTTGATTCATATGGCAGTAATTCCTGGGCCCACACTTGACTCCCGTAGAGGAGGATTGGTTTAACCATGCTGTCGAATAGTTTTAGAGAGACAATAGGGTCGATTATATTTTGAGATTTTAATATTGAGCTAATTTTAAAGGCGGCCCTCATTGCCTTAGTTTTCAGGTTATTCATTGCGGCGGAAAATTTACCGTTTGCTGTTATTAAAATACCAAGATACGTGAAAGAATTTACAATTTCAATCTCGTTTTCTCCTATATAAAACTTCACATTCTCATCTTTAGAGCTCGTCTTAAACACTATTATTTTTGTTTTTTGTATATTAATTTCTAAAGCCCATTGATTAGTATACGCGTTTAATCTATGTAATGCGTTTTGAAGTCCCAGGGCATTGTTTGATATAATCAATAGATCATCGGCATATATAAGACAGTTCATTTGAATATCATCTAAGGATACCGCAGCACATTGAACAGGACAGAATATACCAATAACATCATCAATAAACGTATTAAAGAGAATTGGACTCAAACTGTCCCCTTGTTTTATACCGGTGCTTGTTGTGAACATTTCAGTTAGGCCATTTGCTAACTTAACACATGATTTCGTTTCGGAATACATATTCTTCACCACATTATAGAATAGGCCCCCTATACCCAGCTTACGTAATTTCCAAAACATTGCTTCCCTCCACACTCCATCAAATGCTTTGCGGAAGTCAATAAAGCAACAGAATAATTTGGATTTCAGTCGTTTCACATATTTTGTGATTAGAGTCTTCAAGGTAAATATATGATCATTTGTCCCGTGGTTTTTTCTGAACGCTGCTTGGAATGGCGAAAGTTTAGAACTTTCTGCGAGAAAGTTTTGCAGTCTTTCAGCAAGAAGACCTGTGAACACTTTTCCCAGGCAGCTGGTCAGACTGATTCCTCTATAGTTGTCGCAGTTTAATGGATCGCCCTTTTTGTACAATGGTACTTGGAATGTAGTATTCCACTTAGAAGGGAATATTCCTGATTTTAGAACTATGTTGAACAATTTTGCAATCGCTGGGACTAATAGCTCAAGACTAAATTTTAACATTTCATTTATAACCATATCGTTCCCCGCTGATTTACCATTCTTTAGTTTTTTTACAATTCTCTTTACTTCATTTATAGTTATTGGTTTATCAAGAGTGTCATGACTGTCTGAGCTTAGATTACTTTCCGATTTAATTAAATTATGTATAATGTCTTGACGCTCCTGGTTCAGTTGGATTTCCCTAGACCCTACGGATTTAAAGTGTTCATACCACTCGTCAGAAGGTATGTTGCTATTGTTGTTACTTGTGCCATTGTTCTCGATGTTTTTCAGAGATTCAAGCGTTTTCCAGAAATCTGACGGACTTTGTTCCGCCATTTTCACTAGTTTATCTACTAAATTGTCGCGGTATGTCTGTTTTTTTCTTCTCAGCAATTTTTTGTATCTTCGACAACAATTCAAATACTGTTGCTGAAATTGCACATTGAACGGACTCACTACCATTTTACGTTTTAATGAGCGCATTTCTCTCCTGATCAAAGTACACTCAGAATCATACCACTTATTATTATTTCTAGTTTTCTGTTTCGGATTTGGTTTTCTTGATTTGTGTTTCTTTACATGGAATGTTTTATTACCAGCTTTGACAATTATTTCAGTGAAATCTTTTACTGCTACATTAACACCGTCTGTTATGTCACTATAGTCTTTGGTCAAAAAAGTGATCATCGAATTTTGTGAGTCGTCCTCAAGAAGAGCCGAATTGTAATTTTCTTGTTGATCAATAGAAGCAGTGAATTTGTCATAATGCGGTTTCATTTGTATGCTATTGCCTTTTGCTGCTACAGTGAGATTCGCATTGTCTGAAAATCGTATACATGTATCAATAAGGCAATGGTCGGAAAGGTGTTGTAGTGGGTTTACGTGGATATACTCAACCCTATCAAAGATATTGTTGTTGCTGATGATGTAATCTACAGTACTAGATCCCTGCTTACTAATATATGTGAAATATCCCATTGAGTCACCCAAAAATCTACCATTAAGAATTACATGCTCAGTGGCTTGGCATACGTCAATAAGGAGTTTACCGTATTGATTTACACAAATGTCACAGTTCTGTCTATCTATGATATCCCTAGTAACATGGTCAGGCTGAACATCAGTGTCTACAATAGTGTCACATATAGTTCCGGTACGTGCGTTCATATCGCCCATTAAAATTGTATCGCCTTTAGATTGATATAAAGATATTTCCGTCTCTAAAATATCAAACACAGAATGGTCCCCAGGGGGTATGTCCGGTCGAGCATAAATTACAAAAATGTACAGATCCTTGGAGTGGCCAACCGCGGCACCCTTCACACGAACTATCATGAGATCCTCGTGATCGCAAGGCATAGTTTCTATATGATTTTTGTATTTAGTCTTATAGTAGAATATGATACCACCATGAGGTCGACCTCGTTTTTTAAGTTTGTGTCTGTGTTTATGAAGAGATCCATACCCTGGGACAGAAATATCAGAATTTTTGTGAGTCCACGTTTCTATCAAAGCAATAAAATCTCTACAGCTAATAATGTCTATTATTTCATCATTCTGGATTTTCTTGCCTTGTTTACCAAGACCATGGATATTCCACGTAGCAATAGTAATCCTACAGTGCGACATAATAGAGATATATAATTACATTTATCCGTCTATCTACCCAGATATAATCATATTGTATACTAAAAAATCACTAATAATAATATTCATCAACTGTTAATAATAGTATGATATTATAATTAAAATTAAAACCCTTCTCCTGTTGTATTGAATTACATTCTCACTCACATGAAGATGTGAATCGCTTCCGCGATCAACAAGATCAGGTGGGTAAAATTACATAAAGCATGTTTGAAAAGAACACTGTTCTAGATTTACAGGATAAGGGTTAATTAATAATCCTTCCATACGTTACTCCATAACTTATTTGACATAATACATATACATGATATAGGAACACCAGTGAAAGAGTCTGATGTGTTATCCGTCAATTACATTGTCATTCGTCATAACTGCGATCAGCTAATATTTTCAGTTTCTCACGTTTTAGATTGTACACCTTATTTGCTGAAACTATTGTCAACAGCGTTAAAACATCTTACCAGATGTGTGTTGCCTGAGTAAATCTGCTAAACGGTTTACAGCTTGGGTCATAGCTCCAGAGTCATATAATCCTGTGGGTTGCACTGGGGTCCTGGGATAGCTTGGAGCGACTGGTCCATGAGGGAAGGCATTATTATAGTTCAGTCCCAGAGGAGGCCAGTCATTGATATTCAGTGCAGGCTGTCTTGAGCTGACGCCTATTTTCTGGTCATCCTGATTTAATAGTCCAGCAAACTCATCCTGCAGAGTGTGCGGTGGATTGCCGTAGGCATTCCGACGTGGTACTCCGGTCTGAGTAGGAGGGGGTCTGTGTATCTGCTGATGAACATACATGGGCTCACGTTGATGTCCAGGCACATGTTGACGGTGAGGTCTAAACTGACCGTGAGTGTCATAGTTCGCGGAGGTTATAGGGTTTTCACGAGCATGTACATATGGATATACACGGTGATGCCCCTGTAGTCCATGCTGAGCATTGTGCCTCTGGTATGACTCTCGTGGGGTAAGCATTTTGTCTGTGTTTCTTGAAATACGCTCATTGTTAGCTTTGCTTTGCATCCTGGGAGTTGCAGAATCACGGTCCTTTCTGTTTGGTGACACATACTGTTGGTACGGGATAAGACCAAGGAGGGGATTCACAACAAGTTTGATGTTCTTGGCCAAGCGCTTCACTGCCCAGTCACGTAGGTGAATTCCATCATATTTAGAACTAGGCGTCTGAAGGTCATGTTGCGGCAGGTAGTGAAGGTGGGGGTTATTATCACACATGGCCTTTACACGTTTGTTGTATATATCCGCTTTCTTGTTGTACTGGACTTGGTCGGTACGCTGGAGAACCTGGGAGAGGACAATATGTGTAGTCTCCCCCATATGTTGCAGCGTGCCGGCCAGTAACCCATCTAACTCAACAAGACATTGATCAACAGTCTTGTTGGCAGATAAGTCATTGGATCCAATTATAAAGAGGACAACACTCGCCTTTGACTTTGTTCTCTTTATGAAATCAGTAGCGTCGTTGATATTTTTACCTTTTTGTAAAATTTTAATTCTTGTTGACTTTTGCTTGTAGAGACGCTGTGGTTCTAGGGCTTTTCCTATGGAAGAAGACACCACCAGAAAATCACTCTTTGGTGGGGTCTTTATTATATTGCTGGGTAGCTGTTTCCCATGTTGAGATGGTGTATCCTGGCACGGTTCTGTGTCAAGGCGAGATTTGGGTCTTATGGGGGTTGGGACATCGCCAATGAGAGGTTCGGAAGGCCCAGCTTTCTCAGCAACTGACAACTCACTTTTCGAGATGTTACATACTGTGTCCCTAGTGCTGGGGGAGACTGGGTCATCAAAACCAGCACCAGAAGCAAGTGGTTGAAAGGAGTTGTTGAGGGGCAGGTCAGTGGTGACCTCTCCCTCATCACAGGTGCTGACATCACCCTCATCACTAGACTCAGGGAGGGTGAGGACTACTGGGGTTACATCACAAGGCTTTGTAGACTTCAAATTAGGCTTGTCTCTCTTCTTCCCGTTTGGGTGTGGTGTTTGTTTTATTTTGTTGCATTTGTTGCTTTTATCGGCTGTTGCTTTTGCCAGTTCCAACTTTAGAGATTCCACCTCTGTCAGAAGGTTGACATATTTCTTTTCCAGTTCTCTAACTGTACGTTGGAGCACGGGGATTGAGGCTACATTCACCACTGTTCTTTGCTGTTTAATATCCCTCTTTTTTACACTAGTGCTATGTGGCTTCTTGGTGTTTTTGGTACATTGTGAGGCTTTACCCTTTGATTTTTTTTCACACACAGACTCACAACTAATTTTCTCATGTGAAGGATCTTGATGTACTGTCTCTTGGATAAGTCCATCTGGTAGAGTGGCAGGTTCTCTATCTGTAAGTGCCAGCTTAGCGAGATCTCTGTCTCTCACCTCACTGTCACCAGCTGCAGGGGATACAGAAGTGTCCACACAAGCAGGAGGTGTCATATCTGGTGTGACAGAAGGTGTCACTGCCAAGGGTGTTGTAGACACACACTTCTCACAAGCGTCACCCAGCTCATCACAACTAGCGGGCTCAGCACACAGCCCATGGTAACTGGCACCACAGAGGTAGCAGCACCATCTACCGCCATTATCTCCATCCATCAGGGGAGTGTTACATGTATCAC
This sequence comes from Flabesymbios commensalis, assembly GCA_964017125.1. NCBI lineage: Eukaryota > Metazoa > Annelida > Polychaeta > Terebellida > Flabelligeridae > Flabesymbios > Flabesymbios commensalis. Next base: position 24,529,128 of record OZ024908.1, on the reverse strand, counting down.
ATGAATCAAGGAGGGTGGAGCGGGGCTCCTTGTCACCCAGGTACTTGCTCGTCTTAGACCGACGTGAGAAGTTGCGGCTGGTCCGTTTGGCTTCTTTGATAGCCTTTCCAGCTTGGTGAGCTAAGGCCTCCACCTTGTGTTGTAGGATACGATGGTGCTCCTCCAGCCACAACAGGTAGGAACTGCCCTGGACGTGGATTCTGTGGGTAGTTCTGTGGAACGTCAAGGAGAGACTACCCATCGCACTGCTGTCACCATCACTGATGTACGAAGTTTTAAGTTGCAGTCCATTTTTCATTCGATCTATGATGATGGCGTCAGCATAGTAAGATTCACAGGTGGATATCCATAGATCCATATACTCAGGGATCACTTCCAATGTCACACAGAAAGCATTGGAGGCAACTGAGCAAGAATCCCTATCGGCTCCATTGCAGTAAATGCGACCTTCATTCACATTAAGGTAGCGATCGTGATCAGATCTAGAGTTAGGGTCCCGGAGAGTCCAGTAGGCTTGACATAACTTCTGAAAGCTCTCCTTGTTGTTACCGCCATTCTTGTCAGGATGACGCTCCTTGGCTAGCTTGAGATAAGCTTGCCGAATGTTCTCTGTTGTAGCGTCAACAGGTAGAGCCAGTTCGTCGTAACAGTTCATCGTTCAAGCTGTGTAAACATATATACCCTACACCAGGCTTGCACCAACGCCACGCTAGTAGAGTATAATATGCACCAGGTATAGGCGTGAACGCCCACGTGTAGAGGACTGACTGACCTACTAAACAGTCAATATACAGAATGTTTTACTGTTTATAAATCCTCCAAAATCGAGTTGAGTACGCACCAAAAGTCTCTAAAAAACATATTTACGTATTCCTGGTGCATTCACACGTATAGTGGTATACAAATAAACCACTATATTAATCTATATCTGGGTAGATATCAGGTATATTGAAGAGCACTTTACTCGCCGTCTTGTAGCATCATATACATCATATACATCATTACACAAGTGGTTGATAATGTCACTTATTTCTTATGTGTGTATAAACGTATTATAGATCATGCCAATGAAACACATAATATAGTATCACTTTTAGAAACTTTATTTTAGTTGGATTACCATTATTTAAAAACTAGAAAAGGAGTTTACGAACGTTATATATCAAACGTTATATTGCACATGTTCATAAGGACTGGTGTACAGAAATGTGAACCGTTTCCCACACACAGCACCCCTCTTTCCCCTGAATAGGACACAAACTCAGGCAAAATAAACTTTATAGGATACCGGCCGCAGACCGTTCCTAAATACTGTAAGGAGATCTGCTGCATCGTGACTACTGCATGGTCAAGCAAAGGTAAACAGCAGTAACATATTACTAAAATAGTAAGCAGTTACTGCTGTTAGCCTTTGCATCGCAGTACAGTTATTGTATCATGTAGTTGTTTAATAGGGACTGCTCCACGACTATATCCAAAGCTAAAACGCAGTATCTGCTTTTTCAAGTGAGCAGATACAGCGTTGCAGGGCTGTATAAAGTCTACAGGATTTGTATATCAGTAGCTCAAGCATACACGAGGCATTGACCCAATCTTGTTTTAAAGCTGGTCCATCGTCTATGACGCTGGCCCAACATTTAAACAACATCGGATGCTTACTCCTATGATGACTGGGAATGCCTAATAAATAACATGCATGACTATTATTGTATATAGTAATACATGTTCCATGAGCTTGACTTGAGGAGGTGTCACATGAGGTTCGCACCGATCCTTCTACAATCATAAGGATTTAACGGTGCAGAAGGAATGCTACATCAAGACTGCTGCAATAACCACAATGTCTTGTACAATATACGACTGCTATATACACAACAATAAAGTGTGCACGAAAACTGATGCGATCCACTTTATAGTTAATTTAGCATAGATTTTTTTCAAAACTACCACATAAACATCTATAGTCCTATGTAAATGATCACAGTTAGTATATATTGATGAGGTGATCATTACGGGTAATACGATGCTACTGTGGGGATTTTAAAAGTTAAATCGATAAAGGAATTTGGAGGCGGATTAGACAAAAAAGAACGTATCATAACATAAAAAATGTGTTCAATTAAATTCTAACTATACATATTACTATAACTTAACATATGAGGTAGGCATAAGATTAGGATATTTTTGCTTATCATAACTTACTTTATGTATGGTCAGGGCATTTGCTTAAGGAAGGCTTGAGATTAAGAAATATTAGCTCATTATAGCTTATGCACATATAACGTTAGATCATTTTAGGCAGGCTTCAGATTAATTTAACCCTTATAGTGCGGGGATCGACTTTAGTCGTCAGAATCTGACGTCTGTAGACGTCAGATTCTGACGACTAAACTTGATCCCCGCACTATAAGAGTAGAAATATTTCTAATGGCCGTAGACCGATAACATGGGTATTCAAATGAATCGGAAAGAGCTAACTAAGACATTTATGATGATTTCAAGGTGAAAAAAACCCTTTGGTTGGGATGGTTTTTTTACAAATTATTACAAAGTTTATTATAACTTACATAATGACAGATTAGAGGGTCGTATCTGCCACTTAGCAAGGTGGGAGATACAACCTTTTAATACCATGGTGACAATATTAGATTGTCGAAATAGAAAGTTTCGCACTTTCAAAACATGCATGATCCCCATACCTCATCGAGCGACACCTAGTGTCACGGGGGCAGCACACCGCCCTAAATCTTGCCACTAAACCCGCGTCTCCGTCCGAGCCGGGCTATTTGTATTTATTATCTAGTAGCCCGGGTGCCGGCTCCCTGAGGCCCTGGGTAACCTAGCCGCCACCTGGCGGCCGGCGAGCCATCCCTCACACGGGGGTTTATCCACAGTAATAAGCCGCCTTCCCCAATACGTACAGCCCTAATCAACCCGCGAGACAAGGCGGACTTACCCCAGTAAACACCTGTCTGCCTGCCGGGGAGCCAGCTCCATAAATCCTGAAGGAAGCAGAGAGATGGGACCCCGCGTCCGGAATCCCGTGTCCTCACGCTGTGGACCAGATCCATGGAAAGACAGAAGGCAGTAAACACTTACTTGTAAAGTAAGCACCTACTGCCTTTTGGCTTTGTGGTCCAGATGTCCCGGTGCCCGATCCTGGCATGGCCTCCTGTATGGTGATCATCATGGAATCTGCAACGCCCTTGTGGATGGCCTGATCCATTTGTCCAATCATTTTTGTGAAGAGTTTTAAATTTAAGATCACAGAACACGTGTGGCTATGTATATCTGTTTTAATGCCATACAATTACGCATCTTTATCGTCACATAATCCCTTAAATATTGCATCCTTATAATTATGACGACACAAACATCTGTTCATCTGGTACAGATCCTTATTTGTGTATGTTCTAGTTCTCCAGCAATACCATTAAACGTTATACTTATTAAACGTTCGCAATGGGTGCTGGTTCGAGTGTGGTACACTCATGAAATGTGCCAGTTGAAAACTTCCTCGTAGTTTGGGTTCGTCCTCCATGAAGGCTCATACACTTTTTGGCACGCTGGTTTATCCAAAGTGTAAGGCCAAGTTGTGTGAGAAAAAGAGCTAAACTCTTGGAATACAACCACGGTCTGATCCATGCATGCATGGCAGTGACACTGTAAAATTATGTTTTCGATATCGTCATATGAAATTGAATTATGCTCATTAAGTGTATCAACTTCCATTTTTCGACACAATTTGAATTTTGCTCGACACAAACAATGCAGTTAAATTAGATGTTGCTGGCTTACCGCTGGTTTAAGGCTGGAGCAGTGTCCATGACGCCGGCCCAACGTTTTGCCATCGGTAAGATTACTGTATCTTGTATTTACTTAGGATGAGGTGCCAGCCGTGCGCCCACGACTGTATCACCTGAAGTACTGGTTCCCTGTGGTAGAGGTACAGGCAGACACCTGCCGACCTACCCCCAGTCACAAAGGACCTGCCAGGTCACAAACAATACATGTAGACAGGGTGAGGGGTAGAACGTGTAAGGCTTCATAATCAGGGGTACATACCCGGGGGGTACAGACAACGGCTGGGGGTGTTACGCCACCGACAACACAACAAGGATGGGGTAACACAGGGGGCACGTATATAAGTGAGGGGTAGAGAGGAGCCATCAGTCTGCCCGTGCCCCCTACACCCGGGGTAACACAGATCACCCCCGCCACGACACCCCGGTTACGTGCGGGAACCGGGCAGCTCACACTAAAACCTACTTGAAATTCAGCATATGTCGTCAGGCCGATGTTTCACCTGCCGCGGCCGGGGTTATGTGACAGGGGGCCCGGGTTCGCGTGCCCCGGGGTCCGTCGGACAGGACAGGGCACGACGGGTCGGGGCAGGGTACCAGGGATGGATACCTACCCGCTCGTCCCCCTGTACCGGGGGCACCTACCACCGCCCCCACCTCCATGTCCCCCATTCAAACCCGGACAGCAACTTATGATTTACTGCGTGCGGTCCTCTGTAATTTCCACATAGTTTCTCATCAAACCCCGCTGCCCCTAGTAGCCACCAATAAAATACGGATAATTGTGCGCTAACGCAATTTTTCAAGGCAGTTGTTAGACCGTGTCAGGGGGTGGGGGTACCAGTCATGGTTTAATGTTGGGTCAGCGTCACAGACGCTGGTCCAACATTAAACCATCGCTGGGTGTGTGTTTTCTCGGGGTGGTCGCTCGTGGATGGCCATCTTTACAAGGTATCGTGGCACATATTATTATGGACGAGACGGAGTGTCATAGGGCCCACTACATCACACACCTAACACACACTATAACCACGTACATGTGACACCTGCCCGATCTCTCTCACGAGCACAGTCTTATAGAAAGACAATCCCCTGTCACCGCATTCAATACGTCCAAACTGTCGGTTTTTTAAAAGCTCAAGAGCATCGGAATTACAATACGCCACCAATGTTAATATCATCCAAGGTGAGAATGGCTCACGCGATTCTCACCCTAAATGGTATTGAAAATAATTTTATCACAGTTTTTTGTTACAAATTATTGTTGAAAGGGGTTGACATTTGTTGGGTAATAATCATTTAATCATGCTTTATAGCTAAAAATAGGGACTATGATTTCCTTGTAGGTGATTTTGGTTATATGGTTGAAACTAGTAAACATGATTGAACTGTCGATTTATCCAGCACATTTGGAGTGTACCACCTTTTTCAGGCCAAGTAGGTCTGGAGATCTAATCTCCGTGAAAAATTAAAGTGCTCACATTCAATCGGACGCACGACAGAAACAGCTAACTACCTCTCGTTATTTGGTTGTTCTTAAAATCAGAGTGAAGTTTTTATACCAGATCCCATGCGTCGATCTAAAAGTTCTCCCAGTAGATCTTTTTGGCAATTCAGAGCTGAGGAGGCCAGTCCGGCACTCTCATAAGTGGCGACGATTTCAGTTTCACTGACATGTGTTATCAAATTGTAGGAACATTTCAAAGGTTCTCTTCTAATCTTACAATTACCAGACAGACACAAAACGCTGATTCAATGCTGCCCTAATGCTGGACCAACGTATTTGGCTGTAGCCCAGCATTACTCCGAAGCCGAATATTTCATCAACAATATTACAGTGTTGGTTGGACCATGGAGATAGTAAACTATACACCAGCTGAAGGTGGGAGACATATTCGCGCTCTTTGGTGCAAATATATGATACGTTGCTATGGGTCATTTTTATTCTGTCATTATTGAAATAAAATTGTGCATGTAGCATCACCCAGTATTGTATTCTACACTAATTTCAACAATGGACTGACGGGAGGGGATTATGTGATTTTAGTCGTGATCTAATACTTATCTGACCGTCATTATTCGTCAGTGAATTCAGTAGGACCTGTACACCAAACTGCCGTCCAAAGCCAAAAGCCAGTAACTGCGTCTTGTCTCCTGGCTTTGGGCCTCACCATGTACTACCACGACATATACTGTAGATCAGGTAATTTTCACGTGTTTCTGATTTTGGGACACGAAGTTTAGAAGTCGCGAATTCTCATTTTTCTTCAGGAGCACTATTAAAATAATAATTTTCGCGAAATTCTTGAATTCGAGAATTTATCCTCCTTGCGAAATTCGCGAAAATTAATACCCCGCGAATATTACCAGATCTACAATATTATGTTCACACACCAAAGGTATTATCACACAGTTAAGTGTCCAGTTACAAAATAGATCCCTAATGTAGATGAATCAGCGTGAAGTGTTAAACCTTAAGGCCCTGAACTATTTTGGTATAGGCCTATACATCATGGAGACCAAAGGGTTTGAAATCACCATAAATGTCTTAGTTAGCTCTTTCCGCTTCATTTGAATAGGCCTACCTATGTTATGGGCCTACAGCCCTTATAAATATTTTTTACTTCTTCAGTGCGGGGATCGACTTTAGACGTCAGAATCTGACGTCTACAGACGTCATATTCTGACGTCTAAAGTCGATCCACGCACTATAAGGTTTGATGATTAGTATCACCATGCAGTGTACATTAAATGTACATCCTCACCCTACTGGTGAAATGTATTTGTTATCTTAAAATATAATTAGGAACATCTCGTGCAATAATCTCATCTTGCATGGGATAAAATAAATAGTCTGCTCCGCAAAGCCAAAAGAATGTAACTGCTTACTTTTCAAACAAGCATTTACTATTTATTAGCTTTGCAGACGGTGATCCGGTGACGTCACTGACCATTATGCAGCAGGTTCCCAGCAAACACAAAACATTTGTATAACATTTGCACAACGTCGGCCCAACGTCTTCGACGTTGGACCGACGTAGTGCAAATGTTATTCAAATGTTTTATGTTTGCTGGGTTTGCATATAGTGTAGCGTGAGCCTGCACATTTATATGGAGTCATAGACAAACACAGACAAATCACGACAATGAAATTCTCGGACCTCTTTAATATTTGATTGGCCGTGCCATTGATTATAAACCGCAATTTGTATCGAGCACCAACGCTCTTTATCCTGACGAATATCTTCTTATTGATTTGCTGACAGTTGAGACCAGCATTCTCTGCCGTATAGAGACACAATGCAGTAACTGCTTTACTTTTCAAATTACCAGTTACCCTTTGTCTTTGCAAAGTAGTTTTGCTAGATGGAGATTGGCCAGAGCATCCACAGTGACACTGTCAGCTGCAAGATGAAAGTAAAATAATCCTTACGCCTGTCTTTTTTTATTCATTTTTTGTAACCTATGCAATATTTGATTCTGTTTTAATACTATATAGCCAAATCGACCGCATTTACATATGGTTACAATCGCTGTCCAGAAAAAGAAATTTGGCATTGTAAAAAAAACATTTTCTGGGGAGGGACTTCATGGAATTGACTTTTCTACAGATGGACTAAAATGACTGAATTGGTCAGATCTATTATTACCCTGTGGACACATTTAATTCTTGCAGTTTTTATCAACATGAAAGAATTAGACAGAAAATAAAGCTAATAATAAAAATGATACTAGGGGAATAAGTATATAATTCACGACAACTTAAGTCCTAGCCCCAGTGACAACGCTAGTCACTTATAGATGTAAATGTTGATTTAGGCCGCCATTTTACTGTCAGGTTCATAAAGAAGCACGCAGTGATTTCCATCTCCACGCAGTATCCAGTGCTACACGGGGCTGCTACATTCCCCCTGATTATTGTATATCGTGTCACCAGCTATTCGCAGGGTGTTTTCATTAGACCAGGGGAATTATTAATGCCTGCTCTTCTGTCTCTACCGTTATGGCCGTGACGCCATTATCGCGGAATATTTACGCATCAAGTATATTATACGCGGCCTGTTTGCCTCTCTACAAAGCCAAATAGCAGTATCTGTAATCTTGAATAGTGAGCAGTTATTGTCGCTTGGCTTGGCACTGCATTTCAATGCAATTAATTTAAATTATTTATAATTTAAACATTTTTTTTCTATTATATACCTCTTTGTAGAATCATCTGTATAGACCTACATCGCGTACATTAATGCAAAGGCATGGAAAAATTACGGTAGTTTGGTTTATTTCACTCTGAATTACTGCAAACAAAATCCGCTTCTTAACTATTACACATATTTATTTACGAGATTGCCGTAAATTTGAATTTGATTCGATGGATCTGAGTTGAATTTGATTCGATGGATCTGCCCAAACTTCAATAAATTTGTTTAAAATATGTCTTGTGTCAATGTCAAGTTAATTGAAAATAATACGATTCTCGCCTATATATAGTATTATATAATATAATTATTTTGCAAAGATTTTATCTTCGCGAATGTCTATTTAACCCTTTAACCGCCGGTGCCGCATATATTCGGGTTTTTATTTTGTATCAACACATTAAGTACCACCTTTGGAACATGTTAAGGATAAAATGTGACATCAATCAGCAATATTTGAAAACAGTTGACCTCCATTTTGTCAAATATAAATAATTTTTACTCACTTGAAGTTGTGAATCGCGTCAGCGAGACACAACATCAAGTGGGTGAAAACTCAGATTGAATAATTTGGCGGTTAAAGGGTTAATTATATTTATAATATATATATAATAATACTTTATATCACAGAATTGTTTAGTCATATCCGTGGGAATCATGCATTATCAATAATCCTCGTCGGAGAATATTTCTTTTTTAATATTTACCTACCTGTAAATTCAAGTAACACATAGGAATAAAATTACAGGCCTACGTAGTCTACACGTGGCAATATATCCCAGCAAACACAAAACATTTGTATAACATTTATATAATGCTGGTCCAACGTCGGCAGTGTTGGACCGGCGTTGCATAAATGTTATACAAATGTTTTGTGCTTGCTGGATAGCTCGTGCAAACAATGGAGACATAATTTTAAGGCTAAGTCCCTGTAGATAGTAAATACTAGATAAATGGATAAATGATTATTTATATTGATGATAGAGGGTTTAGGTAAAAATGTTAACGTCGTCATCACGTGTTGAACTAGCATGAATAAATCAATACTATTGTGTTTAAATACCGTGGCTAATGATCAGTTTTTAGCGCCGCTGACCGCTGGTCAGTGACTGGTCAGCGCTTCACACCAGCTCACCAGATGTCGCTCTAAGCAGGACTCTCTAGAATTCTGGATCGCGTGTATGATCGCGTGGTGGCGCCACCGGCCTATACCCCGTGAAGCGGCTCCTGTATGTAACCAGCAAACACGAGACATTGAACAAATGTTGCTGCAATGTTGGGCCAGCGTCGTAGACGGTGGACCAGCATTGAGTCGATTATCACAGCTACATTTCACAAAGTTCATACAGCTATTTTCATTACATATTTTATCCCGCCATTATCAGAATAAAATATATCTTGTTCGCTGAGGTGCAATGGTGAAGCAAAATCCTATTCATGTGGTTAGACTCACGAAAAATACTGATTGAGCTGGCCTAATGAATGCCTGGGACGAGATTTTTTTTATAATTATTATGTGTCTGCGCCTACTTCAATTGGTCAGGGAGTGGAATTCAATATTTGACAGAATTATTGCATTTTACTTTAACGATTTGTTCTCAATAATTGTAAAATAATATTGAGACGAGATATAGTTAACAACATGATTGCGCAAATCCACAGCAAACAAACGCTCCCATACGAATCTCTACCCAGACGTATATGCATACCAGCTACATCACAACTACTTACTGACGGTGGGGGTAACTGCTTAAAAACTCAATCACCACAAAAACGTTCAAATGAAACTATCCGACGCACAAATCAAATTCCTCCTCTTTGAACAAACCATCACCTTTAAAATAAAATTTTCTCGTGGTAAAATCTTTCAATTTCAAACAAATATATTTCAAAGCTGCTTCAAGTCAAACGGAACTCTTTTAAGTTAAAACTTTCTTGACCAAGATGATCTCCACTATAGTCTAGAGTTTAAAACAACCTTGATCAAAGAATACCATGTTTAAACCATTTACTGGCATATATTTCGATTCATTTCATCCAGATGCAGGTAATTTTTGCCCATGCACGTGAAGTATAGTTGTTCGCGGTAGTGAGACAACTTCAATGGCTGACAATTTCTATTCTAGTAATTTTTGCCCATGCACGTGAAGTATAGTTGTTCGCGGTAGTGAGACAACTTCAATGGCTGACAATTTCTATTCTGGCAATTTTTGCCCATGCACGTGAAGTATAGTTGTTCGCGGTAGTGAGACAACTTCAATGGCTGACAATTTCTATTCTAGTAATTTTTGCCCATGCACGTGAAGTATAGTTGTTCGCGGTAGTGAGACAACTTCAATGGCTGACAATTTCTATTCTATAATTTAGCGCTTAAATATTGACATACTTACTTCACTTTTAAACCTGACACATTCAAACCAAACATATCTGACAACAACAAAAAATAGATTATTAGCACATCTCAGGGACCGGATTATCGTACAAGTTACGATATATCGTGGGCTTCGGATTGGTCGAGATGGCCATCTCGACCAACTCGAAGTCTACGATGTATCGTAACTTGTACGATAATACGGATCCTGAGTCACAACACCAGCCAAATTGAGTTTTCATGATTTGGACTACGAACAATAAGACATTGCCGCCTGGGCCACAAATGTAATAAATGGTGCGTGCACTGCTCCACAGTGTGGTCAGGTGACATCAGAAGCCTACCGAGTTATGACGTCACTTCCGTCAGAATCTGGCGTCAATGTATTCAGGGTAACTGAACGTGATGAAGAATTGACAAAAGATACAAAAACACATCGTGATGTTTCTCGATTTTAGTACTGTGATACACTTTACTGTAATGTGTCTGCACCTATTTATTATAGTGTCATTGGATCAGACTCTGCTTTAATATCTCGCCAATGTTTGTCTTAAATATAGGGATATTTAAAACTATATTTCTTATTATTTTTCTTGGTACATTGTGGCGTAGTTGCTTCAGTATTTAGATGCATTGTGATGTATTTTGACGCCGAAGCTAAAAGTTTGGTGGTATAATTTTATTCAGAACCCGGATGCATTGTGATGTAATTTAATTCAGGAACTGGATTCATTGTGATGGCATTTGATTCAGAATTTGGAAGCATTGTGATGTCATTTGATTTATAATCTAGATACATTGTGATGACATTTTATAGAGATCCATTGTGATGTAATTTGATTCAGAATCTGGATGCATTGTGATGTCATTTGATTTGAAATCTGTATCAATTATGTAGTCATAGGATCAGGAATCTGGATCTATTTTGATATCATTCGATTTATTACCTGGAAGCTTTGTATGAATCTATTTTATTCAATGTCTTGTTTGAATCATATAATTGCGTACTGAATGACAATTAAATGGTAATCGTGCTGGATTGATAAGTCAATTGAATTTATACTTTGCATGTTACATAACTTTTCTGGTGATGTGATGTGATGTGGTGTGATGGAACAATTCAAAATGTGGCTTCCTCAATTATGACATCATACCTTGTGAACGAGTTCGCGTGGTACAGATTCCACACAAAATGTGAGGTAGTGATCAAGCATTGGGCCAACTATACTGCCGTGCTAAGCCAAAAAGCAAAATCTGCTTACTTTTCCAGTTAGAAGATACTGCCTTTTGGAGCAGAATCCATACCGTTATTGTGTGAGCTGGAATGACTCAACATGCAGCCAGACCCCTGATATTCCTGTTCTTCTCTCACTCCAGGCAATGCCCTATGGACCATCTGATCCAAGAGATAAATATTTAATCGAACAATAATCATTGACGTTAACGCATAGCGTTACCTCAACTCCTAAAGCGCTGAAATAAATAATTTAAATTTTTGCCCACTTTAAGTTGTGTCGGGTGAAAATTACACATATTTGTTTAATTTGGGACCGAGCATTTGCAGATTTTGATGTTTAAACGCTCACTTAACTCCCAATACTTGTGATTTGACCTTCAAACAAAACAGAAAACGACTTTAGTCGTGCTTAGTGGTGTATCCTGCTAAGTATTTTTTTTTAAATTGTCAACACCGCGATCCACAACCTCGTGTGGTTAAAAATTACTCGCATTTGCTGAATTTGAGACCAAACATTAACAAATCGTGATGTTCAAACAGTTATTTCGTTCCCAATAACAGTGGTTTAGTCGGCTAATATAACGGATTAAAAACGACTGTAGTCGTGATTAGCAGACAAAGGGTTAACTGTTTGTGGCTTAAATACACCACATGGCATGACTAGCTAGAGATCTAACATAGTACATTATAGGCCTACGTGATAAACAAAACATAGACATAAAATAACATGGATAAAGATAAATGTTGTGGTTTGTGTGAATAAGAGAACGTCATAATGCGTCATAATAATCGTTCAGAACATTATGTCGCTATCATTTTTTCATTATCTGTCAAAAGAATTGTAGCTTTTGTGGAGAAATAATTGGTGGCGATGTCTGCAGTCACTCGTAAGGATCCACTTGCGCCTCAGCTGCTTCAGCAGGAGACAGCTTCCAGCGGTCCTGGCAAAGTCTTACATTCTCTCACACTCGGCCACGCGGGGTCACCTCGCTCTGAATTGACGCCGATTCTAATAAAGCATATCAACTAGTTTAAAACACAGGATATCTGTGTGCGTTATCTGAACGCCCTCGGTTAACCATTTAACCGCCGGTGCCGCATATATTCCGGTTTTCATTTTTTATAAGCACATTATGTGCCACTTTTTAAACATGTTAAAGATATAATGTGACATCAATCAGCAATATTTAAAAACAGCTGACCTCCATTTTGTCAAATCTGAATAATTTTCACTCACTTGAAGTTGTGGATCGCGTCAGAGACACAACTTCAAGTGGGTGAAAATTCCGATTGAATAATTTGGCGGTTAAAGGGTTGCAGAGGGCAATATTTTCTGTGACGTGCGAAACCAGAATTCAGGCTCTGCTTACTTGAATATTCGTCCCAATTATAACTATTATCAAGCGTTATTTCTACAATGCAACAAACCTTTGCACTTTTAAAGCCAGCTATTTTATTATCATATAGAATTATCTCACGATTTGTGATGGTGTGGATTAAATATTGAAGTATACTGTACCCTAGGCATTAAAATGTAGTATCTGACACTTGATAACGTGGTTTTTATAATAAAAAAGAGATGTCTTTTACAGCACAAATGCTGAACAGAACGCCATATAATTATAATGGTATACAGAAGAAGCCACACGAGGCGTGCATGGCGACATTGCCCACTGCAGGAATTGGCGATTGCTGCGATTGCTGCAATGTGCAACATAACGCCCGTAAAGATAAATTTAATGCACTTAACCCTTACAGTACAGCGCGGGGATTAACTTTAATCGACAGAATCTGACGTCTGTAGACGTCAGATTCTGTCGACTAAAGTCGATCCCCGCGCAGCAAAATATTTCTAATGGCTCTAGACCCATAACATAGGTATTCAAATGAATCGGTAAGACCTAACTAAGACATTTATGATGATTTCAAGGTGAGAAAACCCTTTGGTTGCAATGTTTTTTTTAAATTATTTTAGCGCTTTACGGGTTAAACATGTTGAGAATCACTGCTTATAATAGTTAGGCTTCAGTTCAAGATAATTGTTGGTCTCAGCTGTTATCCTCAGAGATCGTAATTGTTTTTGTGTTTTTCATCTCCAAAAATATACTTTCGAAAAACTAAAGTTATTAATTATGGCTACACACATATTGTCCATCATTATAATATATATCGTCTCCCCACACTGTACAAAAATTACCTGATTTTATAGACTATCATTGTAAATGTAATGTATTATGAAAACAAAGCTATAAATATTGATGGATGGCACCATTATGTCCTGTGCGTTTTTCCTTTATATAGTACTTGAAAGAGTAATTAACACATTCTTGTGCTTGTCTGTATATACCTTCTTTGAATGTCAACAACGACTTTAAGCATATTCAACACAAAATTTGCCTAAAAGTTAGTAAAATATGCACATGTTTGAAAGAAACCTATACAATTGCCAATGGTCTTCTTTTAAACGTAAGTATATTCTTTAATGTTTTACTGCTGGCAATTACGCCAGCAGTGTCAGGTGCACAAAAAGGTCACGGAGATAAAATATTTAACACTTATAAATACGTTTTTTCCAGAGCAAGGGGCAATAAAATATTATCAGCTCCATTCTAAGATCACGACAATAAATCTGTTCACCGAGAAAAGAAACAAAGTGGATTTAACAAACCATTTCGGGGCCACCATAAGGCATCATCGTGAACATTGGGAAAGCAGCCAGCAGCTTTGTCGTACAAATCCAAAAAGCAGTCACTCCGTCTTGGCTTTACAGATCAGCGCTGAAGTCCATCATCTATCATTTGTCTATCAATGTGCCGTGTTGCGATCATCAGCTGATAAAGTTGTCTTTATCTACCATGCTGTCAGAAAAACAGATAACAAACATGCCAGATATGTCCAGATTATGTGTCATGTCGTTTATATTATTGATTTCTATTTTCTTAACACTTTTAAAATGTTATTTACGATGTTATTTAGACTTGAATTTAATTAAGGCTTGTTGTGAAACCCATATAAAGTGGGGCCTAAGTACGGTATCCGAGTCTGTTTAAATAAGAGCTGAATATATGTGATTAGCTGATCCCATCAAGGACAAACTGGATCAATGTTCAATTTGTCAAGGGTGAATTACTATACCACAAATAAGTTTCATGCCACCTTTGTGCATATACGTGCAGACAAACTGAACCATTTTTTCTGTATAAGACTGAACACATTGAAAATAAATCCAAGGACAAAAATTGAATGGATACGTATCACCTTATTTGACGCCCTGTAGATAAAGTTACAGTAAACTAGAAATAAAGAAGCTATCCAGCTACACGAGTCATAGACCTAATACTGGTTCAATGTAGGTCCATCGCCTACGACAATACTGGTTCAACGTGTCAACGTCCCGTACTGGTGGTCAATAAATACAAGTCTTTGGCTTTACACAGATCTAACATAATGTCAGGCAGTCAAGACAGATCTTCTCTGTAAAACCAATGCACACTAAACAGTATAGGTTCTTTAGAAGGAACCTTCAGTACTATTAGCATGCAACCCCTGGAGAACCCTTGCAGGGTTCTCCTGGGGTTGCATGCTAATAGTACTGAAGGGTTCTTTTTAAAGAACCTATATTCTTTAGAGTGTAGGCAGTGGGTTTTGCAGAGACCTGACATATAAGGTCAGCTATATTCAAGGCAGGTCTGTTGTGTAAAGACGATCTTTTTATTCCGATGGTCTATCAGTGTTTGGTTACATTCCACTGTTTTAAGTAGTGATGAAACAGGGTAAAATATCACTGAAATGGCAAACTAACTAAAACCGTATACTGTTAATACCGCCGTGATAGCTCAATGTTGACAATTACTACATTGACCTATTATTCATTTTTACTAGCGAGTTTACCCTGTTATTTTGTGATATGTATGGCATCTCTCACTCAAAGGGTTCAATTGGCCTTGATTGTTGACTTGAAAACGTGAGTGCACATCTTTATCACACGAAAAGAGAATTATAATCAGTGGAATAGCATGCTATCAATAATGTACCTGAAGTACAATTTCACTGAAACAAATATATTACTGTTATGGGTGTCAATCAGCATTACAATTTTCAGTTTCGTGACAGTCTAATTAACTCCACACATTCTACATTAAGCTACGATCATTGGCGTGCTAAGTTAATGGTAAGTGCTTATTTCCAAACTAAGCAGCTACTGTTTTTTGTCTTTGGCCATGGCAAACTATCATAAGATGGATATCATTTTATGATATGATATTTCTAATCAGTAGTACTCTTACAGCTAATTTTACAATAATCCTCACAGGGTATTCTTTTTATTATTATATTAATACAGTACTCATCCACACATGCGCTGTTATATAAGTAAGCCTATATGTCTAATTTTGATGTCAATTACAAAATAAACAGCTTTAAAGATAGGCGAATGTGACCACATATATAGCGCCTCTACATGCTATACTTATACATGATCATGCATGGTACATACTAAATTCCTATTTAAGTGATATAGATATAGCAACCGCTGTATATAAGGGAATTCAAGCTACATAATTTGCAAAATTCTTACATTGTAATATATTTTCTTATTTTAATCTTGAAATTCCTTGTTTTAATGTAATGAATAAATATAACTATACATTTTCATAGCGCATAACTCTCAGTCCCGAGTTCGAAAATTAAAAGATGACATTTGTCGACCGCATACTCTTTTTACCTTTCATTATATGATAGGAAAAATAGTTTAGTTTAGCTGGCTTAGTTTACTGTGTATAGAGAGAGTTCGTGAAGTCAATAGAGTTTGGGCTGGTGAGATTTAAGCAACAATAAAATGTGCTATGTACTTTTATTTTGTTACCATGCTTCTTACATGTAGTTGAAAATGCCGAGAGGAGAGGGACTATCCCTCTATACTTAAAAAATCATTTGCATTTAAGAATACAGACCATTTTATGTTGCTCATTCCTGGCCAATTACACATTTAGCATTTTTACCCGACCCATTAAATAAGAGACATTGTCCCAGCAAAAGGCCACAGGTTTATGCTTTCTAGGACCCAGGGGATGGCTCAATACAATATAAAACGAAAAAAAACGAGGCTATTTTACGAATTTGACCTTTACAATTTTTAATCACGATTCGGAGCTAAATTAATATCCCTGGTTAAGTCCATGTTGCTTCTAAATCCAAGTGTCGCTTTCACTGACAACAAATGAATACCTAGGTGGACTTACCCCCTCTGACAAGCGTGACCTTTGAATCCTATTTCGTAATAGCCTTTCTGGCAAGCAAATAATGGAATCAAGCACTGGAGCTGTGTATTTAGGAGCATTCTTCGATTTTCAGAAGCACATTAGCTGATGATGAATGGTAGACTTACTATTATTTTTTTCTGGCCAGGTATAACTTATCTCTCATTACACAGAAAGTGTCTAATCATGCTGAATACATTGACATTTGACATGGACAGGGGGGACAACAACACTCATGAGATCATTTTTCGTGATCCTTTCATAAACCAGATTTATGAGCTCTGGATTAATCTGTATATTAGAATGAACTCTCACATCACGCTTTATTAGCCTCGATGATACACAATGACAATTTATTGGAAGGTCCGAAGAGATGTCAATATTTCCAGTGATGAGTCACGCTCATTAGTCACGCTCAAACACTTTTGAAAGGACAATTGAATTTTGAATGTAAAGAGTTTTAAAAATGTAAATATTCAGCGTTAAATTATACATCATTCTTCACTTTGACCAGCGGTACTTAAAATTCACACGATTAACATTTTGAATAAAAATATAATTCTGTTAAAAAAACTGCCGAGCACTCAGGAACGCCTACTCCCAGTGACTATGTATATTACGTGCATGCCGTGATTTTGAATGGTGAGCTGACTGCTTTGACCATTCAAACTCAATATCACTGATCGAATATTATTGTATACTGATATGACGATTCCTTTTTCCAGTTTTCTCATTTCGATGGGCTGTGTCATTTTTATGGCTATATAATTATACAGGAAAATATACTTGGGATACAATATATATTAACTGGAACTGGTTTTTTTCTTTTCTAGTTATTCTGAGCCAACCAAGCCCTGCAGAAGAACACGAACATTATCAGAAATAAAATACGTTTTCATTGATTTATGGTAATGTTTTTTTTTATCGCACTGATCTATGCTAATTTGGAATGAGTATACGTCATGCTCGTTTATGCTCTCGATATATAAGTACAGCTGAAAGGCAGACAGACAGATATATTTTGACCAAGAATACGCAAACATATATGCATTAACATAGCAAAAAAATTATTGTATACACATTGATAATCATTATCCAGATATTATTGTGCTATATAATAAGTAAACAAGTACTGCCTATTGTCTCTCGACGCTGTATTATAATTGAAACTACGGCGCCCACACTATCTCTTGTAAATACGCACATGTATTATAATTATAACCACGGCGCCTTCTCTATCTCTAGAAAATACACACATGCATTATAATTTAAACCACGGCGCCTGCTCTCTCTCTAGAAAATACACACATGCCTTAATATAATTGTAACCACGGCACCTGCTCTATCTCTAGAAAATACGCACATGCATCATAAAAACCACGGTGCCCTCTCTATCTCCAGAAAATACACACATGCATTATAATAATAACCACGGCGCCTGCTCTATCTTTAGAAAATACGCACATGCATTATAAAAACCACGGTGCCCGCTCTATCTCTAGAAAATACACACATAACCACGGCTCCCGCTCTATCTCTAGAAAATACACACATGTATTATAATTATAACCACGGCGCCTGCTTCATCTCCAGAAAATATACACATGCATAATAATTATAACCACAGCGCCTGCTTTATCTCTAGAAAATACACACATGCATTATAATTATAACCACGGCACCCGCTCTATCTCTAGAAAATACACACATGTATCATAATTATAACCACGGCGCCCGCTTTATCTCTAGAAAATACACACACGTATTATAATTATAACCACGGCGCCCACTCTATCT
This sequence comes from Flabesymbios commensalis, assembly GCA_964017125.1. Lineage (NCBI taxonomy): Eukaryota > Metazoa > Annelida > Polychaeta > Terebellida > Flabelligeridae > Flabesymbios > Flabesymbios commensalis. The sequence goes on along the minus strand of OZ024908.1, from coordinate 24,510,466 downwards.
CTAGAAAATACACACATGCATTATCATTATAACCACCGCGTCTGTTCTATCTCTAGAAGATACACACATGTATTATCATTATAATCACCGCGTCTGTTCTGTCTCTAGAAAATACACACATGCATTATAATTATAAACAGAGCGCCCACTCTATCTCTAGAAAATACACATTTGTATTATAATTATAACCATGGCACCTGCAATATCTCTAGAAAATACACACATGTATTATAATTATAACCATAGCGCCCGCTCTATTTCTAGTAAATACACACATGTATTTTAATTTGTTTATAAACACGGTGCCTGCTCCATCTCTAGGAAATACACACATGTACGTATTGCATTTGCGAAATCGAATTCAGTGTATAACACAGCCTCGATAACAACGTTAATTTTTTTTCTATTATGTATATCAAGTAAAATTAATTAGGATTAATGGGACTACAATGAGAGAATACATGATAACCCAACTGAAATGAGTATCAACAAAGAATATTAGGTTAGAATCTCCATTTTGTCAACATTTTACTCCTCCCATACAACTTTGCAAAACCACTTTATTCATTTGATATGAATAATTGAGATATTGGTATAATTGACGTGGGCTTATTTATACATTTGACGTGAAATGCATATTTTGAATACTACCCATTTTGTCCCGGAGTGGAGTGAGTTGCGTGCGCAACATACAGGATCTACAATACTGGACCTCTGTTATTTGCATGGTTATGAGATCTAAAATGTTAGACTTCTGTCCTGACTTATTCTGCAATATTTGGTCAGATCAAGGAATCTATAGACTTTTTGGTCAGATTAAGGAAACATATCCATGGGCGAATTGCGTGTGTGACGGCATGAGTTGTGAGATCCATACGCCCAACCAGGATATATTTTTCCTTTTTGTTTGTATAATAAATCATATAGTTTGTTATTTTGAGTATGTGTGGAGTAGATCACTGTGACCAAGGAGGTTTAATTACCTCCTTGTTGTAACATATACTTTGTATAAAATGTATGTAATCTAAAGTCACGTCACTGGGCCTTTAACCCTTTAACCGCCCGTCCCGAATATATTCGGTTTTTCACGTTTGTATTACCACATAATGCAAATCATTTTAAACGTGGTAAAAGATCAAATGTGACATCAACCAGCAAGGTTTGAAATGAATTAACCTCCAATTTGTCACATCTGAATAATTTTTACTCACGTTACTCAAGTTGCGTATCGCGTCAGCGAGACATAACTTCAAGTGAGTGAATATTCCAATTGAATAACTTGACAGTTAATGGGTTAATCATTTAGACAGTATGCTTGCACGTTTGTGTACTTTCAAGAAACGTCTACATCCAATAAAAATGTATAATGAAGTCCATTGCGTGTATACTACAATGGTCATCTGTGCACTTAAGGGACTAAACTTATACATTAGCAATCACCTTGAATCACGGTACATTACATTTACTCGAAAAGATTAATATTTTGGCTTGAACATAAATTTTTTTGTACTATTCTGTCAAATTTTCTAGCATCTGCCCAGCATTCAGGAACGCCTACTCCCAAAGATAACGTATATATTCCGTGGAAACTTCATTGGTCATCGTGTTCACGTGATTTGATGACGTAAAAATGAACACCAAATCATTGATCACATTGTTCACATGCTTTTGATCAGCATTATCACTGGCAGAAACAGCCAATGATCCCACCTTAAATGCAACAGTTTAAAAAAGTTCACATTATACCCTAAATGTTGAAAATGGTAATAATTTGACAGTGCTATTCCAATAAAAAATATATATCAAATGTAAACTAAGCAATATTTTCTATAGCATAGTTTTGCAAAGTGACATTTTAGTCAGTATTGACTTTTTTAGTATGTCAATAAAATTGATTGAGTTGAATTGACTAAACAAATCCTCTTTTACAATTGACCTTTAACTTTAACGTGAATCCTGGAATGCTTATAACAATAACAAAACTGTATAAACTGCTAAATTAAATCGAATTTCAAAACGTAAATATATTTTGCAGTTGATCTTGAACATGTTGAGAATAAATCTGCTCGTACGTATATGAAGTCACACACAGTCAATTGTATATTTACATTCTCTGATGAGAAATGGAAAGTAACACGGTGAACTGCATGGGAACCAAGGAAACACAAATCATTTGTATAACATTTATACAACGTCGGCCAAACGTTATCGACGTTGGTCCAACATTGTATAAATGTTATACAAATGTTTTGTGTTTACTGGGAAGGTGATGGCTGCAGACAGATCGCTCGCTCTGCTTCCCCACAGGGTGCGAGAAGTTTCCCACTTCCAGAGTTGATATGTGTGACCAGCATACAAAGCACATCCAAACAGATTAGCCGCGGGATCCAGGAAAAAACGCAATGCGCGCTTGACTTTGGGTGAATATTAGGCCAGCGTCGTAGCCACTGGCCCAGCATAGACCCCAGAGTTAGGTACAGTCTGGTTACTGCAGCATTGCTGGGTCTGAGGCGGTTGTTTGTGGCGTAGCTAAGTCGTATGTCACCTCCGTGACGGAGCCTGTGATGGTGGGGACTCCCTCGGGCCGGGCCCTAATGAAATTAGGCCCACGACTGCTGTACGGCTTCCGATTATATAGCGTCGATTTGAAAATTAGGTGAGATTTATAATTTCACGAATTTTCCCTGATTCACGTTTTTGAGAAGGCACTGTGCGGTACATGATCGCATTAAAAAGACAATACACGGATGTTTGAATTGCAATTCTTACGCCCCATTACGATGAGTTTTTCTACAAAATCGTAACATTTGTCATCAGTGAATCTAATAATTTCACGGTTTTATAGCCTGCCGGATGGTCCACGGTGCGCCTGCGCCGCCCCAGATCTTATCAGCCCCGCCAATTCATTAAGGATGCCTGTTGGGCATTGCCCGCTGCGCACCTTGCGGGGGGACTGCAAATTACCGCGCGACCACCTGCGACTCTCCGCGACGCTCTTTGTACCTCAGAGCTGCACCACTTACGTGAATAAATAATATAATCTAAAATCTGCACACTGTTATGATTTTTCCGCTGCGTGGCTCCACAACGAAACTATATTATTAAATAACATACTTTAATATTAAAGTGTAATCATAGTCTATTTAGACTATATTTAACGCTTAAAACGTTTTATCGCATATTAATTTAATCTGTATCATTTAGGTATAATTGGTCGAGCACTTTATGATAAAATACCTCTGGGCCGATGTAGGCCTAGGCTGTCATTTCAACATTTATGCTAATCTCCTAGATTTTTCTTATAATAATAGAATGTAGATATTCGACAACTGGCGGACAAAGCCTGCATTATCTCCTCAAATACTGTATTTTCGCAGAACAAATAGCTCTCGCTACACTCGTTCAAAGCCAAAACGTAATAAATGCTATCACTTTTTAAGAATAAGTATAGCTACTGCCTTTTAGCGTTGCAGAGCAGTAATACACTCTTGTTCATCTCATAGTGGAAAATTAATTCTTCGTCTCAATTGGAAGGAATGACAAATGTTGCTTCAAGTCACACGTATATGCTAAACTGGACATATTCATCTTCGGTATGCCACTTCTGGACCATGGGCGGCACCGAAGGAGCAAAAGACACAACCAAAACTGATATAAAACAAGAGTTTCACTGTTAGCACCGTGTAGATCATTTGTAAAACATTATTAACAAAAAAATTGTCAGTATTTCTTTGTAACGCACCGCGTAGCCTATAGCACATCTGGGCCTGCTGTTACGTCTGTAATCAAATAGGTCAGGTTGTGCCAGAGGTCACAGGCCTTGGGTTACCCACACCCACAGCGACACAGGGCATCGGGTCAATGATGGACCAACGTTTTTAAACGCTGGTCCATCATTGACCCGATGCCTTGGTTTTGCTGTCACAGTTACACAAACACAGTAATAACCATAACGGATGGTCTGGGATGATTTATGCGGGCCTAACGGCCACAACACTACACGGTGTTTAGCAGTGTCACTTTATTATCTCGACGTGCCGGGTTGGACCCCGCTCTTTGTGCGCAATGGAACCTTATACCTTGCTCGGTTTTCAGACCTTATAATTATTTGAATTTCAAATGTTCTGACAAAGCTGACAGAGACATTTTGATTTTCACGATAGGCGTTGGACGTATGTCAAGTATTCCACAAAAAATGGATATTCTATCTATCTATTCATAAACAAATTTTTAGTTTTAACAATTCTCCATCGAATCCACTGTTATACTAATTAGTTATGATGTTATTACATACTAAAAAATTATTTATGTTATTTTTGAAAAAAAGGTTATATTAATAAATAACACCATGAGGACTATCATGTTTATTTATTTGTCAAAATTTATTGCAGCTTCTCTACAAGTATAATAACTCACATCAACAGTTGGAGATTGTCAACAGTAATTCTAAAGGAAAATATATATTATAATAAAACATCAATTTGAAGTTGTAGGCATATAGTATTTTGTTGAGAATTAAATATATTTAAAACTACATACGCAATATAAATGATTTTTTATTAATTTTACTGTATCAACAATAAATTATATACCTGCATCGTTTGGTTGGCTTACACTGGTGTCAAGTATAAAAGCGAAAGTTGTATACAACCTCCCAATTTACGAGCTATATACTAACTGAATGAATACCATAAACTCAAATCTCGAATTAGATAATGAAGGGCTCACATTCACCAACAGACTCACGGATAATGGAGGGCCCACATTCACTATCAGATCCACAGATGATGAAGTACCCACATATTACCCCTCAGACTCAAGGATAATGAAGGGTCCACATTCACCATTAAACTGACGGATAATGAAGGGCCCAAATTAACCATCAGTTTCACGGATAATGAAGGGCCCACATTCACCATCAGACTCACGAATAATGAAGGCCCCATATCACCCCCAGACTCAAGGATAATGAAGGCCCATATCCACCATCGGACTCACGGATAATGAAGGATCCACATTCACCATCAAACTCACGAATAATGAAGGGCCCACATTCACCATCAGACTCACGAATAATGAAGGGCCCACATTCACCCTCAGACTCACGAATAATGAAGGGCCCACATTCACCATCAAACTCACGAATACTGAAGGGCACACATTCACCATCAGACTTACGAGTAATGTAGGGCCCACATTCGCCACCAGACCCACGAATAATGAAGGGCCCACATTCACCATCAGACTCACGAATAATGAAGGGCCCACATTTACCATCAAACTCACGAATAATGAAGGGCCCACATTCACCATCAGACTCACGAATAATGAAGGGCCCACATTCACCATCAGACTCACGAATAATGAAGGGCCCACATTCACCATCAAACTCATGAATACTGAAGGGCCCACATTCGCCACCAGACCCACGAATACTGAAGGGCCCACATTCACCATCAAACTCACGAATACTGAAGGGCCCACATTCACCATCAGACTCACGAATAATGTAGGGCCCACATTCACCATCAGACTCACGAATAATGAAGGGCCCACATTCACCATCAGACTCACGAATAATGAAGGGCCCACATTCACCATCAAACTCACGAATAATGAAGGGCCCACATTCACCATCAGACTCACGAATAATGAAGGGCCCACATTCACCATCAGACAAACGAATAATGAAGGGCCCACATTCACCATCAGACTCGCGAATAATGTAGGGCCCACATTCGCCACCAGACTCACGAATAATGAAGGGCCCACATTCACCATCAGACTCGCGAATAATGTAGGGGCCTACATTCGCCACCAGACCCACGAATAATGAAGGGCCCACATTCACCATCAGACTCACGAATAATGAAGGGCCCACATTCACCATCACAATCATTCATAAGGACTAGTGTACAGAAATCTCAATCGTTTCCCACACACAGCATCCGTCTTTCCCCTAAATAGGACACAAACTCAGGCAAAATAAACTTAATAGGCTCCTGGCCTACGGCCGGGCCTGATGAAATACCCACATTCACCATGAGACTCGCGGAAAATGAAGGGCCCACATTCACCCTCAGACTCACGGATGATGAAGGGTCCACATTCACCCTCAGACTCACGGATGATGAAGGGTCCACATTCACCCTCAAACTCACGAATAATGAAGGGCCCACATTCACCCTCAGACTCACGCATAATAACGGGCCAATATTCACCTTGAGACTCACGTATAATGAAGGGCCCACATTCACCATCAGACTCACGGATAATAAAGAGCCCACATTCACCATCAGACTCACGGATAATGAAGGGCCCACATTCACCCCCATACTCACGGATAATGAAGGGCCCACATTCACCATCAGACTCACGGATGATGAAGGGACAACTTTCACCCTCAGACTCACGGATAATAAAGGGCCCACATTCACCATCAGCCTCACGGATAATGAAGGGCCCACATTCGCCACCAGACTCACGGATAATAAAGGGCCCACATTCACCATCAGACTCACGGATAATGAAGGGCCCACATTCACCCCCATACTCACGGATAATGAAGGGCCCACATTCACCCCCATACTCACGGATAATGAAGGGCCCACATTCACCCCCATACTCACGGATAATGAAGGGCCCACATTCACCCCCATACTCACGGATAATGAAGGGCCCACATTCACCATCAGACTCACGGATAATAAAGGGCCCACATTCACCATCAGACTCACGGATAATGAAGGGCCCACATTCACCCCCATACTCACGGATAATGAAGGGCCCACATTCACCATCAGACTCACGGATGATGAAGGGCCCACATTCACCATCAGACTCACGGATAATGAAGGGCCCACATTCACCATCAGACTCACGGGTAATGAAGGGCCCACATTCACCATCAGACTCACGGATAATGAAGGGCCCACATTCACCCTCAGACTCACGGATAACGAAGGGCCCACATTCACCATCAGACCCACGGGTAATGAAGGGCCCACATTCACCATCAGACTCCCGGATAATGAAGGACCCACATTCACCATCAGACTCACTGATAATGAAAGGCCCACATTCACCACGAGACTCACGAATAAAAAAAGGGCCCACATTCACCCTCAGACTCACGGATAATGAAGGGCCCTCATTCACTATCAGACTCACGGATAATGAAGGGCCCACATTCACCATCAGACTCACGAATAATGAAGGGCCCACATTCACCCTCAGACTCATGGATAATAAAGGGACCACAATCACCATGAGACTCACGGATAATAAAGGGGCCCACATTCTTTATCACGTTCACTGGATATTGAAGGGCCCACATTCACCCTCAGACTCACGGATAATGAAGGACCCACATTCACCATCAGACTCACTGATAATGAAGGGCCCACATTCACCCTCGGAGTCATGGATAATAAAGGGGCCACAATCACCCTGAGACTCACGGATAATGAAGGGGCCCACATTCTTTATCACACTCACTGGATATTGAAGGGCCCTCATTCACGCCCAGACTCATGGATAATGAAGGGTCCCGCATTCTTTATCACGTTCACTGGATAATGAGGGGCCCACATTAACCATCATCAGACTCACGGATAATAAAGGCCCACATTCACTAGCAGACTCACTTATTCGTAGAGAACTGTTATTTTAAGAAAATGTAAATTATAATTCACCTACTATTCTTTAAAGGTCGAAAAAAAGTAAAAAAAGACAATATTCAGTGTTAAATTATAGATCAGCCATCACTATATAAACAACGCAAAAAATCAAAATTACACGAAACCATTAATAGTTTAGTTCACAAATATATTATTCTGTCAAATATTTTTTTTTTCAAAATATAACGATAGCATGTTCTTGGCCGGGGTACTGGAGTGATCGCGAGGCGGAGCTGAGAGATCCAATGACAATGATATGGCTCAAATTGTATATGCCGGGCTTCGCATGAATAAACACACTCTATTATTGTAATCTAACAAGCACACGCTTTTAATTTAAAATAATATCAAACTATACAAATTGTAGCATTAAAAAAACACTGACAACACCTTATAGATTTGACTGACATGGCTCAATGGCATACATGGCGTAAGTGTTATTTACGCCCTTCTTCTGTCTATTTACACTCTGCAGGTATACGTGAATATGCCACTGTGCCACATTATAATGCTATAACAGCAAAAAATGTAGAGTTTGGTCACAAATTAAACAAGTATAAGCATTGTCATCGACATGAAGTGATTGATCTCAGTAGCGGGACACAATTTTAAGTGGGTTGTAATTTCAAATATATATTTAGGTCGACTCTCAAAAAAAGTAATAACTAGGACTATGTCATCTAAGTGTGTTTTTTCACGCCCTGTTTCGTTGTTTACAGTCTTTACCACTTGTTTTTATATGAGCCGCACTTTCTTAAAATAACTAGATGTTTCCAAATGTATATTTATAGATGACAATTGAGGTCACAAAAATGTTTTTTATCCTCAAGGCACATGTATTGTAAGTGAATAAGATTTAAATGATATTAATGATAATGACTGTGGCTATTTGTTCTTTATTTTTTTTAGATATTTCTTGTGTTTACAGTCATTAGGCTGGCACTGTCTTAATTTCCTCCTTCATTTCTCTTTTATTTGGGTCAGTTAGTGCTGCCAAATTCATCAGTCCCTATCAACCCGCTAATTATTATGGACGCTATGGACAATTCAATATGTTGAGATCGGTCGCATGGGCAATTCACCAGATACCCGACAACCTTCAAATGCATACTTGAATCATGGTGTTTGAATATTTCCGCTGAGGCTGCATGTATCAGTTTTTCTTGTCTGTTCTTGCTAAAATCTAGAAGTGTAAATTCCCAGCAACCCTGGACAATAGCTGAGTGGGTTTTTTTCAATGTTTTGGCCAACGTCATGTTGGGTGAGTGCGGGCGACCTTTTGGATGACGTCAGGTGTCTGGTTTCAATTCATTATTTAAAATCAGAATCGCTTTATTGCGAGACAATCATCATTATCACCATTATAGTGCTCTAGCAATATAAAAAGTCACGAACATAATTATATTGTGATTACATTGACATGCGAATATCATGGACGTTTAAATAATAATATGTTAATTTTTGCTATAAAGCTGTTATTTACTATTATGTAGACTATTTCATAATCATGCCATTTTCTATTCATTATACTTCATTTTTAAAATTGTTTGACAAATGCGAAAAATGACAAAATCGTAATACATTGTCAACTGAACATCTACTTTATATCATATATGCATATATGTACTATATGTTTGTGATTACATACATCAAAGAATATGACTTATAGAATGTGAAAACATTGCAAATATTTTTTCAGTTTTGATAATTTTTCATTTGTTGACCATCTATTATTAGAGAGAGGTATTAATATGTACATAGAATGTAATTGGTTTGTCATCTAGCTTGGATGTATTCATCAATCTGCTTATTGAAAAGATATTTATCAAAGCATAAAATATAATTATATCGTTAATATAATTTGAGATGCAATAGGACTCTAGTAATATGTTCATAGTACGACAACACCAGAACAATGAATATCACTATATTGCATATTTTTTCTGTGTTTCTCATGATATTACCCAAGAACGAATAATACATTTTTTTTAGTTTTTTTTTTAAATAGTATTGGCTTCACAGATATAATTTGAGACAAGATACATAATAAGAAAAGCGAACATCACAATTATTATGTGATATAACGGCAAATATGAATACAACCAGAGATGCATAAAATGTAATTCGTATATTTTGAATTGAGAGGAAAGAAGACATAATTATATCTATAAAGGCATTATTATTTTTTCATTCTTAATTGTGATATTACTAAGCACAAAATAATTGTTTCTCAATGGTGACGAGAGAACCAGCGTACGTAAGGCTGATCTGGGAAACATCCTCCGTGTCAGTTTGAGTGAAAGTTAGGGAGAGGGTGCAAGGGTTCAGGGAAAAACGGAATCAATATGTATGCGGTCCACTCTGTTTGTACGGAACAACAGTCCTAATGAATGGAGACAACAGACCTCTGTGACACCGCGAGCAAAAGATCACTGTGTCTTTGTCATCTAAGGGCAGAGTTACGTGAGAGTCTACCTGGGCAATTCTACCCCTGGCTTATCGCTGGTTGAAAGCCGGTCCGGCGTCTCCGACGCCGGACCGGCTTTCAACCAGCGATGAGCCATGTCGCGCAATTTTCAAAATGTTGCCAGCATGAGCAGCGGGGCATGTCCTGCTCAGGCGGGTCCGTGGCGAGGACGGATAATTGGTAAGTGAAGCAAGCCCTTGTGGCCATAACTCTTACGTTTACCCCCTTGTTGAGGGTACCCTCTCTGCCCGGACGGGGAAGGGGTGATGCTGACAACCCCATGTATCTCTGCCAGGGTGTGTGCTGGCATCTCACGCCTGGGTCAGATGGTGGCCCAGTGCCGGCCCAGCAGGGTAGACGCCGCCCCGACAATAACCCAACAATTTTTCTGCACCCTTCGCACGCCTCGAGACAACCCCGTCACACCGCACCCCCGTACCCCTGTCATGTAACCCACTAGTTACCCCCACCACGTAACCCCCTATTCTACCCCATACATCCCACAGTTACTCCATACTCCCGCCAGATTGCAATGCGATAACACCCTGAGTTACATCAGCATTATTACACAAAATAATTAGATGATGATGCAAATAAAGTTTGTCATTTACTTGGATTATCTAATGGAATATTTTTTCTTCAACTTCAGGAAAATATAGGTAAGAATCAAGTAGTTGAAATTATACCTAATTGGAATAAGTTTCATACGCATTTATACAGGTGGATTAAATGTTGACTTATGTTTAAAATATTTTGTTATTTTTCTAAATTAAAATTACGGTTTGCAATAAGTTAATAGTACTGCCATTTTTGATGAGCAGATTATTTTTGCAATCCATTATGTTTTTTTTACTTGTCTTATTGATCGAAGGGGATCCACACCATACAACATTATCTTGCTGAATTTCTGGCAATGATAACGCATCATACATTATATCAAAACAAAATACTGATGTGAATGAAGACATTTTTGCATCTTGGATGCAATTGCGAAATTTCATCTAATATTTTTGTCATAAAAATTACAGTGTCTTAATATCATTATTATGTTTTATTATTTTTGTTTTTTAAATTGCATGCACATGTAATGTAATGTGCAGTAAAGGTTTGACAATGTGTTAATTTAAAAAATCAGTTTTTTTAAACGTATGTTCATTCATACTTGCTTCAATAGCTCTAGCTTACAAAAGTGGGTGGTAACCCGTGCTAATGAATTGTTTATTTCTCCTTTTCATTAATTTAAGCCTGACTTTTCTAATGCAATTTTCAGATTTAAAATTAATGACAAAATACCCCACTTTAAATAACAACTCAACAGCGGATTTGATTGGCTGACCTTGTCATGTGACGGGATCAATCCGTCACTATTTATGACAAATACACATCTACTAAATGTCGATGAACTCGATGTCGATGAAGCACAAAACATGTGTATAACATTTGTACAACGTCGGCCCAACGTCTTCGACGTTGGTCCAACATTGTACAAATGTTATACAAATGTTTTGTGTTTACTGGGCTGTGCAACTATCACACACAATTGTTTTCAGTGACATTCTAGTCGGTATAAAACATGATACAAACCGTATAGCACAAGGCTTAGCTCGACTTTAACCGTTTTTAATCCATTCTATTAGCCGATCAAATTACTCTTAGCGGCAATAGAATGAGTGTTCAAACAGATTTTTGGTCTCAAATTAAACCGACATAAATAATTTTCACCCCCTTGAACTTCAAGAGGGTGAAAGTTTAAATCACTTGCTTTATCGGTTTAACCCTTACAGCGCGGGGATCGACTTTAGTCGTCAGAATCTGACGTCTACAGACGTCAGATTCTGACGACTAAAGTCTATCCCCGCACTGTAAGAATAAAAATAATTCTAATGGCCGGAGACCCATAACATAGGTATTCAAATGAATCGGAAAGAACTAAATAAGACATTTATGATAATTTCAAAATTTTCAAAATTGCAACGATAAATCAACATTTCTATCTTCAAAATGGTTATTTTGATTATGTTGTTTAAAATCCTACTGCAATGTTTCACAAAACAATTTTCAAATAAGGTATATATTTCTAACAGTATGTACATAAATCAAATATGGAAAATATAGAAAATATGAAAAAAATTTAAATATTTTTTATCTCGATTCAAAAACAATCAAAAATATAATTATATAACTTCCTCTCTTATATTCAGTTAAAAGTAGTTGAATTTTTAATTGACATGTGTAACGTTATATAGATTATAAGGTATAGCATACATTTATTATCTTTTTCGCAAAAAATAAACCTCCCCTTGGTCTGCTTTTTTATTTAGGCTCCAGCGATATTATTTCCTGTCCTCTGGTGTGACATGTCAGGAATGTATATCATAACTTGACAGCTTAAAGTGACATTTGTGATTATTTAACCCGATATTCTAAAACGATGCCACTTAAGCTGACATAACAAAACACCCAGGTGATACGGACACTCCGGTAACAATTGGAGAAGCAAATTACTTTTTTCTCGGCCATGTCGAGCATTTTGACGGTTGGCATCCCGTCGCGCCCTGTGGACCGTATAGGCCGAGTCACCGAACACGAGACGTTATCCAGTTATCAGCGCTGTAGACAGTGGGCCAACGTAATTTAAACTATGTGTCAATGTATCGTGTTTGCGGCCGAGTCGAGCCGAAACTCTAGACATTGACGCAATGTCTGTTTGATGCTGGACCAGCGTCCATACAGACGCTAGCTATTTATATCTATTACATGTATATTATCTCATGTAATAGGTGTAATTTCGCTTTTTACATGCAGTACAAGTAAAGTAAATTGAGTTTCTGAAATGTAATCAGGTCACTATTACCATTTGTATGGAGTGTTATTTTGTTATAAATACAGAATTCAAAAATGCGCCCCATGAAGAATTAAAAGAGAATTCATCATCGCTGACAAATTGCTGTAGTTGGAAGTCGTCCTTGAACAATCTCGACCTCGGCTAGAATGTCTTGCATTACACGTTCTATACAAATGTCCCGTTGTGACTTGGTGATTTCAGCTTCACCCGCCTTCACCTCTAGACAACGGGATACATTGGTGTGCTCTCTAGTTATTACAATAAAGACACCCCTGTGGTGTGAGTGGGCGCGTTATGCGGATAAAGTAATACATTGAGAAAATATACAACGTTCATTATTACTATATCAATATTATTACTATACACTGAGATGCATCAGTGGACGTATTAAAAGCCAGAAACTTGAGAAACATAGAAATTGACAAATATGTAGAGAAACACTCTTTGAAGTTTTCACTTATGTTGAACGATCCTGTAAACTAAACTGGTTCATATTTCATGTGGAATTAGTTAAAGTAATTGATATGTTATAAAACAATTTTCTATATAAGGTGTCATATAATATATGACACCTTGCATAGAAAATCAAGTTGTTTTATAACATATTGACATCAATTACTTTAACTAATAATACAACAATACATAATCCATTAGATAATATCTAATAGATAATGTATTGATGTATTCTATACTACTATGAAAAGCCTAAAATGCAGTAACTGTTTTAGTTGAAGTAAACAGATACTGTCTTTTGGCTTTTCAGTGCATTGTAAGAATCACTACTTTTTTACGTGGTGTCACAGGGCTGGGCTCGTATTCTCGTACTAGTTACGATATACCATAGGCTTATGACCAATCCTAAGCCAGAGATATATCGCAACTTGTACGTGAATACGGGCGCTGGAGAGGAGTTTTAATTATTACCTTTTCGCATCCTATGTAAATCCACAAAAGCCCTTACACTACAGCTGCAAGGTGGTTCTTCTTTCAATATAGATAAATATACCTCTGTGCAGCTTTGTACTAAATTTGCTGCTTTTATCACATTATGAAAGATTTTTCCTAAATCTACTAGACTAAATAAAATATTATTTGGTGTAACATAATCAAATTAAACTTACCCCTGACAAGTACATCAGGGGCCAGTCAATATGAATTATATTTGTATGTCATACAGCCTTGGTTCATCATGGTTCTTGTCACTTGCTTGAACATGCTGAATCAATTTTGCTTTTGCTTGTCACATCACAAATACATGTATTATAAAATTGGTCGATTTAGATTGAGATGTGATTTTCGATCTAATGTCTCAACCCATAGGTCGTAGAAGCATCAAGTAAACACGTCACATCCAGCCAATCTCGGTTTACTCTTAGGCCACCGTCTCCGAGACTGCATCCACATTAAACCAACATTGGCTGAATGTATTGTTTGCTGGGGTCCCATCTGCTCAGAAGTCATGACATTTATTTGATCCTGCCGTATTTTTTGTAAGATGATTTTATCTACCGCCGTTTAATTGCTGCAATGTTTGGCTTTTGAATGTGGCATTGCTTATACTATTGTAAGCTAGGAATGAATTGTATATCCTTTCAACATAAAACTTCAAATCTAGCAGTTATAATTTTGTTCACTTTATATATTATGTAATTACCAGCATTCATACACCCATTATGTGAAAATTACATGTGTACCAGTAGAATTTAGGAGGTGTAATAATAAGGTAAGATGCGGTGTCATGGTATAGCTTTCACCTTTAGTCGACCTTTTCACATTTGAAGACCTAGAGTTTAAATTTAAAGATACAAAATTGTTCCATTCGGTGCAGAAGTCAGAAGGGGTCACCAATCACTATATAGGGTGATAATTAACATTAATAATCTAAAATATATCATATTCAATTTTTCTTTCTGTGAATGCTAAATTAGGAATTTATTGTTTAAAGTTGAAACTATAATGGCAGCACATTTTTTCTTTGTGTCATTTTATACCCCAAAACACTTATTTTTCAAGCTTGTAAATGGATTGGCAGGACACTTTCAAATCAATGACACAAACGTAAATACGATAGCGTAGAACTTATAATTGCTTAATTTTTCAAAACTAGATAATTTACTTAACAAAGCCTATTTTCTAAATAAGTCTCCACACTATTAAATGTTTTAGGATTAAATGCATCAAGCTCTGATTTCTAGACACGAAAACATGAATCTATCAAAAACTCTAGCCATGCATTAATGCATATTGAAGTCACTTTCAATGACACTTTGTTTTCACTTATATATTACAGTCCTGAGTGCCTATATGCATAAAAACAAGTATACTTTCTAAATATCTATTGTACGTGTCTGATTTTGATCTTTTTTCTGACATTTAGTTTATGCTTGTCTTCTCGTGTCAACAATAACACGCGGTTCAATTATTTGCTTAAATTTCAGAAAGGTACGTCTTACCATATCGTAACCCAAGGTTAAAATATTTGTAGCTGCCATTTTCTAAACTGGCAGAAACGGACCACCTTTTATCTTTGGGCGACGATATATACTTTATTAACTATATGTTTCTTTATTATCGTTTTATATTGCAAATTTTAAATTTAAAATTCTTGACCTCCAATTTTACAACTTTAAATATTTTTTACTCAATTAACATTATTTTGACATGACAATTTTTTGTGGAAAAGGGTATATTTTTACATTTATGATACAATATGTATTCTGTTTCATCCTGCGTGTATGCTGGTTTTAGATCACTGGTGTTTTTATGATGGGTGGAGTCATATCGGATAACTTCGTTCTCGCCTCCTAAACTTTTCACACGTTTATGTTTACTTCAAAGATGACACACCTTTGTTACTGAGATGTTTGTGGACTAAAGGTTTAGCTGGTCACGATGAGTGGTGGTCAGCGTAGTCGGTCAAGGTGTTCCTTTACACGACAAAAACTCAATATATTATGACGACTCACTTATTCACTTATCTGGTAAAATGCAGATTTTAAATGGCGACTTCTAATCCCCTCCCCTCGAGGCTAAAGTATCAAATCTGCCACTCTGAGTGGCAGATTGTAGGGTCTGTAAGAGTATACAAATATACAAATATACTAAAATTCTAGCAGTAAAACCTTGTCATTGTATTTTTTTTAAATCTTTTATTTGGATTTATTACTAATGATTGTGTTAGCAGTTATCTGCTCACAGTTTATTTTAATGACATCAAAGAAAATGATTCTGTACGGACGAAGTCCGAATTATTTTCAAAAAGTTCAAAATTGCAAAATGTTGGATTTTCATAACGGTTTAAAATGATTCTCCCGGCTGGGCACTTTTCAGCCTGCGGCTCTGGAGACAGACAGTTTAACCAAACACAATCTGTTAGTGGCCATTTGGCCACCGGGAAATGTCCATTTGATTGAAATGACCATGTTCGGTCGGTGGCGGACAGTCTGTTTGCGGTGGGGGTCACGTCGCTCGCGGCTGAGGGGGTCAGCGTGAGTGGACGGCCGAGCGTAATCATCACCGATGACCATCTGACCACAATAGACATATTGTGCGGCGTGCTGACCACTAAGCCGGCCAGCAGCTCATTCCTTGACATGGGAGATGTAGCGATACAGACAGAGCGGGAGGGTGAAATAAACTAGGGGAAGCAACGAAATAAATATTGCATTGATCACAGAGTTTTCTATAAAATGAAGCAGTATACGTTTTTTTTAGCCCCTATTATTAATTGATCGATTCAAAGTTTTACTGAATAGTACAATAGTTATATTATCCTTCAAAACAGTAGACACAATACGCAAATCTTGTGCTGCTTTTATGTTGAGCCATTTTTAGCCGCCGGTGGGCCAGCATTAAATCAACCGTGTTGTTTCTGCTAGGAAACTAATTCGTGTTAAAAAATTAGAGTTGTTTTGCGTAATAATATATCACTGACTGACTGACTGACTGACTGACTGACTGACTGACTGACTGACTGACTGACTGACTGACTGACTGACTGACTGCCTCACAAACTCACTCACTCACTCACTCACTCACTCACTCACTCACTCACTCACTCACTCACTCACTCACTCACTCACTCACTCACTCACTCACTCACTCACTCACTCACTCACTCACTCACTCACTCACTCACTCACTCACTCACTCACTCACTCACTCACTCACTCACTCACTCACTCACTCACTCACTCACTCACTCACTCACTCACTCACTCACTCACTCACTCACTCACTCACTCACTCACTCATTTGATGGTTCAATCTTGCGGCAGCGCAGCGTCGCAGACGTGGCCCAACATTAAACTAATATCGGCTATTGTCCCAAAATTGAAATGAAAATCTTTTTTGTCTCTCTTTCACATCTCTTTCTTCGCCGTCTGACCGCGGTTTCTGGGGGCCGGGGTAACGGCACATCACGTACTCGGCCCGTGATTTATACCCCGCGTGCGGGAGGGCCGGGTCCTGTATGGGTGGTCTGCTGACCCCGGGCGGGGAAGAACACCCACCCGCGGGGGGAGACCGTCCACCACGACCTGCCCCCGGGCCACCTGTCAGGACATCGGCTCTCCCACAGAAGCCGTGCAGCACTCCGCTGATTAGAACCAGTTATCAGCTGGTGTCACTAAATGCAAGACAGTCACGTAGATATACCCCTGTCACATACCCCTGTCAAATACCCCTGTCACATACCCCCGTCACATAGCCCTGTCACATACCCCTGTCAAATAGCCCTGTCACATAGCCATGTCACATCACCCTGTCACATACGTCTGTCACATACCGATGTCACATACCCCTGTCACATAGCTCTATTATATACCCCTGTCACATACCCCTGTCAAATACCCGTGTCACATACCCCTGTCACATACCCCTGTCACATAACCCTGTCACATAGCCCTGTCACATAGCCCTGTCACATACCCCTGACACATACCCCTGTTAAATACACCTGTCACATACCCATGTCACATACCCATGTCACATACCTCTGTCACATACCCCTGCCACATAGCCCTGTCACATACCCCTGTTACATACGCCTGACACATACCCCTGTCACATACCCCTGTCACATACCCCTTTCACATACCCCTGTCACATACCCCTGACACATACCCCTGTCACATACCCCTGTCACATACCCCTGTCACATACCCCTGTCACATACCCCTGTCACATACCCCTGTCACATACTCCTTTCACATAACCCTGTCACATACTCCTGTCACATACCCCTTTCACATACTCCTTTCACATAGCCCTGTCACATACCCCTGTCACATACCCCTTTCACATACCCCTGTCACATACTCCTTTCACATAGCCCTGTCACATACCCCTGTCACATACCCCTTTCACATAGCCCTGTCACATACCCATGTCACATACCCCTGTCACATACCCCTTTCACATACCCCTGTCACATACCCCTGTCACATACCCCTGTCACATACCCCTGTCACATACTCCTTTCACATAACCCTGTCACATACCCCTGCCACATACCCCTTTCACATACTCCTTTCACATAGCCCTGTCACATACCCCTGTCACATACCCCTTCCACATAGCCCTGTCACACACCCCTGACACATACCCCTGTTAAATACACCTGTCACATACCCATGTCACATACCCATGTCGCATACCTCTGTCACATACCCCTGCCACATAGCCCTGTCACATACCCCTGTCACATACCCCTGACACATACCCCTGTCACATACCCATGTCACATACCCCTCTTACATACCCCTGTCGCATACCCCTGACACATACCCCTGTCAAATACACCTGTCACATACCCATGTCACATACCCATGTCACATACCCCTCTCACATACCCCTGTCACATAGCCCTGTCACATAGCCCTGTCACATAGCCATGTCACATACCCCTGTCACATACTCCTGTCACATACCCCTGTCACACACCCCTGTCACACACCCCTGTCACGTGTCACATACCCCTGTCGCATACCCTTATCGTATACCCTTGTCACATACCTCTGTCACATACCCCTGTCACATACCCTAGTCACATAGCCCTATCATATACCCCTGTCACATACCCCTGTCACACACCCCTGTCACACACCCCTGTTACATGTCACATACCCCTGTCGCATACCCTTATCACATACCCTTGTCACATACCTCTGTCACATACCCCTGTCACATACCCCTTTCACATACCCCTTTTACATATCTCTGACACATACCCCTGTCACATACCCCTGTCACATACCCTGTCATATACCCCTGTCACATACCCCTGTCACATACCCCTGTCACATACCAATGTCACATCGCCCTTTCACATACCCCTGTCACATACCCAGTCACATACCCCTTTTACATATCTCTGTCTCATACCCTTGTCATATACCCTTATCACATACCCCTGTCACATATCCCTGTCACATAGCCCTGTCAGATACCCTGGTCACATACCCCTGTCAAATACCTCTGTCACATGTCACATACACCTGTCACATACCCCTGTCACACACTCCTGGGCTAGTTTGACATGGGCTTTACAAAAAAAAAGAATTTTGATTGGAATCCCCCTGTATTTAAACTGCAATTGAATTAGGGAGACTTTGAGACATGTCGGCAATATAGGAACATGTAATGAAACGCAACATTCAGGCTACATGTAGGCTGTATATCCCCAGTGCATTTCCAGTGCATAGTACCATGAAAGACATCAGGCTATATCTGAGATTCGAACCCGGTAAAAATCCGCAGCCACTTCTTACCCAGTACTACGGGGTACAGCCGAGAGGGATGAGTCACCGTGAAGGAACATACAAGCACTATCTGGTGATAGAATATACCGGTGGTAAAAAACTGTCTCTCGTACAAGTTACGATAAATCGTAGGCTTCAGATTGGTCGAGATGGCCATTTCGACCAATCAGAAGCCTACGATTTATCGTAATTTGTGCAAGAATACGGGCCCTGGGTAGCAACTTGATCAATGTATATCTTATCAAAATATATTTATTCGCGTGGCGTCTAATCGCATTTTCTAGAAATCCTTTTCTACGAATTGCAGCTTTAGCATTTTTGAAAACTTGTGCGAGGCCAGCGCATTAAAATTTAATGTATTTGATCTGGATGTGGTATATCCTTCCCAGTGCCCCAATCAACCTGGTAATGATTGTGTTAGCAGTTATTTGCTCACAGTTTATTTTAATGACATCAAAGAAAATGATTCTGTACGGACGAAGTCCGAATTATTTTCAAAAAGTTCAAAATTGCAAAATGTTGGATTTTCATAACGGTTTAAAATGATTCTCCCGGCTGGGCACTTTTCAGCCTGCGGCTCTGGAGACAGACAGTTTAACCAAACACAATCTGTTAGTGGCCATTTGGCCACCGGGAAATGTCCATTTGATTGAAATGACCATGTTCGGTCGGTGGCGGACAGTCTGTTTGCGGTGGGGGTCACGTCGCTCGCGGCTGAGGGGGTCAGCGTGAGTGGACGGCCGAGCGTAATCATCACCGATGACCATCTGACCACAATAGACATATTGTGCGGCGTGCTGACCACTAAGCCGGCCAGCAGCTCATTCCTTGACATGGGAGATGTAGCGATACAGACAGAGCGGGAGGGTGAAATAAACTAGGGGAAGCAACGAAATAAATATTGCATTGATCACAGAGTTTTCTATAAAATGAAGCAGTATACGTTTTTTTTAGCCCCTATTATTAATTGATCGATTCAAAGTTTTACTGAATAGTACAATAGTTATATTATCCTTCAAAACAGTAGACACAATACGCAAATCTTGTGCTGCTTTTATGTTGAGCCATTTTTAGCCGCCGGTGGGCCAGCATTAAATCAACCGTGTTGTTTCTGCTAGGAAACTAATTCGTGTTAAAAAATTAGAGTTGTTTTGCGTAATAATATATCACTGACTGACTGACTGACTGACTGACTGACTGACTGACTGCCTCACAAACTCACTCACTCACTCACTCACTCACTCACTCACTCACTCACTCACTCACTCACTCACTCACTCACTCACTCACTCACTCACTCACTCACTCACTCACTCACTCACTCACTCACTCACTCACTCACTCACTCACTCACTCACTCACTCACTCACTCACTCACTCACTCACTCACTCACTCACTCACTCACTCACTCACTCACTCACTCACTCACTCACTCACTCACTCACTCACTCATTTGATGGTTCAATCTTGCGGCAGCGCAGCGTCGCAGACGTGGCCCAACATTAAACTAATATCGGCTATTGTCCCAAAATTGAAATGAAAATCTTTTTTGTCTCTCTTTCACATCTCTTTCTTCGCCGTCTGACCGCGGTTTCTGGGGGCCGGGGTAACGGCACATCACGTACTCGGCCCGTGATTTATACCCCGCGTGCGGGAGGGCCGGGTCCTGTATGGGTGGTCTGCTGACCCCGGGCGGGGAAGAACACCCACCCGCGGGGGGAGACCGTCCACCACGACCTGCCCCCGGGCCACCTGTCAGGACATCGGCTCTCCCACAGAAGCCGTGCAGCACTCCGCTGATTAGAACCAGTTATCAGCTGGTGTCACTAAATGCAAGACAGTCACGTAGATATACCCCTGTCACATACCCCTGTCAAATACCCCTGTCACATACCCCCGTCACATAGCCCTGTCACATACCCCTGTCAAATAGCCCTGTCACATAGCCATGTCACATCACCCTGTCACATACGTCTGTCACATACCGATGTCACATACCCCTGTCACATAGCTCTATTATATACCCCTGTCACATACCCCTGTCAAATACCCGTGTCACATACCCCTGTCACATACCCCTGTCACATAACCCTGTCACATAGCCCTGTCACATAGCCCTGTCACATACCCCTGACACATACCCCTGTTAAATACACCTGTCACATACCCATGTCACATACCCATGTCACATACCTCTGTCACATACCCCTGCCACATAGCCCTGTCACATACCCCTGTTACATACGCCTGACACATACCCCTGTCACATACCCCTGTCACATACCCCTTTCACATACCCCTGTCACATACCCCTGACACATACCCCTGTCACATACCCCTGTCACATACCCCTGTCACATACCCCTGTCACATACCCCTGTCACATACCCCTGTCACATACTCCTTTCACATAACCCTGTCACATACTCCTGTCACATACCCCTTTCACATACTCCTTTCACATAGCCCTGTCACATACCCCTGTCACATACCCCTTTCACATACCCCTGTCACATACTCCTTTCACATAGCCCTGTCACATACCCCTGTCACATACCCCTTTCACATAGCCCTGTCACATACCCATGTCACATACCCCTGTCACATACCCCTTTCACATACCCCTGTCACATACCCCTGTCACATACCCCTGTCACATACCCCTGTCACATACTCCTTTCACATAACCCTGTCACATACCCCTGCCACATACCCCTTTCACATACTCCTTTCACATAGCCCTGTCACATACCCCTGTCACATACCCCTTCCACATAGCCCTGTCACACACCCCTGACACATACCCCTGTTAAATACACCTGTCACATACCCATGTCACATACCCATGTCGCATACCTCTGTCACATACCCCTGCCACATAGCCCTGTCACATACCCCTGTCACATACCCCTGACACATACCCCTGTCACATACCCATGTCACATACCCCTCTTACATACCCCTGTCACATACCCCTGACACATACCCCTGTCAAATACACCTGTCACATACCCATGTCACATACCCATGTCACATACCCCTCTCACATACCCCTGTCACATAGCCCTGTCACATAGCCCTGTCACATAGCCATGTCACATACCCTTGTCACATACTCCTGTCACATACCCCTGTCACACACCCCTGTCACACACCCCTGTCACGTGTCACATACCCCTGTCGCATACCCTTATCGTATACCCTTGTCACATACCTCTGTCACATACCCCTGTCACATACCCTAGTCACATAGCCCTATCATATACCCCTGTCACATACCCCTGTCACACACCCCTGTCACACACCCCTGTTACATGTCACATACCCCTGTCGCATACCCTTATCACATACCCTTGTCACATACCTCTGTCACATACCCCTGTCACATACCCCTTTCACATACCCCTTTTACATATCTCTGACACATACCCCTGTCACATACCCCTGTCACATACCCTGTCATATACCCCTGTCACATACCCCTGTCACATACCCCTGTCACATACCAATGTCACATCGCCCTTTCACATACCCCTGTCACATACCCAGTCACATACCCCTTTTACATATCTCTGTCTCATACCCTTGTCATATACCCTTATCACATACCCCTGTCACATATCCCTGTCACATAGCCCTGTCAGATACCCTGGTCACATACCCCTGTCAAATACCTCTGTCACATGTCACATAC
Organism: Flabesymbios commensalis; assembly: GCA_964017125.1. NCBI lineage: Eukaryota > Metazoa > Annelida > Polychaeta > Terebellida > Flabelligeridae > Flabesymbios > Flabesymbios commensalis. The sequence continues at coordinate 24,487,019 of OZ024908.1, read as the reverse complement.
ACCTGTCACATACCCCTGTCACACACTCCTGGGCTAGTTTGACATGGGCTTTACAAAAAAAAAGAATTTTGATTGGAATCCCCCTGTATTTAAACTGCAATTGAATTAGGGAGACTTTGAGACATGTCGGCAATATAGGAACATGTAATGAAACGCAACATTCAGGCTACATGTAGGCTGTATATCCCCAGTGCATTTCCAGTGCATAGTACCATGAAAGACATCAGGCTATATCTGAGATTCGAACCCGGTAAAAATCCGCAGCCACTTCTTACCCAGTACTACGGGGTACAGCCGAGAGGGATGAGTCACCGTGAAGGAACATACAAGCACTATCTGGTGATAGAATATACCGGTGGTAAAAAACTGTCTCTCGTACAAGTTACGATAAATCGTAGGCTTCAGATTGGTCGAGATGGCCATTTCGACCAATCAGAAGCCTACGATTTATCGTAATTTGTGCAAGAATACGGGCCCTGGGTAGCAACTTGATCAATGTATATCTTATCAAAATATATTTATTCGCGTGGCGTCTAATCGCATTTTCTAGAAATCCTTTTCTACGAATTGCAGCTTTAGCATTTTTGAAAACTTGTGCGAGGCCAGCGCATTAAAATTTAATGTATTTGATCTGGATGTGGTATATCCTTCCCAGTGCCCCAATCAACCTGGTGATTAATTGATGATCTCCAGTGGGTTGGCTCGCTCAGGTTTTCTGACTTTGAGTTTTTGTTCATTACGGCCGCCAATCAGTGTATGATGGATGCAGTCGCGGGGCTGATAAGTGCGCGTGGCCGGACGCGAACCCGGGGTGGGGGCACGATGGAGAGGCCCCGTGCCCTCCACGCATCCAAATTGGCGGATCCATTATTGATCAGGCCGGCCTACCTATCCCCCTCGTTCATCAGCACCCCAACCCGTCACCTGGCCACTCGCCCCGGCCCCTGACCGGCGTGCCCTCACCCCCAGTCCTCATCCAGGACCGGGTGGGGTGCGGGGCGAGCAGACGGCGGAAGGCCAGGGATCAAAATCCATCTCGACTGCCAGGGTGATCCACGCGGCCCTGGCTATGGATGCAGTCTGCGACCTGCCTAACTGGCTGTCTGAACGCGTGGCCAGCATCGCAGATACTGGCCATGCATTCAAACAGCCGTTTCACAAAGTTTCTATTCTGAATTGCTCTTGGACACCCAACCCCCAGGTTCGTTTTGTGTAGCCCGCCTGGACCAGCCTCCAGACTGACCACTGGCCAGTGAGTTCTATCACACCCTTGACCGTCTCACACCACAAATACACCCCACAAACTGTCCAGGGGTGGAACACTTCCGCCCACCAAGCGGCTCACCCGCAAACAGCCCAGGGGCAAACGAGGCTCCACCAGATCAGGGACGGGGCAAATAGCCACAGCGGTCATCGTGTGAACAGCAGAAAACATCTGTGAGGGCAGACTGACCACTCCACCCTGTCAACACGTGGCCCTCAGGCCATTGTCCAAACTCCGTTATCCGCACACTGCCACGTATACGTACATGCCGCTTTAAAGGGGATAGACACTCGTGCCGCGGAGAGCAGAGGTAAATATGACAATACCATCAGGTATCTCTATGATGGTTTAATATTGGGCCGATAATAACACGCTGGTTCCACATCCAGCCTCCACTGAATGTCATGTACATGTTTTATAACCAAAGCAGGTACGAGCACAACTCATGGCGTCAAAACTCCACACACAACTTTTGAATCCCAATGGCTAAAACGAAACGGCCGAACACTTTGAACTTTAACAAGTTATTTAAAATAGGGTGAAGTGTTACTTTGTGTAGATCAGGTCACGGGGATTCGTTGGGCCTTTGAAAGATTAGATTAAGTTGGCGTCAAAATATATCTAATTTAACATGTTAAAGGTCAAATGTAAACAATTTTTAAAATACTTTGGTTCAGAAGTATAATTTGTCTAATTATTCTGTCAAATATCTGAATATCTGCTGAGCAGTCAGGAACGCCTACTCCCAACTTGTCAAATTATGACGTATATTCCGTACAAACTTCACTGGTTATCGTGTTCACATTATTATCTGATGTAAACATGAACACCTCATCATTGATCACATTGTTCACATGATTTTAAACAGTCAGCTGACTGGTTTGAATATACAAGTACAACTCAATGCCATTGATTGAATATTAATTTCCCTGCAATAGTTCATAAAAGTTCACATCCTAATACCCTGAATTATAAAAAAGATGATTAACAGTGATAATCCGATATAAACTTTATAATATCTAAAATAATAGCAAACGCGAACAAAAACATTCTTTGCATTTTGACCTTTAACATATACATTAAAATGTCAAAAGCATATAATTTTTAACCAAAATGTTATTTTTTTCGTGTACATTTAAGTGTAAAAAGGCTTGGGTAATCTATAACGCTGAATATTCTTTTTTTAATGCTTTACATTTTACCTTTAATATAAATTGAACATTTCAAAGGTGAGTGCTGCTTAATTCTTACATGAAATAATCTGGTAGTATACTATACAAATATAACATTTATGAAATATATATTTTTTTGTGTATCTCTTCCGAGTTGACGATAAATCTATAAATTTGTCTTACACTTGATTTACACATGTATTCAGTGATATGTGATAATATTCCGCTTGCTTACATGTATCATACGATAATTACGCATTTATTTAATTTATACAAACGAATAACCTGTCGAAATCATTTAGGTTGAGGAATATAATCAAGTTGCCTTTTATTCACAATTAAGAGCTGACACCAGCGACAACGTTTTACCATGTATATTGTGCCACTCATTAGTGGCTTAATCACTCTGACTGGGGAGGACATCTAGTTATGATTATCACATAACAACAGCCCAGCAAATACAAAGACGTTGTGCCATTGCTTCAAATTAATGTTCTGGCCACCATCGCATACGATGGCCCAATATTAAACCAGCATTAGCGCGACTTCTCGTGTTTGCCGGGAGTTGCTTGAATATTACACATACACAGCAGCTAAGAATTTTTGAACTTACGTGTTTTACCTGACAAGACGGCGGGGGGCCTGGTGCAGTGCATGGCTAAAGCTGTCTGTTTGGAAAGTCGGATATCGCGGGTTCGAACCCCACTCTGACGTTCAGGTTTCAAAAAAACAACTGTTTGTTCCCCGCTTACTCGTAAAGATTCAGTATTGTGGGAAGCCTCCGTGACCGAAAGGTAGTGTTCTCGGCCTCAGACCGCCAGGGCTTGAATTTCGAATCCTGTGTTTTGAGGACAGTTGTCATCTCATTCATCTCACATCTCACCATCTCATCTGGCCCAGTTCAGCCTATATGTGCACAAAATCGACCGCTTCCATTCATTCATTCATTCATTCATTCCTGACTAAAAATATGAGAGAAAAGCTTACAATGCAAAAATAAAAGATGAAGTGAGAACATCCAAACACAAAAGCAGCGATCACCATTTTTTGGGAGGGTTGTAGGCCTATCTGGTTTCAGTCTCTAATAGCCTACATACACTCAGTCAATTAGTATTACAGCAGGCAGTTTCCTCTGTGAGACAAAACGTTTTCTGGTGGTGTTTGGTGCCCATCCGAGCCGGAATCTGACTTCCATGATGACACCACATGTTGGCTCAGTGCTAATCATTCCACCGTTGCACCAGCTCTGGGCCAACGTGATAGTTTATGAGGATCCGTGAAAACAACATATTATTTCATTTGCTAAGTGGGTACACAATCTATGTTTTTCATCTGATAATTACGTGATCATCTGTAAGTCGATCTGTACATTCATTTATGAATATTAAATACTTCAGTCTTGTTTTTTGTGTTTGGCGAGCACAGGTGGGGTTCCATGTTTATCAAATGTAGAAGAGGATGTTGCTAGTCAGCTTACTGTAATTAATGAACTGATAATTCACTAGTTTCCTCTGTTTGAAGCTCCCGCTGTGATTGTGTGAAATATTATATATCAAATGCTCACTCAATACCGTATATTTAGATTATTGCAAACTATTTTGTATTAATTGTGTTATAATTTCAATGTTTTGTCATACCATGTGAGCATCAATAGTTAAGTTCCATCCTCAAATATCTTTATTAGCACGATCAAACAAATAATACAATAAAGATTTGAAAATTAGAAAATAATTACTAGTGACAATTAGGCTGCATGTTTTTTGCTTGATTGGTTGATTTGTTGCTTAGTTGGCTATTTGGTTGGTTTGCCGGTTGCTTGGTGGATTTAATGGTTTGTTCGTTGGTAAGTTGGTTGTTGTTGGTTTGGTTTTCTGGTTATTTCGTTCATTGGTTGCTCAGCTGAATTGTAGGTTGGCTGGTTGATCTGTCGGTCAGGTCGGTCGGTCGGTCGGTCGGTCGGTCGGTCGGTCGGTCGGTCGGTCGGTCCGTCGGTCGGTCGGTCGGTCGGTCGGTCGGTCGGTCGGTCGGTCGGTCGGTCGGTCGGTCGGTCGGTCGGTCGGTCGGTCGGTCGGTCGGTCGGTCGGTCGGTCGGTCGGTCGGTCGGTCGGTCGGTCGGTCGGTCGGTCGGTCGGTCGGTCGGTCGGTCGGTCGGTCGGTCGGTCGGTCAGTCGGTCGGTCGGTCGGTCGGTCGGTCGGTCGGTCGGTCGGTCGGTCGGTCGGTCGGTCGGTCGGGCTGACACAAAGATTATCTAAGTGTACTTGGGTTCTAGGTGGTTAAATAGACCGGGAATTTGAATAGGTGCATAGTTAAGACATACTGTCCACCGTTAATAATCGCGACGGCAACATTTTCGCAAATTGGTGATAACGAATAAGTGAATTGCATGTTAATTGAGAAAAGGGATTATGGAAAAAAATCATACATATGCAATAACGACTGTTAGGTTAAGATCCCACACAATCCCCCACAACGTATAAGACATTATTAGGCGTTAAAAATGGTCAATATACTAATGTAATGAGAGATTTCAAGATGGTGAAATCTATGTGTTTACGGTGGAGGAATGCAGCACGCTGTTGTGCGTGCGATCCTTGTCCACCACGAGTCCCTGGAAACGTTTCAGGACCAATGGACTCCCTCCTTTCGCGACAATACTGCCATGCTAAACCAAAAGGCATTAACTCTTCAAGTAAACAGTTACTACTTTTTGGCTTTGCAGGGTGGAATAGCAGAACATAAGGACTCTCATTTCCATGGATCTGGGGCCGTCACAGTCCCTATGGTGTGTGGCGAGTTGCCTGGACACGCCGGGCATCCGGGGGACGTACGGATTCCCAGGCACCTGGACGCTTGTCGTATGGGCATTGCACTGGCCATTGCAGCTGCCCAGAGAAAAAAAGCCGGCATGGTGCCATCTAATCACTTTACAGGGATGCACAGCCTAACGAGTCTCAATAAGCAGCCCCTAGTCGCCAGCCAGGCCTAGAACCCAGCCGCGTGTCTCCTAGCGTCGTCCCTAATAGCCATGGCGTAACAATTAAACACAAGCTCCGCCATAGTCAGCCATAACGCCGACGTGAGACAAGTCTATGTCCAGCAGAAACCCAGGTTTGGGTTGCTCTGGTCAAGCGTTGTGTGGAGCCAGGCTATAGGAGACGAGGTTATGCAGGCGACATGCGGTGAGTTCATCCTTTGCTCTTTTTTCACGTGTATGGTCATTCGCGACCATGAGGCTGGCTGACTATGGTTGGCTTGCTGCCATTGATTGCAGTCCCTCTGCCGTATATCATTACACTTCCAGCGAGTCGATCTCACTAGCTGCTGCAGAACTGACGCAACAAATATGTACTAGTTCTGCAATGCATGACAGAGCAGTGTTTTGTGTTTTGAACATTGAACCCTGTTACTAGTAAGGAAGGTTAGGGCTGGGTCAGAATCGGCCAAACAGTCGGAAAATATACCATTGACCTCGGTTGACCTGCAAATCCTAGATTGTATGCAAATGTTGACTGTTATTGTTTTCATATGGCATTTCTACATTAATAGTTCTATATCAGTTTAAGTATGGTACTCGACTCCAATTTACATGGCAACTAAAAAGACTAATGAGGATTACCTAAGCACATGATTTAAGAATTATGTGACTAACAGTTTGTCGGAGAATACTTGGGCTGCATAAGAGGAACACAGATAACTTTATATGGGTAGTAGTCACAGAATGTATTTATGGTAACACCTTATAGAGATTATATTCTGATGACATTTTACAATTTAACGTTTGTTAGAATAATAATAAAAAAATATTGGTTGTCTAGAGCGTACTGAAACCTAAGTTAATTACGTAGCCCCCTATTTAGTAATTGCTTAGCTTAAATAAAATAAGTAAATTGAAATAGGTAAGTTGAATAAGTTGTGTCCGATTTTCAATCTCTTTTAAGAAATGATGATTACGGCATAATTATATTTGACGTCAGTCCCACTCCCCGTTCTCGACCTCACAAAGTTAAGAGTTAAAAGTTTGACCAAGTAGAAGTCAACCTCGAGATCTAGTAGAAATGTGCTCCTCTTCCCCAGTCCTTGACCTGCCCCCCGCCCTCAGGTAATCTACCCACGGTGTCCTAGACCTCCATCTCCTGCTCCTCTGGCGGGGTATTCAGTGCTACCTGTCATGACCTAGAATTCACAAGCTCGTGGCTTTCAACGGCAGTCCCCCTTAGCTCTCCCTGACATACTCTTTCCTAGATGCACTACATCTCAAACCCTTGTCAGTTCTTCAGTGTATATCTAGTCATGGCATGGAAAGATGGTGTCATTACCCTGTGTGGCGATGTATGACCAACCAAACCATTGTCATTTATCGAGGTCTTATAGGTTATTTTCGCCGTTAGCACCCAAACTCTACCTTCTCTCATGTTTTATTTTCAATGTCATGACCTTGTAATCTATACCCAAGGTTATGATCTTATTCGGCTATGGCTAGGCCTCTAACCCCTCCCCCCCTCCCCACTTTCTATCTAGTCACATGTTATGACCTTCTAGTTGAGAAATTCTGTCTTTTCCACGTGTCCTATCTTCATAACCATTTCTCAGTTTATATGTGCCCTGTCATAGTCTTTTCCCCGGGCTGTTTCTTGCCTAGTCTTCACTTCAAACTGTGCCACTTCCCCTGGCCGTGCTTGCCGTAGCTTGCTCGCCACAAACCATGACTTCCCCCAGGTTCTGTCTTCTATGTCATCACCTACTAGTCACCAAACTATAACTCTACACCAGGTTCTGTGTTTGTCTGCATGTATGGCCTCCTGGTCCTAAAACTATGACCTTACACCAGGCTCTACCTTGTCTGTCATGGTATAGTTCCCAAACTAGGCCTATAACTTTACTCCAGGTTCTGTTTTGTCTGTCTGTCATGTCATCCTAGTCTCGAAATTTTGACTTTAAACTACGTTATATTTTGCCTGTCATGGTATTGTCCCCCAACCATGACTTTATCTCAGGTCCTATCTTGTCTACCTTGACATAGTCCCGAAACCATGACTTTGCCCAGGTTTTGTATTGTCTGCCATGGCCTACTGGTCTCCAAACCATGACTCTACCCCAGATTCTGCCTTGAGTGCCCTGGCTTGCTAGTTCCCTTGCCCTGTTTTCCCCAGATTTTGTCTTGCTTGCCATGGCCTGCTAGGCCTCTGTAACTCAGTGACGACCTGTCATCCCCTGTCTCTCCCTCCATACCCTCCCTGACGAGCGCTGCAGCCACATCGGATCACTTCTCATCCCCACTGTTTTTTTCCTGGCTGTTTCCGTTTCCATTACGTCGCACCGTGATGCACCGCGAGCCGCTTTAATACCCTCTTCCACCGCCACGGAGGCCACTTCCGGCACGCGGCTTCCGGCTCGCCGCCATCTTGAATGGCGCGGTGGTTGTCCTGAGTTGTAATCACCTGACACTCTCCCCTCCCACCCGCCTGCCTGCTTCCCTGCTCGCTTCCCTGATCAGGGAGCTACGCGGCTAACCACAAAGCCGGCGGCCCCACCGCAGAGTCTATTAGCGGTGCCCGCACGCACGCTCTGGCAGCAGCAGAGGCACGTCTTCTGTCGATGGCAAAGCCAGCAGGAGCGTCAAGCAAAAACGAACGGTAGACCCAGTGTTTTTTCCTGCTGGGCCAGCGTCTGGGACGCTAGCCCAGCATTAAATTGACACCGGGCCAATGTCTTGTGATTGCTTAACGGCGGGGCAATACTTGCCCAGCATTGCTCTGGCCGCACCACACGTCGTCTGCGGCCAGAACCCGCAGGCGATCTTTAGTGTAGGCGAGCGCCACGGGGTGGAGTGACGTACGTCAAGTGCCTCTCGTGGAGGCAGACTGCAAGAGCAAAACTGCAGTGCCAGTTGTTGCAAACTCTGTTGCCCTGCACCTCCTTTGAAACCTCTGCTGGTTTCATGACTGTTTACCACAATAATGGTATGCAGTGTAGGGCTTTAATATTACACGAAGTTAAAGAAAAAACATAGCAGTTATTCTTAGCGTTTCAATCTTGATGTACCTTAAGCATCGAGTAGGCCTATCATAATATTCGAACCAAGTATAATTGTCTGCCCCCCCCCCCCCCCCCCGAGAAAAGAAAGAGTCGCTCAGCCTTTTACATGACGATATCAGTTAATCATCGCCGTCATTCAGTTGTTCATTAAATAAAGACCTGAGCTTCTGTCATTTTGTTATTCTTTCTTATTTTTATTGACGTGGGTGTGATGAATTATTTTATTTTTGTCAGCTAATATCACCTGTCCAGTACGTGATGACTGTATTTGATGTCTAGCTCTGCCTATATGGCAGAGACTATTATTTCATATTACGGCATCGATCAGTTAATCACTACCTATTCAGTTGTTATTTAATATAGGTATGGAATACCACAGTAGGGCAACTTCAGTTACTACAGCTGCAAAGAATCAGACGTTACTTTCAATCTTATATTGATATTTTTGCAAATTCTGACACAACACAGCTATCGTCCCGCAGATAAAAATAGACACAAAATCCTAAAACTCAAATGCAAACGTATTTTCAGTTGTTTTCAGACGGTTTTATTTGTTTAATTTTTTTTTATATTTGATAAACGTTCCTATATGATTACTTGAATCGTGTTGTCCCTGTTAATTTTGTGAAAATGTTATACCTACGTTAAAAAAGAATGTTTGAGGAATGATGCACGAAGTTAACAAAGTAGATTGTTTACGATAAAAGTAAACAATCACGCCAATTCAGTCTTAAGTGCGAAACACACCAACGCGATTGTCAGCGCGACGTCCCGCGCGACGTCTCGCGGGACGTCGCGTGGGACATCGCGCTGGCAATCGCGTTGGTGTGTTTTACGTTTTATGTAACTTACATCATACTGTTGCATTCCTCTGATTCAAAATAGTTTACAGCGTGGACAAGTCACATCAATAACTTACAGATAACTAAGTACACAGAAATCAACGTTACAAGAGTAAACATATGTTGAATCGTTATCGAAACCCAATAACATCATTCGGAAGCCACAGTAATAGACTGCTTGCACGAGTTTGCGCGTGAGCAGTTGTCTGATTAAAACAGTTCAGCGTTGCTCACTGTGTGGCGTGTTGTCATTGAACAGTGTGTAAAAGTTGTCTGATTAAAACAGTTCAGCGTTGCTCACTGTGTGGCGTGTTGTTATTGAAAAGGGTGTATAGATAAGATGGCCTGTACGTTCGAAGCCTCGCACATTATTGCTAATATTCATGACAACCACTTAACCCTTTAACCGCCAAATTATTCAATCTGAATTTTCTCCCACTTGAAGTTGTGTCTCGCTTTCGCGATCCAAAACTTCAAGCGAGAGAAAATTATTCTGATTCGACAATATGGGGTCAACTGTTTTTAAATATTGCTGATTGATGTCTCATTTTATCTTTAACATGTTCAACAGGTGGTACATAATGTGCTAATAAAAACTGAAAACCCGAATGTATGCGGCACCGGCGGTTAAAGGGTTAATATATTGTAATCACCCATTCAAATTCGCAATAGAGGTCTACACATTCCCTTTCATAATAGACGTATACATTGTAAGATCTAGACAATTTCGATTATTATTTAGTGTTGTAGTCCGCCAGACTTCTTAGCACGAGCTATTATTGTCCCTGGAAGAATTTCGATGGTCACTGGAATTTCGCTACTGACACCTGGCGGGGATAACACAACCTGGACGATTCAGAATTGTTTTTTATTTGAATACACTATACTACCCTGCAAATTAATTATGTTTTCACCTAATTTTTCTAAACTCAAACCCATTTATTGTATAAATAAAATCTTTAATATGATGTGGACTAAAATGTTCTGGTTGCAAAGAATCTGCGGGGTGGGAAAATACTAATCAATATTATCATGATTACCACTTTCTAACTCTGATAAAGTATGTGTTTCAATCAATTGATGAACTGATTATCTTCGTGCACGGGCTCGAATCTTTGCTCTGGTGTACTATGAAATCAGTTATTGTGCATTCCAAATGCATGGAGTTGTGTTAATTGGCGGAGGAAAATATATTGCAAAGTTATTGGGGAAAGTTGGACCTGAGTACGCCATGTATGTACAGTTTAATTTTGTATTCGTAGTTTTATTTGGATGAAACAATACAATACATACATAAAACATTGAATATATCGTGGATTACACAGGAAGTTAACCTTTTCACTACCATACATGACGGAAATTTCCGTCGTCATTCGTCAATGAACGTAACCATAAAATGACACAAATTTTCGTCAAATATATACTACATTTATATATTTTTCGTCATTTGAAGCTGGAAATTGCGTTAGCAATTCCAGCTTCAAATGACGAAAAATAGAACTCGTACACCAGTATATCTGGATCCTGGCATGCACCCCGGCCTGGAAGTCAAAGGGTTAATAACAAATTGAAATTGACTTATTTTCACTGTGATCTACACAACGAGGCAATGAATATCGCAAGACAAGGCAAATGTTTTTAGCGTAAAGAGTCTAAAAGGTTACTGGTTACTAGTAAATTTGGGGGTCAGAAGCATACAAATGTGCTAATTTCCATAGCTTTTAATTTGTCACAAATGTATTTTTGAGGCCTGCATGGTCTAAAAATCTATAATCGTCATGCAGTTCGTAAATTTACTGGAAAACCATTCCAAACAATGATTGCTGTTTTATAGGAAGTTGCATGTGCGATTGCCCCGCTCCATGGAACTCAAAATGCATTTGACTCGTGTCTCCTGGTAGAATAAGAGTGAATTTGAGAAACGTTTTAAAAATCAGAATCAGTTTTAGGTGTTGCAGCCATCCCAAACGTTGATAATATTTTAAGAAATGTGATTTCCATGATGTTTCTTTATGGAGAACTGAGCTTGTTTTTCAATTTATAATTTTGGTTTAGTTATATTTGGAAATTCTGCTGTATACACAATGAAAATTGTCTTACGTATCATAAAAATCACCTACGGATCACCCACTCTGCTAAAGTACACTCTTAATATGCGATCTAAAATACAAGTGTTACCCATTGACAATAATCATAATACTCTTCGAGCTGTCCTTGCTGTGCTACAGCGACATTTAAATCTTGTGTGGTCCTCCAAGGTCACCTAGGCCTCTTTGTGTCCCGGACATTATCCGCAGTGATTGAACGAGGATCGGATTTATCGGTCCGTTTGAAATTATCGTCGTAGCAGAAAATTGCTTTGGATGAGTTTTGATTCACGTGACTTGGCAGTTCCTGAGCCGGAACTGACGCTGCCGCCCATCCTGTCTAATGTCACGACATTACATTCTTAAATTAATCAACATACTAATAATTATTATAATCAGCAGTAGTTATGATAATTAGTACTATTATATTGAGCTGTAACCAAGCTACGTTGATGAGAGTGCATTTCTCAAAATCACAATAATGTCATATTATTTTGAGGGCTGTTGTTCATGCTGATCATAGCATAATGTGAATATCTTGAATTAATCAAATTTACATAACTTTACTCTATTGAAAATTTACTCTAAGAAAATTTAAATTTAATAGAACTGAAAAAAATGGCCAACATAAACTGTTTTGTTTTGCATGGTTTATTTCTGCAAAATATAAGGAGTGAAGTCGTATCCAACTGGATCTTTTCCATTATTTGTATGTATTTCAAAATATCCCTGTCCATGTAAGCAAATCCAGAAAGTGTGATGCTTTTCACTTTTATTTGAACATTTTAGTAAATAGAACACATTCTTGAATTTGCAGTAGACAATGTACTGTACAATGTCCGATCTCCTTTTTGTATATCAACTCCTTTCTTTCGGAAAATAAAATGTATGTTTTTAGTCAGCAAACCATTAGTATGGTCACTTTGATCCTGTTTATTGTTGACCGTTAACATGCCTAATATTCAGCTGTTCTACAGTAGTATAGCGTATGTGTTATTCGCATTATTATATCAGATGTAAGCCTATCTTTTATTTCAAAGGTCATGTTTCGTAGTTATTAAGATTTAAACGTAAATGGCGATACAATAAAAAAAAATGATTTAGTTACTGATATTTAGTTGCATGTCAATATTAGGAGCCAGTCGATTTTCCACAAGCAAAATGTTTTCTTTCTCTAAAATAATTTAGTGTGTCTAAAGCACGCAATTAACATCACGAAAACACTTGTAATCATATAGTGTTATTGATCATGATCATACGTTATATATAATTATGCTATGTAGCTTTATTTCTACACACCTTTTATAAACCAAACCCCCCGAAATGGGAACAAATGGAATCATAATTATAAACATTTTGTTTTTAATTCGTAACTAATTTGAAATTATTGTCGGACATAACATTATTATATAAATCTAAGTAGCATACTATGCACAATAATTATATTATAATAATTATAATTATATTATAATATATAATGAAATAATAAAATAATTAATAGTTTTAAACGCTTATCATGCTTATATATCAATGAAAATAAACCAAGTATAATATCATATTTATATATATAATATATTTATTATATATATTTCTGTTACTCAGACACAATGATTCACTTGGGTTCGAGCCCCTTCGAACAAGACAAAAATGTGCCAGACCAAGAATCTTTGTCTTACATGAATTTATCAATATTTCTCTCTTCAAAATCACACGCTGATTAACATAACTAGATCTATATGTATACAAATGAATCAGGGCATCCTTTAAAAACCTTTACAACTGTATTTGTGTAAATTTCAAAGCAAATCTGAGACAACAATATTTCAAACGATGTTAGTACATAATTTACTAAAACATTACTATGCATTTTATTTTCATTTAGGTCCTAATAGCCCACTCTGTGGATCACAGCCTACCAATTTTGCTCTGACCTTTTGTTGATTATCTTTTAGCTAAGAGCCTTATATTTTTCCTAGATCCAGCGTTATAGCATTATCTTATGATGTGTTGATTATGTATAGTTTTGCCATCCGAAGACGCATAATTGTAACAATGATTTTGATTTGATTTTAACAACCATCTGCACAAAATCTGTCGCAAAATCTGTCGAAATTTTTATAAAATAAATGCAAACGAACATTTTACCCCGATTTTATGTTTTTTATCTTTGTGAAAAACGTTTTTAAATTAGAAAAAATCAGCCAATAATATAGATAACACCAAAGTTTATTGATTTATTCAATGAAACAAAAATAATATATCTTAGTATATTCTCTTATTTTTGGCATTTCTGTACTGCCGAAAAAAAAATCATTACTGTTGTAATAATACTACACAATAGCGCAATTTACGGCTATAAATTAGGGAAAACACGTAAGCTTTTCTACAGGTAGTTAGGTGACACAGATGTATCATGGAGAACATTTAATAAAATTAGATTAATTACACGTGAGTTAATTTTGATTAACTCATTAGTCCTAACACACTAAGATGTTCTACAAAAAAACGTCAACACTATCTCAAATGTTCTCAATTTTTTTATATTGTGCATAGCGTTATTTACATGGACTAAACAATTATATCCTAGTAATTTATTAATAACTTATCATAATAATTATAAATGTTAGTTATCTGAGTAGCTATCACTATTATTATATCTCCGCATTGTGACGCGTTTCGGGTTTAAACACCTTTCTTAATTATGAATATAAAACAATATTAGTTTCGTCTATAAAGCAATATCTAAAATACCATACTTTTTCATGCTCGTACTATTTACAGCTGTCAGTGTAATTCTTAATAAATCAAACCCGTGGGTGATTATTACCATGACGAAGAATGCAATATTTACACATTGTTTGTAGAAATCTTACACAGTTTTAAATCTCACCACAATATTAAATGATAATAAGTTGCCCCCCGTCAGAATGACTTGTGAGAATTCGCATTTTCTTGGTGAATCCTTATGAGTGAGCACTCCAGTCCTAGTGACTATGTTAATTCACTCCCACTCCGCCATGGTACCTCTCAGTCAGCCCTACCAATCCCGCTGTCCCCTGATCCAGACACGGGATGTCAGCACCATGTTGGTTTAATGTTGGGCCACCCTCGTAGACGGTGGCCCAACATTAAACTATGTTGGTTTAATGTTGGGCCACCCTCGTAGACGGTGGCCCAACAATAAACCAACATAGGTCCAGCATCCCCGATCCAGTCAGGAGGACCCAGATGTGCTAGCTCGTCGTCTCAGATCCCCACGAACACGCGGATCCCGGGGTGCGGACGCCAGGTGATTGCGTGCCCCGGGGGTAGGTTCGTGCTGGTGGCCCCGGGGAGGCTCCGCATAGTCGGGTTGCCACCCCACCCCACTCCTGACCCCATTCTTCTACGCACGTCTTAGCCTTGATTAACCGTTTGAAAAACGCTCCTTTGTGTTTTCGTTTTATTTGTTCTGCTCGTACTATTTACAGCTGTCAGTGTAATTCTTAATAAATCAAACCCGTGGGTGATTATTACCATGACGAAGAATGCAATATTTACACATTGTTTGTAGAAATCTTACACAGTTTTAAATCTCACCACAATATTAAATGATAATAAGTTGCCCCCCGTCAGAATGACTTGTGAGAATTCGCATTTTCTTGGTGAATCCTTATGAGTGAGCACTCCAGTCCTAGTGACTATGTTAATTCACTCCCACTCCGCCATGGTACCTCTCAGTCAGCCCTACCAATCCCGCTGTCCCCTGATCCAGACACGGGATGTCAGCACCATGTTGGTTTAATGTTGGGCCACCCTCGTAGACGGTGGCCCAACAATAAACCAACATAGGTCCAGCATCCCCGATCCAGTCAGGAGGACCCAGATGTGCTAGCTCGTCGTCTCAGATCCCGCGGATCCCGGGGTGCGGACGCCAGGTGATTGCGTGCCCCGGGGGTAGGTTCGTGCTGGTGGCCCCGGGGAGGCTCCGCATAGTCGGGTTGCCACCCCACCCCACTCCTGACCCCATTCTTCTACGCACGTCTTAGCCTTGATTAACCGTTTGAAAAACGCTCCTTTGTGTTTTCGTTTTATTTGTTCTGCTGTTTCTTCCTACGCAATTAGGAATTGTAATACTGGTGGTTAGATACATATATCAAATCTCATTTTTTTGTTCACTTTGCAAGTCAATGTCAGAAACGGCAAACCTAGCGCAGTATGATTTACTTCACTCACTTTTTCTAATAATATTTTAAAGATCATATGTGGTGAAATATTATTATTATTTCAAAAAGTAAACAATATATATAAGTAATTGCTTCCTTGATTTTTTCATAGTAAAAATACTTTTGAAAAAATGTTCTTGTTCAGCGTATCATTCATATTTTATATATAATATAAATATATAATACTTAGGAACATTTAAGTACACCACATCCAGTGCTAATATCATTTTTAATAATTACCAGGTTACATGGAATGATTATGGTTCAAAATAAATTGTGTTATGATCCTAAATTATCAATGAGATATTTTCATGTAAATAAAAAAATTATAGCTACAAACAATCTGAGAGCATACATGTACACAGCAAACGAAATACTTTGACTCAAAGTTAGCTGAAAGTTAGCGCAATGTCTGCGACTCTGGTCCTACACCAAGCCAGCGTTCGGACAACGCTTTGTATTTACTATAGGTAAGATATTATAGCTTCATTTAAGTCCAAAGTCTGTTTTAGGGTCCTAAGCGGTCGAGGGAGCTGATTTGAATAGGAGGGGAGAGGGCTGGGTGGCAGTTAAACTGGTGATAGATTGGGGTGGGGGTTGATGGCCGGGTGGGGGTGGGATCCACGGAGACAAGTGCGCGTGGCACATCCTCTTATCCCTTACCAGGACGCTGGTGCACACCCTGGCAACCCTCTACTTACCCTGATCTCACAGTAAAAGGCCTTCTGGTGGAGAGAGCCAATACTTTCACAATAGTTCACCCAGTTTTACTGGGTGTTTTTTACCCTGTTTTTTAAACACTAAAAATGTATTTCGTAGATTATTATCTAAAACGCAGACATTTCTAAGCATACAGGGATTATGGTTGCGGACTTTGGATATCCAGAGGTTGACCTTAATGCGGCCAGGCTGAGGGACCGCCCAGTCTATTGACCCGGGTGTTGATCAAGCCGGTAATTAATGGGTCTGGTGCTCGGCAAAGGACGCAATTAGCTGCGCCATGGGACGGGGTTTTCACCCAAGCCGATCATTAGTATGCCAAGACGGCTACCCGGCCCTAATGAGGCCCTGTCCGTTGTTTATATGCGGATAACTCGGCCAGGGCCCGTGAAAGGGCCCTAATGAGGCCCTGTCCGTTGTTTATATGCGGATAACTCGGCCAGGGCCCGTGAAAGAAAGACGGATAGGGTGTTTATAAAGGTCGGCCAGGTAATCGCGCAGGCAGGCGTGAACCGGGATTCCAAGTAACCCGCCAATTCCTGCGCGGGATTCCTTCTTAACCCTGCACGCCCCAAGTCCAACCACTTTAATGTTTTTTTAGTTGTGTTGTCTAGGTATTTGTAGCTGACATTGTTAATGCAATTCACAGTTACAATTTACAGTAACGTTACTAAATTATAATCTCATCAACTCATATTAATTGGACCAAGAGATATGTGATTGGTAGAATATTTTTAATCTCGTAGTGTCTATGTTTGAACATATGCTTAAATTAATCAGCAAGCAATATGATTTATTATTAAAGGTACAGTATTTTGATTATTCGTATGCGGTTTGTCACTAATCGTGAATAATCGTTGTGAAGTACTTTTATTGATATTGAATCAACGTTAATAACTTTGACTCAACGTCGCAACAATGCCGTATGCCCATAACTCCATGTGGACTAACATTTAAAATTATTAATTTAAAGATATCTTTAACCCGCTTTATTTATAAGTTTGTGTATAGATATATACTTCTTGCAGCACACTCACTATAGGCCACTGGTGCAGTGGTTAAACCTTCCTGCTTGCAAAGCTAGGTATCGCGGATCCGCCCCCCTCTCTGGCATTCAAGTTTTAAATAAACAAAAGTGTCTTCTCCGCTCACTCGTAAGGATTCAGTATTGTGGGGAGCCTCCGTAGTGTGCTTGGCCTCAGACCGCCAGGGCGCGAATTTTAAATCATGTGTCTGGATGACAGTGTCATCTCATTCATCTCACCATCCACAGTTTAGCCTAAATGTGGCACAAAGGTGGCATAAAACCCCATTCAATAATTTATTCATTCATTCATTCATTCATTCATTCATTCATTCATTCATTCATTCATTCATTCATTCATTCATTCATTTATTCTTTCATTCATTCATTTATTCATTCATTAATTAATTAATTAATTAATTAATTAATTAATTCATTCATTCATTCATTCATTCATTCATTCATTCATTCATTCATTTATTCTTTCATTCATTCATTTATTCATTCATTCATTCATTCATTCATTCATTCATTCATTCATTCATTCATTCATTTATTCATTCATTTATTCATTCATTCATCCATTCATTCATTCATTTAAAACGACCTGCAGATACATGTTAGTGCAAGTTAATTTATTTCTTTGAGAAACAAATTAAAACAGCAGAAATAACATTTGTATGAATACATTTTTCGTTTTTAATCGACCATAATAGGTTCGACACTTGGGCCATTTTCTCTCACTGTTTCTAAATTTATTTTATATACAGACACATTTCAGACTCAAAGAAAATGTATTAGGTCCTGCTATTCCTATTATGGAGACGTACATTAAAAATATTTAAAAGTAATTACGATCATTCATACACGTACTATGCCATCATGAAATGCAAAGACAAATAGGATAATAGTATTACTCAGGTAATCTAATATTTAATTTGTGAGATGTCCATTTTTCGATCAATGGGAATTGTTTTCGTCGTTCGAAGCTGGGAATTGCTAGCTGACAGTTTAGATGGAAGAAAAATACTGGTGGATAGTTTAGAAGGACGAAAAATACTAGTTGACAGTTTAAATGGAAGAAAAATACTAGTGGATAGTTTAGAAGGACGAAAAATACTAGTTGACAGTTTAAATGGAAGAAAAATACTAGTGGATAGTTCAGAAGAACGAAAAATACTAGTTGACAGTTTAGAAGGAGGACAAATACTAGTTGACAGTTTAGAAGGACGACGAATACTAGTTGACAGTTTAGAAGGACGACAAATACTAGTTGACAGTTTAGAAGGACAATCATGTTGAGCACAGCAGAAGACGCCGTTTTCTATTGTTACTGTAGATGTGTCTGGTAACATTGGTTGATATATGAGGGATTGTGAGCGCGGCCCGGCGCGGCGCACAAAGTTTGTCAGACTAAGCGGACTATATGGGCAGACGGCTAATCACGGAGCTGCTCTTTTCATCCAATCAGTCGGGTAGATCCCTGCCGGTGACGGAGAGGTTCGCCCGGCTGTACCCTCACCCCCACCCACCCCCGTTCCCCCGCCACCCCGTTCCCCCGCCCCTACCCCGCACCCAATTTCTACCGTCATAAATAACGAGTTAAGCGCTCATTGTGCTGTGGCAGGCTATATGAAGCCGCGCCAGTCTCGCCCGTCACCCGTTTGACAGGCCGGCCCAAAAGGCCTGGTCATCCGCGGAAACCCCCCTGAAATTATACCCCATTTGATGAATTCGGCCGCCCGGGATACTAATGAAACGGACTGGCTGGCCGCGCGGCTCATCCTGTGGCGTCCGGGGACACGCAGATTACCGCCGCCCGCCCGCCATTGTTCCCAGCGTCAGACAACTGTAAATGCTCTCATTATCGCTCAGTACATTTTTCCCCAACTTGACAAATTTGCCCCTCGAGCGCCGTTAATATCTCTCAGGTTAGGCCAGTCAAATCGGCCGGAAAGAGCGCTTTGTTCTGATTTTGTGCTTTTAATTTGGGATGATTTCTGAATGTGGGGAGAAAGCACTTCCATTCCAAGCCAAGAGGAGAAGTTTCAGCAATGCTGATTTAAAGCTGGGCCAGCGTCTGTGACGCTGGTCCAACTTTAAAACATCATTGTGTTTACTTGTCGGGTTTTCTGGATTGCTGCCGCATTTATTCTCGTTTGGATGACTTGACGGTGTCTCCTGGCAATTACACTGGCGGCTTACCCACGGCCAAATTCATGAAGACTGTCGCATGAAATAAAAGCCGTGCAGTGTCCTGCTATTATATATGGTATATTGCTAAAGAATACAAATAAGAGCATACATATTAAAAGTAGTATGCGAACATTCCTGTCTTGTTGGTACAATGGACATTTCAGTCAATATTTATCTTGTCAAATATATCCATGGAATAAATTCATCTTCAACAACCCTTTGATATGACGCGGGAACAAATAAATGTAAGAGTGTTGTAGAACAGATGATAAGAAGTTTAAAAGTCAAATGTAAAGAGTTTTAGAAAAAGTGAATATTTAGCGCTAATTTATATACATGTATCAACCATCACTTTGAACCTAAAATTTAGATTAAAATATGATTTGTGTGGCTAAAAATTGTACTTTGGCTCATTATTCTGTCGACTTTCCGAAAAACTGTTCGAGCACTCAGAAAAGACTATTCCCAATATAGGCAACTTCACTGGTCATTGTGTTCACAACATGATTTTCTGACGTAATCATGAACCCCTCATCATTGGTCACATTGTTCACATGCTCTTGAACGATGAGCTGACAGATTTAAATATCGATGCATAACTCAATATCACTGGTTGAATAATAATTTCCTTGGCATGACGTATACATTGACGGAAACTGCCGTGAATGCCACCCTCAATGTAACAGTTCATAACATCTCACATTTTGCCATAAATTATATAAATGGTCAAACATTAACAGTGCTATTCAGATATATATTTGTTTAATTATATCAAAATGTGAAGGCAACTTATTGGCCCAATATTTTACTTTCTGGATGATTGGGTGCCAATGTCCGCCACCCCCTCCTTATTCAATACTTCTTTTATACTGGAGTCATAGAATTTTATAACTCCGAATGCACTGCGCGTGCATTATCGTGTTTTAATTGTTGAATTCATTCATTTACAAAAAATGAATATAAAAAGGAATGAGTCTGATTTCGATCCATTGGTAACCAGAGTTCATGCAGAGAAAACAGTAGTTACAGATCATGAATGAGGAAACATGCCAGACAAACTGTTCCATCAAAAACATGATGGCATCGCATGTTGACAGGGATAGTGAAACGAGATCTTCTCTATGGCACATCATCTACAGCGCTGGGACATTGTTCAATCCGTGTTTCACCGGACCGCACTGCATAGCCGAAAAAACAGTACCTGCTTACATGATAAGTAAATAGTTATTGTGTTTTGGTTCTGCGAGGCAGCCTATTGGATGTTTTAGGCCAAATGAGCAAGTGAATAGGACGCTAGAGGAGATACTATGGCCATCGGGGCGGGATGGTTGTTGTCGTCTGCTCATAAGATGAGTGGGGCTGACAGAGGCTCTCACCTTGGACCCTGGTCTGTGGTTGCCATGGTAACAGGCTCCTTTGGCCGCTTACAGACAGTCGGGAGATGACAGGTGATGCCGCGGGGCCGGGATCACCTGTAGGTGAGTCAGGGGCATCCCGGTGGCAAGCAGCCACGCTCGGGCGTGCGCGACCCGGACCCGCGGGGCCCTACCTGCAAGGCCGCACCGCCGACCCCGGACCGCCAGCCAACAGCGCTACCCCGGGGGCACCCCGGGGTAGAGCTGTTGGCTGAGGCGGCCAACCGCGATACCTGGGGGAAATGAAGCTAATTTGGCGGGTGTGTGTGACTGGGGGTGGGGTCGGCACTCTGCCAGCTAGAGGTTGGGGGTGGGGGTGGCAGCCCCCCTCCCAGGGCCTATTAAACCTCGGCCCAGGCGATGACGTATCCCTACCCGGATCACCCCTGGCATCCACACTATCCACATTCACGATCCCGTCGTTAATTTTACATGAGCTGGAAATGAGAGTCCAGATCCCAGAGAGAGGGGGGGGGATTCACCACATATACCATGCTGGAAGTCATCATTTACAATTTAATACATTCTTTTATGATCGCTTTGTTTTTCATTTTGATAATTATTACACTTTTATTTCAAACGTATCTAGAAGGTGATGTATTTCATTTTTTATGTATAACAATTAATCCGATTTATTAAAAATAACAAGAAAGAGATTTTTTTAAATTTATTTTATGACAAATATGAGCATATATAAATATTATTTATTATGAGAACGAAAACAAGAAACACCGTATCTCAACAATATTAAATTAGCATCCTTCCAAGTATTGTCGTATTGTCCTCTACTCCAACTTGAAAAACATCCAAGTGATAAGCTGATTCTGCCACATAATACACCGTTGATCTCTCATGGAGTATAGTAGAAGCCAATACGTGCATATCTGTCTGGATTTAAATAGCAACTAAATGACGGGCGGCGATTTGGTAACTTGTGATATAAGTTTGCTTAGTAGACTTCAAGCCTTAAGGAATAAAGGATGAATGCATGCAATATACCAAATGAACAAAACAAAATAATATACGATTGTTCTTTTGTTATTACAATGTTCCCTTTGATTGATTGATCGATTAATTTGATTGATTGTATGGTTGATTGATTGATTGATTGATTGATTTATTGATTGATTGATTGATTGATTGATTGATTGATTGATTGATTGATTGACTAATTGACTAATTGATTTATTGATTGATTGTTTGATTGATTGATTGATTGATTGATTGATTGATTGATTGATTGATCGGTTAGTTTAGTGGTTGGTTTTGTGGTCAGAGTGAGAGTTAAGGTCCATGATTAGGGTCGGGTGAGGGTTCCAGTACCTGGTTCCCCATAAAACCCGGTATTGACCTGTCAACCGTACTCTCATCATACCCTAAAGGGTCTGACTTTCCGTCACCCCTTCAAGGGCATGCCTTTCCATGTTTTCAACCTGGTGCACTGACCAAGGAGAAGTATAGCCTGATTTATAAAAAGGAAAACAATCATACTAATTGATATAATTTATACCTCATCTAATGCATTTACTAATGTAGTCAGATCCTGACTTGAGTCGGATCCGGTAACCGTTGGGTTGTCCAGTGGAGCTTTCCCCAATCTACTTCTCACCAAGAGATCACGTAGATTTTGTCCCCTTTTAAATGTTGTTACGCACCGTTTATACGGGATGTTTAGATGTTTCGCTTTAAGTTTATTGAAGGAAGTCTTCACTAATTTAGCTGCCTAAATGTATGTTTTTAGTCAGCAAACCATTAGTATGGTCACTTTGATCCTGTTTATTGTTGACCGTTAACATGCCTAATATTCAGCTGTTCTACAGTAGTATAGCGTATGTGTTATTCGCATTATTATATCAGATGTAAGCCTATCTTTTATTTCAAAGGTCATGTTTCGTAGTTATTAAGATTTAAACGTAAATGGCGATACAATAAAAAAAAATGATTTAGTTACTGATATTTAGTTGCATGTCAATATTAGGAGCCAGTCGATTTTCCACAAGCAAAATGTTTTCTTTCTCTAAAATAATTTAGTGTGTCTAAAGCACGCAATTAACATCACGAAAACACTTGTAATCATATAGTGTTATTGATCATGATCATACGTTATATATAATTATGCTATGTAGCTTTATTTCTACACACCTTTTATAAACCAAACCCCCCGAAATGGGAACAAATGGAATCATAATTATAAACATTTTGTTTTTAATTCGTAACTAATTTGAAATTATTGTCGGACATAACATTATTATATAAATCTAAGTAGCATACTATGCACAATAATTATATTATAATAATTATAATTATATTATAATATATAATGAAATAATAAAATAATTAATAGTTTTAAACGCTTATCATGCTTATATATCAATGAAAATAAACCAAGTATAATATCATATTTATATATATAATATATTTATTATATATATTTCTGTTACTCAGACACAATGATTCACTTGGGTTCGAGCCCCTTCGAACAAGACAAAAATGTGCCAGACCAAGAATCTTTGTCTTACATGAATTTATCAATATTTCTCTCTTCAAAATCACACGCTGATTAACATAACTAGATCTATATGTATACAAATGAATCAGGGCATCCTTTAAAAACCTTTACAACTGTATTTGTGTAAATTTCAAAGCAAATCTGAGACAACAATATTTCAAACGATGTTAGTACATAATTTACTAAAACATTACTATGCATTTTATTTTCATTTAGGTCCTAATAGCCCACTCTGTGGATCACAGCCTACCAATTTTGCTCTGACCTTTTGTTGATTATCTTTTAGCTAAGAGCCTTATATTTTTCCTAGATCCAGCGTTATAGCATTATCTTATGATGTGTTGATTATGTATAGTTTTGCCATCCGAAGACGCATAATTGTAACAATGATTTTGATTTGATTTTAACAACCATCTGCACAAAATCTGTCGCAAAATCTGTCGAAATTTTTATAAAATAAATGCAAACGAACATTTTACCCCGATTTTATGTTTTTTATCTTTGTGAAAAACGTTTTTAAATTAGAAAAAATCAGCCAATAATATAGATAACACCAAAGTTTATTGATTTATTCAATGAAACAAAAATAATATATCTTAGTATATTCTCTTATTTTTGGCATTTCTGTACTGCCGAAAAAAAAATCATTACTGTTGTAATAATACTACACAATAGCGCAATTTACGGCTATAAATTAGGGAAAACACGTAAGCTTTTCTACAGGTAGTTAGGTGACACAGATGTATCATGGAGAACATTTAATAAAATTAGATTAATTACACGTGAGTTAATTTTGATTAACTCATTAGTCCTAACACACTAAGATGTTCTACAAAAAAACGTCAACACTATCTCAAATGTTCTCAATTTTTTTATATTGTGCATAGCGTTATTGACATGGACTAAACAATTATATCCTAGTAATTTATTAATAACTTATCATAATAATTATAAATGTTAGTTATCTGAGTAGCTATCACTATTATTATATCTCCGCATTGTGACGCGTTTCGGGTTTAAACACCTTTCTTAATTATGAATATAAAACAATATTAGTTTCGTCTATAAAGCAATATCTAAAATACCATACTTTTTCATGCTCGTACTATTTACAGCTGTCAGTGTAATTCTTAATAAATCAAACCCGTGGGTGATTATTACCATGACGAAGAATGCAATATTTACACATTGTTTGTAGAAATCTTACACAGTTTTAAATCTCACCACAATATTAAATGATAATAAGTTGCCCCCCGTCAGAATGACTTGTGAGAATTCGCATTTTCTTGGTGAATCCTTATGAGTGAGCACTCCAGTCCTAGTGACTATGTTAATTCACTCCCACTCCGCCATGGTACCTCTCAGTCAGCCCTACCAATCCCGCTGTCCCCTGATCCAGACACGGGATGTCAGCACCATGTTGGTTTAATGTTGGGCCACCCTCGTAGACGGTGGCCCAACATTAAACTATGTTGGTTTAATGTTGGGCCACCCTCGTAGACGGTGGCCCAACAATAAACCAACATAGGTCCAGCATCCCCGATCCAGTCAGGAGGACCCAGATGTGCTAGCTCGTCGTCTCAGATCCCCACGAACACGCGGATCCCGGGGTGCGGACGCCAGGTGATTGCGTGCCCCGGGGGTAGGTTCGTGCTGGTGGCCCCGGGGAGGCTCCGCATAGTCGGGTTGCCACCCCACCCCACTCCTGACCCCATTCTTCTACGCACGTCTTAGCCTTGATTAACCGTTTGAAAAACGCTCCTTTGTGTTTTCGTTTTATTTGTTCTGCTCGTACTATTTACAGCTGTCAGTGTAATTCTTAATAAATCAAACCCGTGGGTGATTATTACCATGACGAAGAATGCAATATTTACACATTGTTTGTAGAAATCTTACACAGTTTTAAATCTCACCACAATATTAAATGATAATAAGTTGCCCCCCGTCAGAATGACTTGTGAGAATTCGCATTTTCTTGGTGAATCCTTATGAGTGAGCACTCCAGTCCTAGTGACTATGTTAATTCACTCCCACTCCGCCATGGTACCTCTCAGTCAGCCCTACCAATCCCGCTGTCCCCTGATCCAGACACGGGATGTCAGCACCATGTTGGTTTAATGTTGGGCCACCCTCGTAGACGGTGGCCCAACATTAAACTATGTTGGTTTAATGTTGGGCCACCCTCGTAGACGGTGGCCCAACAATAAACCAACATAGGTCCAGCATCCCCGATCCAGTCAGGAGGACCCAGATGTGCTAGCTCGTCGTCTCAGATCCCCACGAACACGCGGATCCCGGGGTGCGGACGCCAGGTGATTGCGTGCCCCGGGGGTAGGTTCGTGCTGGTGGCCCCGGGGAGGCTCCGCATAGTCGGGTTGCCACCCCACCCCACTCCTGACCCCATTCTTCTACGCACGTCTTAGCCTTGATTAACCGTTTGAAAAACGCTCCTTTGTGTTTTCGTTTTATTTGTTCTGCTGTTTCTTCCTACGCAATTAGGAATTGTAATACTGGTGGTTAGATACATATATCAAATCTCATTTTTTTGTTCACTTTGCAAGTCAATGTCAGAAACGGCAAACCTAGCGCAGTATGATTTACTTCACTCACTTTTTCTAATAATATTTTAAAGATCATATGTGGTGAAATATTATTATTATTTCAAAAAGTAAACAATATATATAAGTAATTGCTTCCTTGATTTTTTCATAGTAAAAATACTTTTGAAAAAATGTTCTTGTTCAGCGTATCATTCATATTTTATATATAATATAAATATATAATACTTAGGAACATTTAAGTACACCACATCCAGTGCTAATATCATTTTTAATAATTACCAGGTTACATGGAATGATTATGGTTCAAAATAAATTGTGTTATGATCCTAAATTATCAATGAGATATTTTCATGTAAATAAAAAAATTATAGCTACAAACAATCTGAGAGCATACATGTACACAGCAAACGAAATACTTTGACTCAAAGTTAGCTGAAAGTTAGCGCAATGTCTGCGACTCTGGTCCTACACCAAGCCAGCGTTCGGACAACGCTTTGTATTTACTATAGGTAAGATATTATAGCTTCATTTAAGTCCAAAGTCTGTTTTAGGGTCCTAAGCGGTCGAGGGAGCTGATTTGAATAGGAGGGGAGAGGGCTGGGTGGCAGTTAAACTGGTGATAGATTGGGGTGGGGGTTGATGGCCGGGTGGGGGTGGGATCCACGGAGACAAGTGCGCGTGGCACATCCTCTTATCCCTTACCAGGACGCTGGTGCACACCCTGGCAACCCTCTACTTACCCTGATCTCACAGTAAAAGGCCTTCTGGTGGAGAGAGCCAATACTTTCACAATAGTTCACCCAGTTTTACTGGGTGTTTTTTACCCTGTTTTTTAAACACTAAAAATGTATTTCGTAGATTATTATCTAAAACGCAGACATTTCTAAGCATACAGGGATTATGGTTGCGGACTTTGGATATCCAGAGGTTGACCTTAATGCGGCCAGGCTGAGGGACCGCCCAGTCTATTGACCCGGGTGTTGATCAAGCCGGTAATTAATGGGTCTGGTGCTCGGCAAAGGACGCAATTAGCTGCGCCATGGGACGGGGTTTTCACCCAAGCCGATCATTAGTATGCCAAGACGGCTACCCGGCCCTAATGAGGCCCTGTCCGTTGTTTATATGCGGATAACTCGGCCAGGGCCCGTGAAAGAAAGACGGATAGGGTGTTTATAAAGGTCGGCCAGGTAATCGCGCAGGCAGGCGTGAACCGGGATTCCAAGTAACCCGCCAATTCCTGCGCGGGATTCCTTCTTAACCCTGCACGCCCCAAGTCCAACCACTTTAATGTTTTTTTAGTTGTGTTGTCTAGGTATTTGTAGCTGACATTGTTAATGCAATTCACAGTTACAATTTACAGTAACGTTACTAAATTATAATCTCATCAACTCATATTAATTGGACCAAGAGATATGTGATTGGTAGAATATTTTTAATCTCGTAGTGTCTATGTTTGAACATATGCTTAAATTAATCAGCAAGCAATATGATTTATTATTAAAGGTACAGTATTTTGATTATTCGTATGCGGTTTGTCACTAATCGTGAATAATCGTTGTGAAGTACTTTTATTGATATTGAATCAACGTTAATAACTTTCACTCAACGTCGCAACAATGCCGTATGCCCATAACTCCATGTGGACTAACATTTAAAATTATTAATTTAAAGATATCTTTAACCCGCTTTATTTATAAGTTTGTGTATAGATATATACTTCTTGCAGCACACTCACTATAGGCCACTGGTGCAGTGGTTAAACCTTCCTGCTTGCAAAGCTAGGTATCGCGGATCCGCCCCCCTCTCTGGCATTCAAGTTTTAAATAAACAAAAGTGTCTTCTCCGCTCACTCGTAAGGATTCAGTATTGTGGGGAGCCTCCGTAGTGTGCTTGGCCTCAGACCGCCAGGGCGCGAATTTTAAATCATGTGTCTGGATGACAGTGTCATCTCATTCATCTCACCATCCACAGTTTAGCCTAAATGTGGCACAAAGGTGGCATAAAACCCCATTCAATAATTTATTCATTCATTCATTCATTCATTCATTCATTCATTCATTCATTCATTCATTCATTCATTCATTCATTTATTCTTTCATTCATTCATTTATTCATTCATTAATTAATTAATTAATTAATTAATTAATTAATTCATTCATTCATTCATTCATTCATTCATTCATTCATTCATTCATTCATTTATTCTTTCATTCATTCATTTATTCATTCATTCATTCATTCATTCATTCATTCATTCATTCATTCATTCATTTATTCATTCATTTATTCATTCATTCATCCATTCATTCATTCATTTAAAACGACCTGCAGATACATAGTGCATGTTAGTGCAAGTTAATTTATTTCTTTGAGAAACAAATTAAAACAGCAGAAATAACATTTGTATGAATACATTTTTCGTTTTTAATCGACCATAATAGGTTCGACACTTGGGCCATTTTCTCTCACTGTTTCTAAATTTATTTTATATACAGACACATTTCAGACTCAAAGAAAATGTATTAGGTCCTGCTATTCCTATTATGGAGACGTACATTAAAAATATTTAAAAGTAATTACGATCATTCATACACGTACTATGCCATCATGAAATGCAAAGACAAATAGGATAATAGTATTACTCAGGTAATCTAATATTTAATTTGTGAGATGTCCATTTTTCGATCAATGGGAATTGTTTTCGTCGTTCGAAGCTGGGAATTGCTAGCTGACAGTTTAGATGGAAGAAAAATACTGGTGGATAGTTTAGAAGGACGAAAAATACTAGTTGACAGTTTAAATGGAAGAAAAATACTAGTGGATAGTTTAGAAGGACGAAAAATACTAGTTGACAGTTTAAGTGGAAGAAAAATACTAGTGGATAGTTCAGAAGAACGAAAAATACTAGTTGACAGTTTAGAAGGAGGACAAATACTAGTTGACAGTTTAGAAGGACGACGAATACTAGTTGACAGTTTAGAAGGACGACAAATACTAGTTGACAGTTTAGAAGGACAATCATGTTGAGCACAGCAGAAGACGCCGTTTTCTATTGTTACTGTAGATGTGTCTGGTAACATTGGTTGATATATGAGGGATTGTGAGCGCGGCCCGGCGCGGCGCACAAAGTTTGTCAGACTAAGCGGACTATATGGGCAGACGGCTAATCACGGAGCTGCTCTTTTCATCCAATCAGTCGGGTAGATCCCTGCCGGTGACGGAGAGGTTCGCCCGGCTGTACCCTCACCCCCACCCACCCCCGTTCCCCCGCCACCCCGTTCCCCCGCCCCTACCCCGCACCCAATTTCTACCGTCATAAATAACGAGTTAAGCGCTCATTGTGCTGTGGCAGGCTATATGAAGCCGCGCCAGTCTCGCCCGTCACCCGTTTGACAGGCCGGCCCAAAAGGCCTGGTCATCCGCGGAAACCCCCCTGAAATTATACCCCATTTGATGAATTCGGCCGCCCGGGATACTAATGAAACGGACTGGCTGGCCGCGCGGCTCATCCTGTGGCGTCCGGGGACACGCAGATTACCGCCGCCCGCCCGCCATTGTTCCCAGCGTCAGACAACTGTAAATGCTCTCATTATCGCTCAGTACATTTTTCCCCAACTTGACAAATTTGCCCCTCGAGCGCCGTTAATATCTCTCAGGTTAGGCCAGTCAAATCGGCCGGAAAGAGCGCTTTGTTCTGATTTTGTGCTTTTAATTTGGGATGATTTCTGAATGTGGGGAGAAAGCACTTCCATTCCAAGCCAAGAGGAGAAGTTTCAGCAATGCTGATTTAAAGCTGGGCCAGCGTCTGTGACGCTGGTCCAACTTTAAAACATCATTGTGTTTACTTGTCGGGTTTTCTGGATTGCTGCCGCATTTATTCTCGTTTGGATGACTTGACGGTGTCTCCTGGCAATTACACTGGCGGCTTACCCACGGCCAAATTCATGAAGACTGTCGCATGAAATAAAAGCCGTGCAGTGTCCTGCTATTATATATGGTATATTGCTAAAGAATACAAATAAGAGCATACATATTAAAAGTAGTATGCGAACATTCCTGTCTTGTTGGTACAATGGACATTTCAGTCAATATTTATCTTGTCAAATATATCCATGGAATAAATTCATCTTCAACAACCCTTTGATATGACGCGGGAACAAATAAATGTAAGAGTGTTGTAGAACAGATGATAAGAAGTTTAAAAGTCAAATGTAAAGAGTTTTAGAAAAAGTGAATATTTAGCGCTAATTTATATACATGTATCAACCATCACTTTGAACCTAAAATTTAGATTAAAATATGATTTGTGTGGCTAAAAATTGTACTTTGGCTCATTATTCTGTCGACTTTCCGAAAAACTGTTCGAGCACTCAGAAAAGACTATTCCCAATATAGGCAACTTCACTGGTCATTGTGTTCACAACATGATTTTCTGACGTAATCATGAACCCCTCATCATTGGTCACATTGTTCACATGCTCTTGAACGATGAGCTGACAGATTTAAATATCGATGCATAACTCAATATCACTGGTTGAATAATAATTTCCTTGGCATGACGTATACATTGACGGAAACTGCCGTGAATGCCACCCTCAATGTAACAGTTCATAACATCTCACATTTTGCCATAAATTATATAAATGGTCAAACATTAACAGTGCTATTCAGATATATATTTGTTTAATTATATCAAAATGTGAAGGCAACTTATTGGCCCAATATTTTACTTTCTGGATGATTGGGTGCCAATGTCCGCCACCCCCTCCTTATTCAATACTTCTTTTATACTGGAGTCATAGAATTTTATAACTCCGAATGCACTGCGCGTGCATTATCGTGTTTTAATTGTTGAATTCATTCATTTACAAAAAATGAATATAAAAAGGAATGAGTCTGATTTCGATCCATTGGTAACCAGAGTTCATGCAGAGAAAACAGTAGTTACAGATCATGAATGAGGAAACATGCCAGACAAACTGTTCCATCAAAAACATGATGGCATCGCATGTTGACAGGGATAGTGAAACGAGATCTTCTCTATGGCACATCATCTACAGCGCTGGGACATTGTTCAATCCGTGTTTCACCGGACCGCACTGCATAGCCGAAAAAACAGTACCTGCTTACATGATAAGTAAATAGTTATTGTGTTTTGGTTCTGCGAGGCAGCCTATTGGATGTTTTAGGCCAAATGAGCAAGTGAATAGGACGCTAGAGGAGATACTATGGCCATCGGGGCGGGATGGTTGTTGTCGTCTGCTCATAAGATGAGTGGGGCTGACAGAGGCTCTCACCTTGGACCCTGGTCTGTGGTTGCCATGGTAACAGGCTCCTTTGGCCGCTTACAGACAGTCGGGAGATGACAGGTGATGCCGCGGGGCCGGGATCACCTGTAGGTGAGTCAGGGGCATCCCGGTGGCAAGCAGCCACGCTCGGGCGTGCGCGACCCGGACCCGCGGGGCCCTACCTGCAAGGCCGCACCGCCGACCCCGGACCGCCAGCCAACAGCGCTACCCCGGGGGCACCCCGGGGTAGAGCTGTTGGCTGAGGCGGCCAACCGCGATACCTGGGGGAAATGAAGCTAATTTGGCGGGTGTGTGTGACTGGGGGTGGGGTCGGCACTCTGCCAGCTAGAGGTTGGGGGTGGGGGTGGCAGCCCCCCTCCCAGGGCCTATTAAACCTCGGCCCAGGCGATGACGTATCCCTACCCGGATCACCCCTGGCATCCACACTATCCACATTCACGATCCCGTCGTTAATTTTACATGAGCTGGAAATGAGAGTCCAGATCCCAGAGAGAGGGGGGGGGATTCACCACATATACCATGCTGGAAGTCATCATTTACAATTTAATACATTCTTTTATGATCGCTTTGTTTTTCATTTTGATAATTATTACACTTTTATTTCAAACGTATCTAGAAGGTGATGTATTTCATTTTTTATGTATAACAATTAATCCGATTTATTAAAAATAACAAGAAAGAGATTTTTTTAAATTTATTTTATGACAAATATGAGCATATATAAATATTATTTATTATGAGAACGAAAACAAGAAACACCGTATCTCAACAATATTAAATTAGCATCCTTCCAAGTATTGTCGTATTGTCCTCTACTCCAACTTGAAAAACATCCAAGTGATAAGCTGATTCTGCCACATAATACACCGTTGATCTCTCATGGAGTATAGTAGAAGCCAATACGTGCATATCTGTCTGGATTTAAATAGCAACTAAATGACGGGCGGCGATTTGGTAACTTGTGATATAAGTTTGCTTAGTAGACTTCAAGCCTTAAGGAATAAAGGATGAATGCATGCAATATACCAAATGAACAAAACAAAATAATATACGATTGTTCTTTTGTTATTACAATGTTCCCTTTGATTGATTGATCGATTAATTTGATTGATTGTATGGTTGATTGATTGATTGATTGATTGATTTATTGATTGATTGATTGATTGATTGATTGATTGATTGATTGATTGATTGACTAATTGACTAATTGATTTATTGATTGATTGTTTGATTGATTGATTGATTGATTGATTGATTGATTGATTGATTGATCGGTTAGTTTAGTGGTTGGTTTTGTGGTCAGAGTGAGAGTTAAGGTCCATGATTAGGGTCGGGTGAGGGTTCCAGTACCTGGTTCCCCATAAAACCCGGTATTGACCTGTCAACCGTACTCTCATCATACCCTAAAGGGTCTGACTTTCCGTCACCCCTTCAAGGGCATGCCTTTCCATGTTTTCAACCTGGTGCACTGACCAAGGAGAAGTATAGCCTGATTTATAAAAAGGAAAACAATCATACTAATTGATATAATTTATACCTCATCTAATGCATTTACTAATGTAGTCAGATCCTGACTTGAGTCGGATCCGGTAACCGTTGGGTTGTCCAGTGGAGCTTTCCCCAATCTACTTCTCACCAAGAGATCACGTAGATTTTGTCCCCTTTTAAATGTTGTTACGCACCGTTTATACGGGATGTTTAGATGTTTCGCTTTAAGTTTATTGAAGGAAGTCTTCACTAATTTAGCTGCCTCCACCGCAGTTGCAGAGTAGATAATAACAAAGGGGGTGACGCCACTATCCTTAGGGGAAGGTACCGTATTTAAGCCGAATGGAGAATACGTTTTCAGGGCTAATTGCCCAATCTTATTTAGAGTCATGTCTCCCGTATTCTTCAATACTTCAAGATACAACACTCTCAGATGGGTCGCCCTGCATGCAGCTCCCGGAATTAAAGTGTGTGGCAACTGCTGTGTCCTTCTTAAGCCGTACATCCGAACGATGTATGTTTATCCTTTTTCTGAAGGAGAGCCCAGTTTCTCCCACATATAATTTATTGCATTTCGCACAAACTATACAGTAAATACCGTTAGTTAAATCACAATTTTGTGTGGTAGGAATTTGAATTTGATTCCCGGCATCCAGTACGCCCCCAATGGTCTTACCACTCTCTACAACTACTTGTGTCGAACATAATTTACAGTTCCTAGTAGTGCATCTTTGAGATGATCACTTGTTCGGGTTTTTCCTCAATTCACACAATGTTTTATCTTTAATCTTTCGCAAAAAAACGCTCCAAGTAACCTCTCCTAGCTAGTGCTGCAAAGAGTTTTCTACACGCTATCATTACATCTTGTTTGTTATCACCTATTCCAACATATCTAAGGATTTGTGACTTAATTAATCCCTTAAAAGTATGTTTTGGGTGATGTGATTTCTTGTATAACAGTTCCAAAGTATCTGCTGGTTTAAAATGAACTTTGGTATCAAATGTACCTGTCTCCTTAAATCTGTTTCCTTTGTAAACCACTGTGTCTAAAAAATGCCTTCACAGTAATCGAAGGGTATTCAAAATTTTCACAAATTTGTAAAATTCTTCCTTGGAGTGTTCCCAGATTATAAAAATATCATCTAGGAACCTGCAGTACACTGAGGGTTTTAGGACGCATTTTTCTAATGCTTTTTCCTCCCACTCTGCCAAAAACAAATTAGCATAATTTGGTGCAAATTCCTTACCCATCGAAATTCCCTACGTTTGTAGGTACCATTGGCTGTTGAGCTCAAAATCATTGTTTTCTAAATTAATTTGTAATAGTTCTAAAATTTCTTTATCCGGCCTATTCGGGTCTGGATTCTTATTAAATATTTGTTTGACAGCCTTCAACCCATTGGTATTATCTATGTTTGTATAAAGACTGTCAACATCTATTATGGCTATAAATGCCCCTTCCTTCGCTTTAATTTCCGCGATTTTGGTAATGAAGTCATTAGTATCCTTTAGATATATGATTTATGTTGTTTTGCAAGCGGTGCTAAAAAGTGATCTATATATTCGGCTGACGCATAACTTTCACTACCGCAATCCGCTATTATTGGTCTGCCCGGTGGGATTTTCCCCTCTCCCGGCCACACTTTTCTATCTTTATGTATTTTTGGTAATAAATACATTCTACGTGGTGCAGGGTCTTCCGGACATTTCAAATAAGATAGCTGTCCTGCATCAATAAAACGGCGTTTATACAGGATGGTTGGTTGTCTTTGTGGTCAGGGTGAGAGTTAGGGTCCATGGTTAGGGTCGGGTGAGGGTTCCAGTACCTGGTTCCCCATAATGTTCCCCAGGATGTTGGTGCAGGGTCTTCCGGACATTTCAAATAAGATAGCTGTCCTGCATCAATAAATCGGCGTTTATACAGGATGTTGGATGTTGGCTAGTTGTGTTTGTTGGTCGGTTTGTTGATTGGTTGGCTTGTTAATTGGTGGGTTGGTTGATTGGTTGATTGGTTGATTGGTTTGTTGGTTGGTTAGTTGGTTGGTTGGTTGGTTGGTTGGTTGGTTGGTTAGTTGGTTGGTTGGTTGGTTGGTTGGTTGGTTGGTTGGTTGGTTGGTTGGTTGGTTGGTTGGCTGGTTGGTTGGTTGGTTGGTTGGTTGGTTGGTTGGTTGGTTGGTTGGTTGGTTGGTTGGTTGGTTTGTTGGTTGGTTGCTACATACTAGGGTACATACATATATACATACAAAGATTGTTTGTTTGTTCCTTCGTTCTTTGGTTCGTTCGTGTGTTCGTTCGCTCGTTCGTTCGTTCGTTCGTTCGTTCGTTCGTTCGTTCGTTCGTTCGCTCGTTCGTTCGTTCGTTCGTTCGTTCGTTCGTTCGTTCGTTCGTTCGATTGTTCGTTTATTCTTTCTTTCGTTTGCTCGCTCGCCCGCTCATTGGCTCGTTCTTGTGTGTTTTCGTTTGTTTTTCTTTCGATCGTTTTAAATTATCTATAATCATACCATGTATAAAAAAACAATCAGTATCATATAAAATTATTCGATTTGACACGGGCTTGTGGAGTAAGGAGGGCCACGTGTTGTTAAGAAGCTGTCGGTTTAGGAAGTTAGGAAGTTGGCTATCACCATTTTAAGTGTCCAGATATGGGATCGACTTTAGTCGTCAGAATCTGACGTCTACAGACGTCAGATTCTGACGTCTAAAGTCAATCCCCGCGCTACCCGATTCCCAACGCAAACTGGATAAAATCTCTGGAATTTGAGTACAAAGCGGATGTATTAATTTGTATTAATTATTTTGTACGTCAGTACCCCGGGAAATAAGAAACGTTAAACCAGTGTTGGCTTATTGCTGGCCCACCGTCTGCGACGCTGGTCCAGATTCAACCAACATTGGTTTAGAGTCTCGTGTTTTCTGGTAGTCAGCCCCAATCCGCATTGGCCAGTACGTGGATCGTGGACTATGTGTGCGGAACTCGTAAATTAGTCTGGCTCAGAGTGCGGGCCATTAGAGGCTGTGGTGCGGGGCAGGGCTGTGGCCGGGCGGGGGAGAGGCGCGGGGCGGGGCATGACATAAACCACGGGAGGCCGACAACCGCTCTGGCCGCATGCATAATAAGTCAATTACCGGGGTGGCGCGCCGGGAGACTGGCCGGGGCCTCCGTGCCGCACCGGACTACCGGCCCCCTAAACTTGCCATCCAACCCTGCCGTGTCCTTGCAAACTCTGACCACCCTCCCCTGGTCCACTCTTTGTAAACTCTGCCCGATGCGCTTTTGTTGGCCGTCAGGAAACCCCAATTGGCTGCCATGGTGACCGTATGACTATACATGGAGACAGTATAATGTGGTGGGTTCGTTTTGTCAAGCTGGGTTTGGATGTCAGTGATCACAACGCTAACATAGGGCCTACAGGTTTGTCCTGAGACGCTTTTATCAAAATGAAGCTTTAACTTGTGAGAGACATTATTTTACTTGATTTATGTTAGTGAAACACTCACTTTTAAAATATTATTCACTGTAAGATCTTAGCCACAATAGCCACATTAATATTTCTTACAGCTTTATTAAATAAAATAGAGTGATTATGATTTTGGAGATAAGACATCAGTCAGTCAGTCAGTCAGTCAGTCAGTCAGTCAGTCAGTCAGTCAGTCAGTCAGTCAGTCAGTCAGTCAGTCAGTCAGTCAGTCAGTCAGTCAGTCAGTCAGTCAGTCAGTCAGTCAGTCAGTCAGTCAGTCAGTCAGTCAGTCAGTCAGTCAGTCAGTCAGTCAGTCAGTCAGTCAGTCAGTCAGTCAGTCAGTCAGTCAGTCAGTCAGTCAGTCAGTCAGTCAGTCAGTCAGTCAGTCAGTCAGTCAGTCAGTCAGTCAGTCAGTCAGTCAGTCAGTCAGTCAGTCAGTCAGTCAGTCAGTCAGTCAGTCAGTCAGTCAGTCAGTCAGTCAGTCAGTCAGTCAGTCAGTCAGTCAGTCAGTCAGTCAGTCAGTCAGTCAGTCAGTCAGTCAGTCAGTCAGTCAGTCAGTCAGTCAGTCAGTCAGTCAGTCAGTCAGTCAGTCAGTCAGTCAGTCAGTCAGTCAGTCAGTCAGTCAGTCAGTCAGTCAGTCAGTCAGTCAGTCAGTCAGTCAGTCAGTCAGTCAGTCAGTCAGTCAGTCAGTCAGTCAGTCAGTCAGTCAGTCAGTCAGTCAGTCAGCCAGCCAGCCAGCCAGCCAGCCAGCCAGCCAGCCAGCCAGCCAGCCAGCCAGCCAGCCAGCCAGCCAGCCAGCCAGCCAGCCAGCCAGCCAGCCAGCCAGCCAGCCAGCCAGCCAGCCAGTCAGTCAGTCAGTCAGTCAGTCAGTCAGTCAGTCAGTCAGTCAGTCAGTCAGTCAGTCAGTCAGTCAGTCAGTCAGTCAGTCAGTCAGTCAGTCAGTCAGTCAGTCAGTCAGTCAGTCAGTCAGTCAGTCAGTCAGTCAGTCAGTCAGTCAGTCAGTCAGTCAGTCAGTCAGTCAGTCAGTCAGTCAGTCAGTCAGTCAGTCAGCCAGCCAGCCAGCCAGCCAGCCAGCCAGCCAGCCAGCCAGCCAGCCAGTCAGTCAGTCAGTCAGTCAGTCATTTGCTACTGATCTGTTTCCTTGTAGGCCTAATATTCACCTGGATGTGTCTTCATTCTTTCCATTTTCATCTATTTATTTCCGTCATTCTGATTGATTGATTCGATTGACACACAGTGGTTGCAGCTGACAGTTCAGCCTGTAAAAACCCATACGTTGTCTGAACTCTTGGATCCCCGAGCTATTACATTTTCAGTCACTTGAAGTTGTGTCTCGCTATCGCGATCTACAACTTTAAGTGACTGACCATTTATGACATTAGAGAATTTCTAATCACAACTCATGTCAGTACAAATGTAGAGCACATTTCTATATAAAAACTAGTCATAGGTACCCATGAAACACAAAACATTTGTATAACATTTATACAACGTCGGCCCCACGTCTTCGACGCTGGTCCAACATTGTATAAATGTTATACAAATATTCTGCGTTTTCTGG
Organism: Flabesymbios commensalis; assembly: GCA_964017125.1. NCBI lineage: Eukaryota > Metazoa > Annelida > Polychaeta > Terebellida > Flabelligeridae > Flabesymbios > Flabesymbios commensalis. The sequence continues at coordinate 24,449,171 of OZ024908.1, read as the reverse complement.
GTAAGCCCTAATACAACTTAGGTTAGGCAGCACTGTTCTAGGAGTGACAACCACCGTATATTGACTTTCTCAGTATCAGCGTTTGTTGCCCATCAGCGCTCCTGCAGCTGATGCCTCTATTGTTTTGGCGCTTTCCACGTGCTGCGGCTGTCGCCGTCGCTGATTTATATTGTTTATCAACTGCTGATTGTATCTGGTATTATTCTGGTGTCAGCCGCGGGTCGCTTTCATTACCAAGTTCAGTCCGCAGACTGGGTGGGAATCTGACGTCCATGGGAGATTGTCTGCTATGCCATCAGGATAATATGATGTCATGAGAAATGATGTAAAAACGAGAATATCCTAAATATTCGCTGCCACAATAAATCTTGCTATCATATTGTAAAAGATCATCTGATTATTTAAACAGAATATACAAATCATTCAATTAATCGATAATGTACATATATAGACTTCATTACATCACATCAGCAACACAGTAGATGAAAAAAAAGCACTCAATTATATTCAAAGAACGCAGAAAAAAATATTAACCCTTTAACCGCTAAATTATTCAATTGGAATTTTCACCCACTTGAAGTTGTGTCTCGTCGACGCGATCCACATCTTCAAGCGAGTAAAAATTATTAAGATTTGACAAAGTGGAGGTCAACTCTTTTCAAATCGTGCTGATTGGTGTCACATTATGCTTAAAACGCGATACTGAATGTGGTGATAATTGAGTAAAAGTCAATATATTCGGCACCGGCGGTTAAAGGGTTAAAACAAATGCATGTTATATAAAATGCATGCATACATATGTATTCTTTGGGCGGTGTATTAGTTATGAATAACAACGAATGTATGTACAGTGTATATTCGTATGTATTGATTCACCTCCACCTTGTAGAGCATATATACACAAATGCAATTACATTTTTTAACATTTAGCAGACATATCAAAATCACACAAATACAAATTATATTTAAATGTAATCTACCAAACGATTTTTATTTTGATATCTTCTTTCCATTATTAATGTCATTGTAAGTCTTGCAGAAATAGCTATACGTTAGCAATTCTGTGTGTGTCTTGATTTATGAAATATGTAGCGGAATTCTGATGTGGACAAGCCAATAATTTATTTGAAATGCGTTCATTTTACATAACATGCGTCCACTAATAATGTATACTTCGTTGTCGACAATTTATGTCAAATTTTCAAGCTGCACCCAGCGAAGACGAGACATTAAATTAATGGTGGTTTTAAGATCAAATCTAAAGGATTTTATCGCATTTAAATTTATTTTTATCGACTGTTACATGGTGGGCGCACAAACGGCGCGTCCCGTCAATGTATACTTTATATGAGGGGGGCTAATGTTAACCAGTTGTCTGGAATTAATACTTTATTTTTTCTGTTTAAAATTATGTTAACAATGTGACCTATAATGAGGTTTATGTCAGAATAACATGTGAACAGGATAACCAGTGTAGTTTGTACGGACTGTACGTCATCATTGGTAGTAGGCGTTTGTGAGTGCTCGGCACTTTTTCAGAAGTCAAGCAAATTGGAAAGCAAACAAACTATAGCATAAACCAAAATGGTAATTTTGGTTGTTGATTTTTTAATAGCCTTTGTTCAAAGTGTTGCTTAATCTTTAAATTGACGCTGAGTATTTTCTTTTTTCAGCCTCCTTTTGCTACGTGAGGGGTATCAACAATATTTATCATCAATATAGAGGCCTGTTATTAGCACAGTAAATTCCAGTTTTTGAACATGTTAAATATAACGTGACATCAATTAAGAAAAATTTAAAATCATTAACCTCTATTTTGTCAAATCTGAATTTCCACTAGCTTGAAGTTGTGAATCGCGTCAGCGAGATACACCTTCAAGTGGGTAAAAATCCCAATTAAATAATTTAGCGGTTAAGAGGTTAATACTTGGCCAAATTCATAGACGGTGGACCAGTGTTAAGCCGACACTGAGTCGAATATCTATGTTTTACTATAGGACTAATACAGATTTACCAACGTTAAAATAAATGATGATTAAAACTACAATGCAGTTGGCATTTTATATTGACAAAACAAGAGCAGTTAATATCCCAGGCGTTATTTCGTTTTTTATTTAAATAAAAATAAAAAGTCGATTTTGGCTACACTTGTTCTGTGATTCCGATTTATCTAAAGAATAATATACTGCAAGTCGGCCATCATGATAAAGTATCGTCTGTTTTAGATGATAGGCGTTATGTTTTTAAAAAGCTCCCGTCTTTTTCAGTGAATAATATTATATATAAATTAAATTGACCCGGGTGAAGTTTTATGATAAATATAATATCTAACATTTGTTAAGATTTATATCTAATTATTACTATCTGTGCATCATGTTGATATTATTATACTGATAATCGTCCAGATACCAAAGAAATATATTTATATAATGGCAGTTTAAATTATATATATATACGTTTAATGTTTAATAAGCCAGTTTTAAAACATTCTGTTTTATTTTAACTCGAATAAAATAAATATATTGTTCAGATTACTCAGAATAAAAATATGGTTAATATTATGCTGTTCTGCAAGATCCAGTTGTATAAAACAAGATCAAGTTATATATAGGCTACACATCAGTTCTAGTTTTACAAAAATAGAAGATAAATATTATCCGCCGAAAAATGCTGATCAGTTTAGAAAACTTAACATCAAATGCAACGCATTTCTCTATCAAAATAATATATCTGCTGTACATCCACATTCGAAAATTTTTAGTCAAAATAAAGGTTCTGCAAAAACGATTGAAAAAGAGAGTCGTCCACAAATGAAAGTGATAAATAGGCTATTTCTAAGCTATGTAATTCGTGGGACAAAAGACAGTCAAAATATATGTTTACAGTACTTTATCAAGCAACATTTTGATTTGCCCATAATGTCCTAATTTATACATTATCTGTTACAACTAATGATAATGGTAAGCATATTATCTTATTTCTACTTTGACCATTATGTTCAAAACATTATGACTACAACCTCCAACTTTCTCTGAACAAACACACATTGTTTATATTTTTTCAGTCTTTGATAATTAACAATGAGAGTTCCAATAGATATGACAACCTAATTGTGTAAATATTATTAATTTAAATTATTGACATCAACTTTGCGCGGACAGAAACACATTTCTTCAGACAAGATTCTTATCATCTGAAGCCACGCGAACAACCTAGAAGGGCCGGCAGCCCGGATTGTTTGGTGTGTGTGAGGGGGGGGGGGGGTGAGCTGACATGGAGCCGTCAACTTTTATCAAATTATTTAGTTTGTCTCTGGTGACCGCTCTCCGGGCAGGGCATGCATCATTTTGTCAATGTAAATCCCGATATGTTGGTAGAGGCTGGGGACGCGTGGTGGACGTAGGCATTAGTCTATGTGCCCCCGGCCAGTATATCAACCGGTAATGTGATTTAGCTTGATTTATGGGGGTATCGGCCCATTGTGGCACGCCTATTTTTCCACTGTCTCCTGGCTGAGCCCGGTGTCACCCCTAGACACCGGGCCAGCGTTGGGGGTGTGCCGGGCTGAGGTCTGTGATGCTGGGCCAACACACACCCACCTTGGGTTTCATTCGTCGCCGCGGATATCTCGCTTCCACCCCCGTGACTTCGCCTGAGCCCCTGATTCCCATCTCTGGCCAGTCCTGGCCGGGAATACATTTTCCAGGCGGTTGCCCGGGGCATGGACGGTGGGGGTGGAGGCGGGATCAGGCCGGCGTTCTGCAGGACGCGGGGTGGGGCCGGGGGCAGACCGGGGTTGCCGGCAGGCCCCCGAGCCGTCAGCCCCAGGTCCTGGCAGGCGCCTCTACCCCGGTGAGCTCTAACACGATCAAATAACTCAAGACGCGGGGTGGTGCGCAGGGGCCAGTTCCATCAACGACTGTGGCCCCCGGCTGGCTTGGATAGGGCGGCCTGTACTTCAATCCCCCGCACCCCTGCCCGCGCACCCCACCCCGCCCTCATGGATCTCTATGGATCCACGTCCCCCAGTCCCCTCAGAGGCACTCTGGGCTTATCTCTGCTCGCCTGGTGGGGCATTACGACGTCCCCAGCCCGTCTAATCAATTTAGAGCGGCTTGACTTGCCGTCGTGACAAATGTCGATCTCTGGTGACTTTGGCGAGAGCCGCTACCCTTGCCCATTCATCTGGCGGCCCAGGGGGGCAGGCTCGGGTGTCATGGGACCCCTGTCTGACAGGCGCACCGCACATGGGCCCCGGGGGAGGCCAGTAGTCTGCAGGGTGAGCTCGGGTGTCCCCAGCAGACCCCCAACCTTGGCCGGCATACCACAGGCCCCGGTCCCCAACCAACTAGCCGGCCAGACCCGCCCTACGCAACCCCGGTCTACCAGCCTCACCCCCTGGGACCGCGCTGAACTGCCCCCGCGGCGCCGTGTTATACTGTTCTCAAAAGCCAAAAGGCAGTAGCTACTCACTTGAAAAATAAGTCGTTACCGTCTCTTGGCTTTACATTACAGTAAAGAAGGAGAGGCGATTTAACCAACACAAAACGAAGATATAATGCTGGTTTAAACTGGGCCAATGTTGAAGACGATGGCCCTACTTTGATGGAGGATTGAGTTTAATATGCATGCTAGCTAGAAGATCTTTTAGTTTATGTTAAGCGCGGTATAGATTCCTCAATACTGAATGCTAACACTTGTCAATTCTAAAGCTTGGCTCCTGATATTTCTCATATATTTGATCACAAGAATTGCACCCACGGTGCGATCTTGCGAGTTCAAAACTTGCCTAAAAATTGTCACTTCGCTTTGATTTGCGTCTAATATTTTTTATTAAACCATAGCAACAGAAAAGTCACTGCAAAATCTCACATTTTAAGCTTGGATTTTTATATTCCCGTATTTTCTTCCCGTATATGGTTCGTTTATTTTTATTGTTAATGACAATCATCATAGGGAATGAAATTGATTCTACTTAAGTAATCATTTTCAGATTTTGGCTAAACAAAATATCCCATACATGGACCTACTATATTCTCTACATTTTCCCTGGATAATGCTAACCTTCCATTATGCTAGTATATATCTATCAGTTTTCAGTTGGTTATAACGTTATATTACAGATACCTGCATGCATAATAATTTGTTTTAATTTAATCACAAATGGCGATAATCATGATAAGAGTATATTATACTTGGGTCTATTCTCGCTCGTCAAAAATTGATTGATTAAAAAAAACTGAATTTTCTTTTTTTCATTCGTTAGTATTATTTTTTATTCACTCATTTGTCTATGCTCTAGCTCTGCCTTTTCTCATTTACAAGTTATTCTGTGTGCATTTTGCTGATTCGAACAACTAATACTAACCCTTTCAAACCTGAATTTATCTTTGTCATCTACATCCACTATAAGCCGCGAATTGCTGTCGCAATTCTCGCCTTGAAGTGGATGAAGATGAGCTGATGTGGGTTAAAAAGTAAAGAAAATTGCCATGTATTGGTCAATCAGTTTTATTGGAATATTCATTCTGAAACACTTTGTTGTAGAAAAATTAAATCTGTTTTTAGGGAAGTAAAATGATGCTTTAATGCATCGTGAGGGCTTAAAGGCTAAGCAACAGCCGGGTTGCATGGTTGTATATTTCCCCTCCATCTCCCCATTCGTCCCGCAGTGTGCATTAAACGACAATGATATAATTCATTCTTTGCCACCGGGAACTGTGAATGAGAAGTGGGATCTAAACAACAATATATCGTCCCCTTGGATATGAAAGGGTGTATCTGCCACTTTGCAAAGTGGCAGATACACCCTTTCATATCCAACGAGACGATATATTGAATACCCTCTCCACTGGATCTACTCACCAAGCGATAAAACATCATATTTATACGAATTCATAACGGTAGTGTTTATGACGAAACATTCCTTTTATGTGATTATAAAAATGTATATCCTGAGCACTGCTCATTGTATTTAACTATAAAGGTTCTATCATTCATTTATATAAGCAAAAGTGGTGTATCATTCATTGATATTTTGTTATATTATATTTGTTTGAATCATTTAACTTCCAGCTTGTTTGTGTTGTATCATTTATTGATATATTGCTAAGTTATATTTTTGTCTGAAGCCGTTTGAAAACTTTTAACCGCATGCTCATGGTACTATAAAGTGCTAGGTATGAAAATTATAAACTCATTTATTTGCATAAAAAGTCAGCTATTGTTTCACTTTTAACAATCAGGGTATAATTTTAGCATATCTGAAATAAAAAAAATGTTTTACAAACGTGGTTTAAAAATAGCAACCAGCATTTCTGACTCAAACAACATAGCATTAAAATAACACATTATGCAAATGGTAATCATCTAAAACATAAAGCAGTCATCGAAAGAATTTGGGAAAATAGGTGTGATTATGAAATACTTATTTTATTCGTACTCCTAGTGCAATGAAACGCATATAATTATACACGGTACAATTATTGTTAAGAGAGTAAATTATTTCTAGGGCCATGGTACGTTTTTTACATCGCACGAATAATAAGCTCTCTCGCTCTGTCTATTAGTGCAGAAATTCCATAGTGAGATGTGCACTGCAACCAATACTTTTCCTTGTGAAAAACACGACAGAATAATAACTTACTCTGCAAGAAAAAACATGATTTCTTAACATTTTGTTAATATCGTCCCATCACAGCTAAATGTTCCTATCTGGCAGATATGACTATTTACCTCCTACTATGAGTATGAGCTAACGATTATATTACGCACTGAAAAAATACAAGGAAGCCGTTCTATAAATACCATTACCCTTGGAAAAATTTTACACTGTAAATATTTATAGAAGATTTAATTATTCTATATCCAAAATTGTAGTCACCATATAAAATAACTTATATTTGCATTGCGTATTAATATTTAAATTATTTGTCATTATTTGAAACTTGAATAACGTACAAATAATGAAGACCTTAATAGCAAGTCAATGTATGTTAGCGATTCAGCTTGTGGCGGTCTGTTTTGCTTATTAAAATCGAATATGATTTTCTCTATAGCATCTCGTCGCCTCGGAGCTAAAGGATCCTATCTGACACTCGTTAGAGTGGCAGATAGGATCCTTTAACTCCGAGGCGACGATATGTCGCCAACTTGGAACAACACAGCATGGAAGAATAGGCTTAAAACGCGGACATATATGAAATGTTTCGGGCTTTAGGTTACTTTTGTGCACACACAGACCTCTCGGTCACGGGGGCTCACCACAATATTGGATTTTACCAGTGGATGGGGAAGAAACTTCTCTTAAACCGCCGAGACCGGGAAACGGACCCCGAACTCTAGCGTGAAATGCAGCGGTGCTAACCTCTACCCTAGGACCCCGCACTACAACGCGGACAACTCAAGAACCATTCCATTGGGCGCTTTCGCTAATCCTCGGTCTAGCAATATACAAAAGAACAAGTTAGATTTCAAATGAAAATAGTTTTGAAATAAATAATATACAATTGCACAAATTAAAAGTCAAAAATAAATAGGTTTGAAATAAATAACATAAAATTGAACAAGGTAATATTTTGACCTAAATAAGCACATATATATATATTTAGCTTGATTGCTACCTATTATTTACTTGGTCAATAGGTGTTATATTTTTGTTTTATAAATTAGACTTCTACTTTTGAAATAATGATGTGTTTGTATCTTTGCTTTTGAAGAAAATCAATCATTTAGCCTATCAGACATGGTATAAAAACAGGGTATCAGACAGTGATGCGACCACAGCCTATCAATTAGAGCATCTGCCATCGTCTGCCTGCCACTTATACTAGGATTGTGTGAGTGCCAGCCAGCCATTGTTCACGTCCCCTCTAGGACAGGCCTCTCTGCCAGGGTCTGCCTCTGCTCCGCTCCTGCTTGCCAGCTCTTGTCCCTGGTTGACTTGGAGTGTCTCCTCCTGGCTTTTGCGATGCCTTTCCAGTCCCCGCTGACTCTAATGTTCCCATCTTGCCGTATCAGGTCTGACCGTCAGACTACCAGTCTGACCTTGACAACAGGTGTGTGTGAAGCGGGTATGAAAATGAGGGGTGCGAGCAACATGAATATTCATGATGACGTCACCGGTTTACTGACTGCAGCGTGGAGGTCACATTCAGGTCAAATTGTTTGGGCCGCCTGAATCAACTGTGAATTGGCCAGGGAGGAGGAGGGAGGAGGGGTGTTCTGAACACATAGCACATATACGGGTTATCCAGGTTCTGCCGGTGGCAGACAACTGGATAGATGAAGATGTAATGTTCCTGGCTTTTGCCTCTCGTCTTCCCGGACTGACCCCTATCTTGTGAGGTCGGGCTCCTTCACAGCAGCTCTTCTTACACCTGCATCTCAGCACAGGCATTCAAAGCCAAAAGGCAGTAGCTGCTTAATTGAGAAGTAAGCAGCTACTGCCTTTTGACTTTTTCTAACAGAGCAGCATCTAAGGATTTTAATGCATGTCAGACCAAATGCTGGCAGGGTGATGGTGAAATCATCAAATGTTGGCACGGTGATGGTGAAAACATTAAATGCTGGCACGGTGATGGCGATAATATCAAATGATGGCACGGTGATGGTGAAATCATCAAATGCTGGCACGGTAATGGTGAAATCATCAAATGCTGGCACGGTGATGGTGAAATCATCAAATGCTGTACTTTGATGGTGAAATCATCAAATGCTGACACGGTGATGGTGAAAACATCAAATGCTGGCACGGTGATGGTGAAATTATTAAATGATGCACGGTGATGGTGAAATCATTAAAAGATGCACGGTGATGGTGAAATCATTAAATGCTGGCACGGTGATGGAGAAATCATCAAATGCTGTACTGTGATGGTGAAATCATCAAATGTTGGCACGGTGATGGTGAAATCAGTAAGAATCCGTTTCTGGGCTGTTCTACAATCGTTGCATTTGGTCGTGTGGTGGCTAGATCCCCCAGGACAAGTTTGAAAATAATATTTCAGATGTAAACCAGCCACAGTCACTTTTTACCAAATACTTAACTTGTCAGCTGTCTAAGATTACTGGTCGAACACATAATATAAATTTCAGGACTGTTCTTTTCTTACTCGCTTTACTTTCTGAAAAAAATGTATCCCCCCGTCTATCCAGGATGCGTCCCTGGCTGCGACAGTGGACTCATTTTCTTCCCTACTGGCCACTTCAAGGCAACTCTGTTCACCTGGACCCAGGCCTAATCACAATATAATGACGCCAACTATGGGCGCGAGTCCTGCAGTTGGTAAGGTGAGCTGACGTTATTCCAACATTTAAACAACTTTATTGAACATTTGCTGGAATATGGTGGTGTGATGTCGTGCATAGGCATAAGGCAGTAACAGCTTACTCGCAACGTAAGCTGATACTGTTTTTTGGCTTTGGAAATGCATCCTGGGCCCAGCAAACACGAGGCGTTGACCGAAAGTTGTTTTAAAGTTGGGCCGACGTCGAAGACGGCGGGCCAACTTTAAAACACCATTTGGTCAACGCCTCGTGTTTGCTGGGGGGGGGGGGGGGAGTGGACACTTACAACTGAAGATGTGGCTGCAGGGATCGTGAACGTTACACGAGGGATCCGAGTTTGCCAGGCCACGACTGGGCGGTGGTGGGGAGGACCCCGCCTGGCCTGCCGCTCCACCACCCGGGGGTGAGGGACCACTGACGTCACAGACGCCGCACCCCGGGGGGAGAGGCGCTGTCATGAACCGCGTTTTTTATGTGGGTTGTTTGTGTGAGGTGCGCTGGCCCCGGCACCCCGTGGCGGACCCCGGGGACCCACAGCTCCCGGTCAGCCTGGACAGCGGTCAGTCCGCACCCGCTCCCCCAGGACACATTCTACCTCGCTCTCCACACACCTCTTCTGCTCTGCAAAGACAAAAAAGCAGTAACTGCTCACGTGAAAAGTGAGCAGGTACCGCATTTTGTCTTTGTACATCAGTCTTACTCCAAGTTAGTTTCCTCTGCCCAAGAGGGAGCGGTGGGGCTTGCCGAAGCAGTAATGCCCCACTAACAAACACGATACATCACCCATCGCTAGGTTAATGTTGGACCAACGTCGGAGACGCCGGGCCAACATTGACCCAGCATTGGGTCAATGTATCGTGCTTGCTGGGGCAGGATATTGCTTTGAATGACCACCAGGCTCGTCTTAGGCGCTCTGATGTGCTGTTTAAACAAAATGATACCAAGCATATTATACATACTCACGCTATACTCATGTTTCACTGACCCTTTATCTGCTAGTGACCAATAACGCCATGCTTTTTCTAGGGTAAATTTGATACATTATACTTGGATATTTTAATTGCGTAATTTTCATTTACTGTGAGTAGGAATTTTTTACTGCATCAGAAATGCACAGGGTTTTTTTCAATTTGAAATCATCATACATATCTTAGTTAGCTCTTTCCGCTTCATTTGAATACCTATGTTGTGGGTGTACAACGGTTAGAAATATTTTAATTCTGTCAGTGCGGAGACCGTATTATTACGTCAGAATCTGATCTCTATACAGACGTCAGATTCTGACGTATAAACGGTCCCCGCGCTGAAAGGGTTAAATGAAAATATGATGACATGTCCTGGCAAGTTAAGTGTTAACTAAAATTAATATTCTGAAAGCACAATATTGACTAGAAATAAGACATGTCATTGTAATTCTTATTAAAATGCAGCTAAAATGTACATTATGTCTATGCACAAATCTCAGTATAATGTATTGGTGATTATTATAAAAAATAGACAAATGTTCCTTGCAATAACCAGGTAAGACCCAGCTTTTAACAACGGCTAATAAGCATCATTATAAGGCTATAAATAGAAAGAGAGGGAGAGTTATCAGATGCAAATACTATAAGAGTAACCACATTTCAACTGTTTTTTCAAATAATGATATATCGAGTTTTGATTGTAGAATACTTGAAGATGTTATTGATACTTGGTTAAGCTCTGCTATGGTTCCCACAGTCACCATGTACAATATGCTGTGAATATTGTTGTGACTATCAGAGTTTAATTCAAACTGCATCAAAGTGGTAGGGAAAAGTGATTTTGAAATGTTGACTCTTTGACCATGACTTGGGTAACCTCAGGCTATTGATCAAACCTATCTGATTATCTGACTCATTTGAACATAACTTCATACTCGCTCAAAATTAACTGTCTGGCTAGCTTTATGTGGATATATTTTTATGTTCACCTGATAATTTTGAGTTAAAGGTGATCTATCACCCCTTATATAGTATGAATGAATTTGTGACAAATAAATCAAAGTTGCCACAAGATGGGGCACAAGTGTTTCCTTATATGGGGTGATTGGCTATCATGTGACCCTCTGAGATGGTCACATGATAGCCAATCACCCCATATAAGGACATGATTATTCATACCTTATAAGGGGTGATAGATCACCTTTAAATACATTCCTTGTTGACTTGGCCTATACATATGTCACGACAAACCTTGTTATCACTATTCTACGTGTCACAGTAAAGGCAGTCGCTCTCTTTTGGCTTTTTATCCCGGTATAGTATAGTCGGATAGGAAGATAGAGGCCTAACTAAACAATTAACATACATGAAATTATAGCTTAATTCTTGTTACCCTGTATGTGTGTCATGTAGGGTTTATCTTGAATCTACATCTCTTATTTTTAATTTGACAAATTGTAACTGGAAAAATGTGATGTATTGTAATCTATTGGCAGAAAGTTTCAAGGGTTAGGTTTTCTTTGAATTATTTTTTCGGTATAAATATTACTTATCAAGCTCTAACGGTACTTTTTTCCTGTGACATTTGAGCATAATTATTAAGTAAGATGGACTTAGCTTTAGCCCGCTTTCACAGAGTGCACCCTCATTGGCTTATTGCCTATGCTTCAGGCTAGGAGTGGTCATGTGACCGGGTGGCTGAACGCTGAGTGACGGCCTCTAGCGAGTGTGAAGGGGATCAAGCGTCCACGGCACGCTATTGGTGCCCGAGAGTGACCGCTCGTCCCCGCCCTGTCGCGTCCCGCCTCGGCCCACGATCCATGTCAGGCCAGCCGGGCTAGGGATATCATGGATCTCATGGATCCCATTACTGAAGGGGTACAGGATCCCCGAGGTGGGGCGCAATAAAGCGCGTGCTGGGATCAGGAAGGGTGTTAGAAGCGCAATCATCCCTGCAGCTGTGGTTCACTGCTGGGCCAACGTCTTCGACGTTGGCCCGACAGTGAACCACAGCTAGACCAGCACTCCCACCTGGATCACCGGGATCAGTAGAGACATGCCTATAACTCAGCCGCCACTGACAATAACCCAGGATCCCGGTTGTGATTGCGCCCGTCGGGCTGACCCCTTCCAAGGTTACCTATCCATCATATAGTATGACCTGGTGCACCATGGCTACAGCACGACTACCGGGGTACCTAAGTCTAAACCCGAGCAGTGTGGCATGTGACAGGCCTAACCTGTCCAGCCGCTCACACCTAAATCTTGTCAGCTTAGGCCCAACCTGTCTCTTGCTATTATTCAGTCAGCCAACATACCATAGAAAGAAAACAGATCGCAAAAGCAGCAAAGTCGATGTGATGTTTCTGGGCCATGTGTCTTAGCCTACCGGTGGTCATTTGGTTATGACCCATTCTAACCACATTGTTATTCAAACTAAAATCTGTAGCTAATGTATATTCTCGGGTCACATTATTTTTTTACCTTATATTAAATATATATTTTTATGTTTCACTATGAACAAAAATGAAGAAAGTTAAATGAATTTAAAGAGCATAATAATAATATTCACCTTCGACATTTTGCATTTTGTGTACGATATATATGTTCTTTATTCAAGTGACTCAGTCAAGTCTAGCATGTTACGTGCACGACAGTGTTCTGGAACATCATCAAATCGTTTTTCGTTTCAATGTTTTCTCATACTTCATCTATGGAAATGTGAATAAAAAAACCAAAGGATTAAAAGGCATAAAGAGACGGCAGTTGTACGAATACATTAGAGAAAATAATAGTACATTAAAAAGTTCAATAACAGTTTTAGAGTTAGACGATATGTCATTGTGTATGCATGATGAATTATGCGTATCCATTTCTACGCATTCACTTGGACTTAATCCGGCTTTAATTCTGGTCATTTATAGGATTTGAATAAATATCACATATAAGGGTTTTTTTTATTATTATTTAGAGGGCATTTACGTTTTACTCGTCAATTGTAATTACAAAAACAAGTGAAGAGCTATATTTTTGAGAATTGCGACTCTGATGCAACTGCAGAAAAGCAGTCAATATTTAGTAGAGTTGACCTTTGTACTGCTAGGACCGTATAATGTACGGTTCCAATCAATGTTTATTCCAAATCAAATCTCACTGAAATTGTTAGTTAGTTTGTAGTAAAATTTATTACAAACTAACTTCAAACTTTTCAGTAAATTAATCATTCATTTTGGGAGGTGTTTATTTATCATACAAAGAAACATTAATATTTGTCATTTGAATCTGGAAATCGCGTTAGAGATAATTATTCTAGCTTAAAATAAATAAAAATAGACCAAACAATTGAGTAGCACTATGGTTAATTCTGAATAAGGAAATCAACCAGAGATTTTATTATCAATGTGATTTACCTGCATATTAGGCTCCTATTGATCAAGACAATTGCATTAGCCATTGCTAAAATTAAGACCCAGAAACGGAAATACAGTTATGATATAATATTTTTACAGAATTAGTGATTCAGATCTGAGAATCAAACTATAATTTTAATGAAATGAAATAGTTATCTTCACCATTCTAATCGACTTCTCCTTAATACCTTGAGAAGCACTAAATATAAGTAGCCTGTATACAATAGCGACGTAGCCGTTTTTTTATTCCATCCTACTTTTCAAAGACAATCAGAAGCAACTATACTGGCTTGAAATATACGTAGTTCAGGGCTGCTGCATGCTTGCTTTGTCACTTATACATTTTTATTTTAAATAAATATTTTGAAACTAGGGTTAACCATTTGTCTACCCTAGAGTTTAAACATATTTTGGGTTAATCTTGTCTCTACCCGAGAGGTAGATATATGGCAATATATGTCGGGCTAACCCTAGAGTTTCAAACCCTTTGTCTAATTGACAATTTCAACATCTTTCATTGTGAGCTGTGAATTGCTACCGCTATTACCATGCACCTCACACAGCGCTTGGTTTTGAACTTAGGCATAGGGCCTATATGCACCACTAGCAGATAAAAAGTTAAGTTAGATCTTTGAAGCTTATGCAAATTAACTGAGCATTATCTAATATACCTCTTCAAAATTAAAAAAAATCCTCATTACCATTATTCTTGTATCACATGGTTTAAAAGCGACTTATTAACAAGCCATTGAATCTTGTCAGTCGTGTGTGTTCTCAAGTGGAAGTCCTATTTTATTCTCCTTTATTCATTTTTAATGGTAATTAATGCAAATTACTAAGTACGTCGCCATTAAGTGTTATGTATGCCATAGAATTGTCGATGACAATAAATGTATTGAAAAAAAAGATGTGATGAATAAAATTCATAACCATGTAGGTTTTTTAAATTTCTATTTCTATTTACCTTGCTAATAATGATTCATGATTCATGCTCAGAACGTTATCAAGGCTTTTGAAGCTTTATCGTGTTTATATTAACCGTGATTATAGATATTTGAATTCGAACCATGGCGGACCGAGTCCGACCATTTTACCTTCCGGTCAGAGAGATTCTCCGTAATATTAAATATTTACGGATGGGTTGGGAAGAAGAATTTGTTTTTAAACCGAAATAACGAGAACGGCTACGAGCTAGTGCGAATTCCCAAGCTTCAGTGTGACAGGCGGTGGCGCTGGCCACTACACCATGCCAATGCCTTCGCCTGGTCAGTGCCAGCTCAGCACGCCAACTCACGTCAATACATCGATGGACATAAGACACTCAGCGTCACCTGGCGAATGAAGGCAGAATTGCCCTGTGGTCAAACTTGCCGTGGACACCGTAACACTGAACACAATGCTTACCATGCAAAACTGTTCATTTTTGCATCAAGGTAAAACAAACAAAAACAATTAGGAGTATTCAGTGTAATATAGTGCATTGTAATATTGGAAAGACTGCGATGCACGTCATGAAACGTTTTCACAGCAGTTGTTTAAAAATGCAGTATTATAGCTTACCTATATTTTTTTAAACATTTTGTGATTAACCACTCGTCTATTCTCTCATATCCTTCACCTTGGGATATGAAAGGTTTCCATTTTCATCTGACCTGATTTAAAAGAATATCTTCACGGAATAATCAGAATTATGACCTAAGAACTTATTACTTGCGGGAATGGATTATTATTTTTTTCATTCTATGTTTTGTATGGCATTAATTTGACAAAGGGCCTGACAACTTTGAACGCGGTTAATATAATCGTCAAATTTTTAAAGATCAGATATAAGTTTTAAAACAAACTCTGTCGCCAATTCAGTTTACTATTCTATATTTGGTATCTCATAGTAGTATAGAGGGGATGGGCGGGCGATAAAAGAAGGACAGAGAGGGAGAGACAGTAAGGAGTTAGGGAGACTGCCCTGAGCTGTGGAGTTGAGGGCCTGAGAAATCATACAGGGCCTGACAGTAGGCCTTTTGTTTTGTCTGATCTTTGACAGCGCGTGACTCGGGCGTGGGCTGTGAAGTCTGATGGAATGGCCCGTTGGCCGTACAGGGGGTCCACCCTGCCTGTGTGGATCCCGGCCTGTCAGCCCGGCCGCGTCCTCCACGAGCAGGGATCTATACATAACCCCAGCCGGCCACCCTAGAAGTCACCGCGGAATGGGATCCGGGTCTAATGAGGTTGCCCGGCGCAGACGACGGTTCGCCTCTTGATGTACGACCTCTCACATCTAATAGGCCGCGCCGGGATTCACAGGTGGGGACCGGGGGTGCGGCGTGGCCCGTGTCAACCCCTCAGCGACGTCCCCGCCCATCAATAAGCCCGGGCCGGCCGCCACCGGCTCCCGGACCCCCGACCCCCGGGCCGACGTCATCCGTCTCCCGGCCAATTCCTGTCAAAAGTTTGCGGCAAATGCCAGCGCAGGCCGAACCCCGTGTGTCGCCCGAGTTTAGAGGTGCCCTGACTGCCTGGCTGCGCAATTTCTTTGGGTTGACAGGCCTGGTTTTTGATGCCGCGGGGTTGAGCCCTGGGGTGGGGCTACTGCCTCGACTCGTCGTGTCCCTGCTTGCCTGAGGTAATTTACTTCCGCAAGACATGAGTCGCGTCTCAATGTCTTCTGATGGACGGGCCAGCGTCGTAGACGCTAGCTCGTTCATCAGATGACATTGAAATGCGCGTGTACAAGACCGTGGTCAATTTAGGGACTTCTCCTGTCCGTAAGCTTTGCCGACGATGTCGCAACCCCGCCTAAATTACCGCTGTCGCCAAGGTCCCGGGTACGTCGCTTCGACGTCGTTTCATCACAAAATACAGATTAGCTTGTCACTGAAGGAAATCAGGAATGTGGCCGCCTGGCTGGTCCCGGCATAAAGCAGCGGCCGGGGGATGTCATGCGAGCCGGCCCCGGCCTACCGAGGGCCCGCCTAGTCGTGGCACATGATCCCGGGTTAGAGGGACCCCCAGTCATACAAAGCGACGGGATCGGGCCGCTAATGACGACAGGCGGGTGGGTATCGTACAGGACCTGGCCCCGGCCTTGTGCTGGGTGACCCGCCCCGCCCGCTGTTAATTGTGACCGGTGATCGCCGGCCCCGGTCAGGCCCTGCCATCCCTCAATGTCCCAGCCCCGCTGATAACCCCACCCCTGGGGTGTAACCCCGACTTACCCATGCCCGGATACCAGACAAAAAATATCCCTGAGATGACAGCCAGCTCAGGTCGCTCAGTAATCGTTGTGACAACGTCAAGTTGGCAGAATGAATCCAATTGGAGATTCCCCAGCTACATCAATGCTCACGATTTATCTCATTCACAAACGAACGCGAACTTTCCGATTAAGAATTGCGACAGCAATTCGGGGCTTGTAGTGGATGACGATTACTTCTTTCATAATCACTCATATGCTCTGTATTCTGTAACTCCCCGGTTAGCTTGCGTAAAGCCAACTAGAATATAATATCCACGTTTTTGGATCTTCTGCGTGTGATATAATATCAAATATTAATATATCGAAGCAAGTATAATTACAAATTAATATCTATACAAGCCCCCTCCCCCCCGAAAAAAATGATATCACCAGTAGTTATTTGTGGATACATATCGTAGTCATATCAACCACTCATTAGAGTAGCAGATATGACCCAGTAGCCACCAGGGACAATATATTAATGATGGGTAAGTGGACTCAATATCACATCATAGAACCCCACACTTTTACATCAGTTGTGAAGAAGCGCGCGGCGCGTGACCATGTGCGAAATTAACGTTGATACACTGGTTTCAAGCCCAACTCAACGAGGCCGCCATTAGCGTGATCGCCTCTATAGTCACATTGAGAGAGGAGAGAGTAGGATATTTCTCTGAAAAACCCACAAGGGATCATCGGGGTTCGAACCCATGACGCATGAATGACTGGCGTGGCAGTCAGATGATGTACCAATGCGTCACGTCTTCCTATCTTACATCAGGTGTCGTAGGCCTAGTATAGGTCATCTTTTAGTATATTGCTGACAGCGAGTCTGATTTATAGCTGGATAATATCATCAAAATGATATAATGCATTCCTTGAAATATATTAAGTTAAATTATAAATCAAAGATGAACATCACCATGGAGAAAAAATATTTTAAAAATATCGATGAATGGCTGGCTGACCGTTTCCCGTCCAACGTTGTGATCTGTTCTGGATACTGGCTTGTAAATTGTCTTAGATTTTAGATTTTAGTTCATAGAGGATCACCACTCATGCTTCTTTAAAAGGCCTAGTGAAGTTTACAGAACTATATTCTACACAAATGAGTGAGATGACTCATGCCTGACATGTCCTTTATGTAGCTGTAAAATATTTCGACTACAGTCACCACGGAAGCCGGAAAAACGCTACTGCACCACATTGAAAATGCTGGCACAGCGGCTAACTAACATCACACAACAACAAGATCAACTCGGTTTCCATGCAGACCTCCATGTGCAATCATGTACAGTCATGCAAACGCGATATGAGGGATTGACCAGGTACCGCTTCTATGCTGGGCCAACTCCATGTAATTCTGCATAAGATATTTGCTATATATTGTCAACATTGGGTGGATAAGGACATACTGTACATGTTCAGTCTTCATTTATGCTAAGAGCTGATAATTAGTAGCCTGTAGAGTCTACTCATTTTTTTAAATTTACAGACTAGATCATTAAAACCTTTACTTCGATTATCGCGCTATAATGACATCACTTTGCTCGGACTAAATTAATAGTCGATAATGGGCTAATAGAGAAACCTGCGTACCGCCTATACTAGTATGGTGTATTCTGCTTTGTGAAATAACATACCAAATTACCGGACCATTATCTTGCATGCAAAAATTAATAGTGACTTTATCTTCAGTGTAACCCTATAGCTCCTTTCACCCGGCTATTATCGCTGATTTCAATTCATCTTCAGATGAGAACCTTTGTGGCAATTCTCTTATATATATATATTAAAACCGACGATGATGATAATTCACTGAGGAACAATAGTCCATTATTACTATGTTAGAAAATGTTCACATTTTGTTATCCTGCTTGAGCATCCTTATTATATATTTAATTATTCAAAGGGGTAGGGGTCCAATTACATGGTCACGTGCAACAATTCATCAATGAGCCATGTTATTTGACAATACTCCAACTTTTTTTTTGCAGTTTGAATACATTTTCTGCACTGTTGGTTCCAAATTCAGATCAAAGGTAATTTATTTGACAAGTACTGTTCACTAAGATATGTTTTTAATACATACAATAACAGCCTGCACACCCCACGTCCCTCCATTACGAAGTCTTCACAATTTCAACTATTTTCTATATTGCAATTGTATCGTGCAATGTCAATTCTTTTGTGGCGTAGCTGTTTTTAGACAGTTTGAGCAAATATTGTAGTGTCATGCAAAACCTCTGTACCGTGTTAATAATTATGCTAAAGCTGAAAAAGTAGGTCATGTAAGCCTCACTGTTAACATTCAATAAAAATATAATTTGTGGTAAGAACAAATTATCCCTATTACTATGCAATCATGTATTACTGAAAAATTATATTTTTGTACTAGCACAATGCACATCACCTGATTTTCGTGTTGGCTTAAAATCACTCCGTATGACTGCAAACTGGAAAGTTTCGACTTCCATCTTCCGAATTACGACTTCCATCTTTCGACTTGGGTTCTCGTATACATCGTCATACACTCTTGCATCTTGTCTATCGGTCGCAGAGAAATGCCATATAATGTAAATGTTTATTTTTGTACATTTATTAAATAAAATAATTTGCCTCAACTTGTAACTAAATGGGAAATAATTATTGTATAGTATTACATAACGTACATGCATGGAGATTATACAATTATACAAACTATTTCTGTCAGTCAATATCATACTATCTTACCCTCGAATGTATCCAGAATCACTATTTCCTTGATTTTTTATAAACATAACATAATTGTACTTACACATATTTGTAAATGAAATACTCCGATTTGCTAAGTGATCACCACCTGGCTGAACGTAGAGAACCGTTTTCAGACAACGATTTAGCATAGATAAAACAATTTCATTCCTATTATGCGCGTTTACCAGTGGAAATTTAACAAGAACGCTCAATGCCTTATAACTCAGTATTTTCATGTCTGCTGTAGGGTGACAGCCTTGTTATTACCACTTTGCAAATCCAGCTACTTCACATCGACAGTAAAATTGAGTAAACAGTCTCGGCTTTTTGTATTTGCAAAGTTATTTTATTTTTATTTTTTATTATTGTACTAAACTAAAATCACTTCACCTGGTCTCTAAATGTATGACCCCAACAGTAATCTACTCCATAGGCGAACATATACAGACAAAAGTATAGTTTTTTAATTTACACGTTTGTTTATATTATGAAATATCGTTTACTAACATGTATCTGTTCTTGTTCAGTATATTGTTGTTAATAATGTCACATAAAAAGGAACAGAATGAGAGGGCATTATACTACTTACTTTAATTTATTTTAATTTAATTGATGTAGCATCTCCTGTAATAAAAAACTATATTAAATTTTGTGCATGCCTATAACATAACATCAGCATAATATGCTCGCAGTAGTCTCACAACTATTGTATTGTATGATGTTATCACGCTTATTACTCCGCGTTCGATGAGAGGTAATGGTGAGATTGTAGAATTAGATCAGTGTATGGGAGAACTCTATAGGAGAGACGCGCATATGTGTCTTAATATGGATCTCCCGGTAGGCATTATATGTATTATATATTAACCTTTAAAGCGCTGAATTAATTTGTAAAAAAACATCGCAACCAAAGGGGTTTTTCACCTTGAAAACATCACAAATGTCTTAGTTAGCTCTTTCTGATTCATTTGAATACCTGTGTTATGGGTCTACGGCCATTACAAATATTTTTACTCTTACCGTGCGGGGATTGACTTTAGTCGTCAGAATCTGACGTCAACAGACGTCAGATTTTGACGACTAAAGTCAATCCCCGCGCTATAAGGGTTGAATACTATGTTCATTTTTGTATTATCTTGTACAATCTGTGTAGAATAAATTATTTCTGAATCTGATTCTAAGTATGAAATGGTTATAACAACACCAGAATATGTTCATAGTAAAATATACCTTACTTTACTACACTATATATACGTGTATTATTGTGGTATATTTATACACAGTTATGAAGAAATGATTATTTTATATCATTTACATATTTTCCTAATAATTTATTACTGTGTCGTAATAAACAATCCATTATATAACCTAAATGTTCGTCAACGCTTACTTTCATGTTTCTGTGCTTGTTTTTTTTTAGAAACCATGTGTCCAGAATGTAAGGCGATGCAGATGCTTGGTAAGTTAGTTGTTTTGCATAATACACTTAGGATTATTGCCCATGCAATTCATTTATAGTGAAAAATCCTTATTTATTTCAATGTTATTTATTTCAAAGTCTGGTTATCAATCTGGTATCAATGCATACTCAGATGTTTTAGCTAGAGCAGCATTAATTTACCTTGATGAAACAACATTAGCTCAACATTGGATCGGCATCCCGTGTTTGTTGGAGAAGTAGTATCATGTCCCCCGGTCAACCAGGTGATTCCCCACCTTGTTAACCCGTTCAAGCCTGAATTTCCCATTGTCATCTTCATGCACTACAAGCCGCGAATTGCTGTCGCAATTCTCGACTTGTAGTGGATGAAGATGGTTTGATGTGGCTTAAAAATTGAAGAAAATTACCACGTATTGGTAAACCAGTGTCATGGAAATTTTTGTTCTAAAACCCTTAGTTGTAGGAAAATTAGGTTTGCTTTCAGGGATGTAAAATCATGCTTTAATGCATCATCTTGGCCTAAAGGGTTATGTTCTTTGTTTTTATAACGCTGTATCAGCAGACGTAGCAGAGCCTTGAGTGTTTATATCAGCTATCAGTACGGCCACATTGGCTATTATGACAGAGTTGCAATCTATGAAGTCTTAGAACCAGGGTTGTCAAAGAAGTGATGGTGATAGTGACAATGGCAGTTCCCATCATTCTACCTGATTTAAAATTTGAGTTTTTCTATAAAGATGGTTATTTAATTAACACAAATTCAAAATTTAGCTGCATTTTTTAAACAATATGGTATCATATCTTGTCTTTTTACAATAATTGTGTCATTTTCTAAATAACATACATATTACCATAGTATTACATGTACTTCGCTAACACATAACAAAGGCTTTTGTGGATTTTTTGGATTTTGAAAGGATAGTAGGATTTTTTTATAATATTGATAGGGTAGATTTTTTTAGTACCAATCAGGTTTGAAAACTGAATGCTCATCACATGCTGGCATATGAAGTCGCGGGAAGGCAAACAGGAAAAGTGATACCTCAAATGAGGAGACATGGCGTTTAGTCTACTTCGATTAATATTCGATAGTTCTTATTGGAATAAAATACAAATCCGTTTATTTTATTTCCTGCATCAGCATAAATATTGCGTTATGAAGTATTTGACATCACATGCAATATCTGAGAAATGTATACGTTTGTAGACCAGATGGGAAATGCTCTTACAATTCCACCTCACACTATTCTACCTCATGTGAACCTAAAATGATATTTAGATGTATGTATCGTGTATTTGAAACAAAACTAACGTATTTTCACTTTGCAACATGTACAAGTGAATATATAATGCAGCCATACAACATTCAGCATTATACTGTTCATTAAAAAGTAAGCAATTGCTCTCTGAAAACAAATTATGTCAGTTTAAATTGACTGAAATGATAATAATCAATAATAACCAATCACAAAACGTAAAGGCGTATATGACTAGCTAATTGAATGAGCTGATTTTCATACATATTTGTTTCATACATATTTGTTATATTATTATTGAGGCAACCACAAATCTGTTGATCTATCTGACTGTTTGTGGACAGCTCTTCCCTGATGACTTGATCAAGACGGGCGTTTCTCCACAAAACTCTCATCTAGTTTTGCTTTTGTATTTATTCATTCCTACGTGTAGCTAGCTGTATGGTCTGATATTGCTGTGCAGCTCGCATGTCTGCCCATTCATTGCCTCACCATCCACTCACGGACGTCAATCTCTCTGGACTAGAAAAAAAATGATTACAATATCGTACACGTAGCTCGACTACGAAACCCATGAATAAACCGTACGAGGTAGATTACGTTAGTTGTGGATGGAGGCCATGTTTAGATGAAAACCCTGGCCTGGGATCGGAGAGCTGGCGTGCTGCGTCCATATTGAGTTAGTTAGGTTGGCGTATGAGAGGAGAGGTTGGGTAGGAAGTGTCTGTGTGGGGACATGTGGGGAACATGGCCACAGACTGCATTATGGCTGAACCGTCCACAAAGCCAAAATACAGTAAATGCCTACTTTACAGATAAGCAGTTACCACGTTTTTGGCTTTCCGCTAATGCCTTGCAAAGCCAAAAACAGTAATTGCTTACTATAAAAGTGAGCAGTTAATGTATTTTAGTTTTGCACAGTAGAGCTGTACAGGAATGGATTCTGCGAGGAGCAATGCCAGGCCTGCGGGGACTATCAGCTCATCCAGGAGTCTGTCACCGACAATCCTCACCGGACTTCATTCACCAGGGTGTCCTGGGCATATGTAGATCCCTGGTGGAGAGGGGAGAGCTAGGGTGACAGCGAGATCCCGAGCAGGGGTGGCGGAGAGAGGACAGGGTGACAGCCCTACAGCGACCATCTCCAGGCTCGGCCACTCCCAACACTACACAATAGTCATTATTTTAAGACCTGTATTTGTGTGGGAAGTGTAAATTGGTGGTGTCAGGCACACCTGTGACTGTAGTGGGCGAGCTGCAGGAGGGCCTGGTGACTGGTCTGCTCTGAGGACACGGATTGTCACGGGGAGAGCCAAGGACGGTCACAATCTCACCTGTCATACACCCATTAACACACTGATCGCCACAGGCAATACTATCTCCACAAATTGATAGAACTGTAAAAACACATTGACGTACTCATTCTTTACTTTAGATGATTTTGTTTCTAAAATGGGAAATATTACAACTGAAGCACGCGTTGAATTTCTAAAATGCAGCGAATTTTAGAAATTCAACGCGTTCTCAAATTGAACATTACACCTGGACTACCTTTGTCCTCAGACGGTTGGGCCTTTACATTGCCCGTGGATGTACCCCTGCCTGTTCTCATCACCCAGTCCTTACCCTGGCCACAAGGCCCTGGCATCTCCCGCACAACGACACCTGTCATCCCGCTCACTACGCCGCAACCCGTTGGCCTTCCCATTGGTGGCACATGTCAGTGTCTCCTCATTGCTCAATGGCCATTGCACCCGTTCCGGAGACAGCTACATTTACAATCGCCGCTTTTCTGTCAACATGCGTAACCCCTAAATCAAATTAGTACCACCGCACATCCATCTGACAGGTTTCTCCGAGCTTTTGTTGACTTGATTAAATCAGCTATCGCGTGACAGTAGTCACGAAATTCACTATGGGTTGCACTGGAAATAGTTTGCCTTATCGTAGAATATTTTTGTTATAACAGATTAATAAGCAAAAAGTAATATATGAATTTAGCAAGATGGCTACATCATGAGCAATACAAGTCCTAGAAAGTCATGGGGTAAAATCAAAGTCAGAAAATATTTTGAAAGCAAAGGGAATTTAAAGTAGAATCGTAATTATAAAACAAAACAAACACGCCGAATAGTATAATACTAGAAATGTCTTTAGTTGATTATTTGCTAGCTTTAAATAAATAAAAAAAACACTCACTTAAAATCTTACATTATGTGTTTTATGTGAAATATTCGACTTTTATTATTTTATTTATATATTTTATATTAGTCATTTTTTAACAAAAAATCATTCTGATGCGCTTGAAAGTATCACGTCTCAGTAAACCGAGACATAGAACCAATGTAGTTTTAATGCTGGGCACCGTCTACGACGGTTGCCCAACAATAAAACAACATTGGTTGATGCATCATGTTTGCTAGAATGTGCGTCATTTTAAAAGTACCAAACTGCGCTTTTACGTTTACGTATCACATTGGAATTAACATAGACCATACTATGTATTGCTTACGGACTGAATACGGATACGTACACGTAGAAACACGTTAATTCTCCAGTCTACCTTGTCGTCATGTACCATACGTTATGTACCACATCGTCGCTATTCACCTGGAGGTGGAAATTGTTGTCAGAAGTGTGACCTGCAGGTGAATACAAATGTGAAAGAACAGCTGGGTGCTGGGAAGATAACGTTTAGTTCCAACCATGAAAATAGTCGTGGCATTCTGGAGAAATGCGGAGCGGAGGAGTCAGAAATGTAGGCAAACAATAAGTCTTCAATTATTTAAATTTCAATCTGGTGTTTCAGGGGATAATTTCCCGCGGGAAGATGGTATTTGCTCTGTGTTTTCTGTGCATGACGTATCATAATAATGTAATGGCCAGCTGCCAAGTGAACACTTGATACACCAAGTGTGAACAGAAAAATGTAAAGGTGCCTTTTAAAATTAGCTTTTAAACGCATGTAGAATAATTATGTCGGATTTGTTATGTATAAAACTCTGAGGTTATAGATCACCCACAGCGATTAAAGTGTCATGTTTTACTCGATGGCTTCAAAAATAATCCATGATAAATTATTGCATGGTGGCACAATGGCATGCCCACAAGATACATCTGGGCATTCCAAAGAATCAATCTTGCGGCAGCCATGTCGGGGAAGCAATTAGAATCGTCAGTAAATAAAGCGGTCAGTGATTGCCAGTTGCCACTATACTGGCTCGCACCGTTGATCCACGCCGGGTGGATGTTGGCCTGACGTCGCAGACGTCAGGCCAGCATCCACCCGGCGTTGGACAAAGATCTCGCTCCCTGCTCACGGCAATTGCCTGTTATGCTGCGGTGGCGGCGGTCCGCGGATGATCGGGACGGCCAGAAACCGCACGCTAATAACGTGTTGTTCCGGATTAGGCGTGGGCTTTTTGATGCGGGAATCAGCTCGCCGCACAATCTCCATTCATTGCGGCTTTACCGGGTGTTAGGGCCCGCTCCAGGGTACGGCAGCACCAACACGCAAGCCGCCGGCCTGCAGCCTCAGCCCGCTGAGAGATTACACCTCAGTAAGCTCAAGGCGCGTCTGAATATCAGCGTGAATAATTACGACGATTACAATAGAATTAAAATGAATAAAACGTTCACAATTAAAAAATATATATTCTCAAATAAAAAAGACTGCCTGGTCCTTTGTCCTACAAAGGAGGTATATACTCACCTTTCTCACTATGCCCAAATTAGTATTTTCAGTCAAGTATTTATTCACGTAGGAAACTGCGCAGTATTTGACTAAAATCCTGCCCATGCTGTTCTTTTTCTCTAATTTGATGACTTATTGAATACCCAATCGTAATAATTCAGTTAAATGCTTCAAACAATTTGGGGGACATGCTCGCTTACAGAATACATTTACAACAATGAAGCTGCTGAATTTATGTCTCTCTAAAGGCTCAAAAAATGCAGTATTGCGAATTCCCATGGCCTGAGAACGGTGTTTGTCACATTCTCAACATGAATTTAATTTTAATATTGTTGATAGCATTCAACAGGTGACTATAACAGGTACACTAATAATTGTTTTGGTACATTATATATAAACACGTATTTGCGTCTGTTTATTCCTAATTCAAATGAATGAAAGTGGAGATTTGAGTGGACTTTTTATGGAATTTACTATGTAATTACATTTCATTACAGCTTTTTTCCTGCTCGACATAATATTTATATTCTGAAACTGACAAAATTAGTGTATGTGCAATTAAAATGACATTTATCTACCAAGTATCTTACGTATTTGTACGATTATCGTTTCATCAGATAATTCTTATATATATGTTGATTCAATTAAATATTATGTGAACGTTTTATGTTAGCTGGCTAATAGTTGACTCGGCAGCACAGCCTAATTGAGTTGTCGTTGCCACTTTTCAGCACAATAAAATGATACCTGCATGACAGGCTATTCACGTGCAGGAAATGGTTTTGGTGATGGCGTCATGTTTGGGGGTGGCAGGATGAGCACAACAGGCTGATGAATAGCTGCAAATAGTGCAGGCGGATCCTGGTAGGGAATCCGGCAATTAGGGATTCTGATGAACACTGGATCATCTTCAGGCAATCCGACAGTTCTAGTCCTCTGTGCACTTACATGGTCACCATGCCATTTTAGAACTCCAGTGAGAATCCAGCATATGGTTCAATGACGCAAGCAGATCTAGCACATGTCGAATGAGAGGTTCAGTCTGTCACTTGACGAAAGCATGCAGCTAATAATCACTGTCGTCATTCAATTGGTTATTTAAATTAGGGGATATAATTTCATATTTGGACCGCAATGTATTACTTGTCACCATATATATTGTTTTCAAATTAATTTTTCAACAACATGATCACAAAAACACAATACATGTGTTGAAAAAGACATGATCTGCTTATATATATTTTGAAATAACAAGATAAATATTATATAGGCCTAACTAGTCACATTTAAAATAAATAAAAAATAAAATTATTTGCTCATATAATATTTTTTTAAATATAATTGGAAGCATGATGAAACGTAATGAAAAATGAAATACGGGCACTGTATTATGTTTCCATAACGGCATATAAAAAACCCCAATACCCCACAAACGTGAGACATTAAACCAATCATGATTTGATGTTTGCCCACCGTCTGCAATGATATAGTTGGCGCAACATCAAACCATCTTTTGTTCAACGTGCTTGCTGATACATATACATATTTCTGAGACATTGTCAGATTCAATGTTAACCACAAAAAAAGTATAAAAAATAACGCAATAGCGACAATTCGATTATTATTATCTTGTATCCAATGAACAGTGATTATGAATAAAAAAGTGACCTTATTCATTTATAAAGATGAGAATGTGTGCTTAAAGGATGTTCTTATCATTAAAATTAAATGATAATAATGACTATTGTATCAGTGAAATATGAAGATGGGGAAATGTATCTCAGCAACAATATAAAAATTAGCCATCTATTTTCCTTAATTTTAATAATTTGTCTAAAAACTGGTGGATTCCATTAATAGGAGTGACTATGTGGGTGGTTGAAATGATGCACATATAGCAATATTGTGTTAAAAAGTTACATCCACCACTTCTACCCCCGATTACGCAGCTTACACAAAACATTGTATAACATTTGTACAATGTGGGTTCAACGTCGAAGACGCTGGGCCGACATTGTACAAATGTTATACAAATGTTTTGTGTTTGCTGGGAATGTATCTTTTTGCAATGTTGTGATAGTGGCCTTTAACAATGAACTAGATAGACGATAACGTAGATAATACATTATTGAAATATAACATGAATGAATGCATCGCTCTAATAGCTCCAACATAATCATTATTCATTTATTTACACTTAAGCATCGGCTGTCATGGTGCGACATTGTCAGTGCATGAATAGTGTATGCTCTATTACTAAAGCACTGTTTCCTCCCAACAAGCCATCTTTTCACTTGCAATATACCAATATATTGTTTTAGACTGTTTTACACTACTTTCTGATGGAATATAACCTATACAAATTATATGATAACGTACCTTATTTTGTCCACATATGACATTTTAATTTATATGACACAGTGAGGCTGTACTCAATCATAGAAACACTATGGTTCAAAGTTGGACTATGGCCCAGCGCTGGTGTTTGCGCTGATAGATTGACCTTGTCTGAGCTAACTGAATATCGGCACTTTGTTCACACTTAACACTTTAGCCGCCAAATTATTCAATTGGAATTTTTACCCACTTGAAGTTGTGTCTCGCTGACGCGATCCACAACTTCAAGTGAGTGAAAATTATTTAGATTTGACAAAATGGAAGTCAACAAATTTCAAATCTTGCTGATTAATGTCACTTTTTATCTTTAACAGGTTTAAAATCTGATATGTAATGTTCTAATAAAAATGTAAAAAAGGAATGTGGACGGCACCGGCGGTTAAAGGGTTAAGGCTTTTCTACAAAACAACTAATCAGCTCTGCAGTGTTAAGTCCGTGTATCATGATCCAGGTATTTCAGCTATATATACTTTGTCGCGCCCTTAACCCTTACAGCGCTGAAATATGTAATTTTGTTTGTATAAACCATGGAGACCAAAGGGTTTTTCCAATTTGAAATTACCATGAATTACTTAGTTAGCTCTGTCCAGTCCATTTAAATACCTATGCTATGAGTCCACAGCCATTGTAAATATTTTAATTGTTTCAGTGCAGGTATCGTCTTTATACGTCAGAATCTGACGTCTACATATTTTGTTATGCTGATATACAAAACCAAAAAGCAATAACCGTTGGAATGTTTTTTCACATTAACAAACGCTTAACCCTTTAACCCTCGGTCCCGATTATATTCGTGTTTTTGTTTCCCTTTTTTCACATTTTAAGATAAAATGTGACATCAATCAGTAACATTTCAAAATCGTTGACCGTCATCTTGTATAATCTGAATTAGTTTTACTCACTTGAAGTTGTGAATCGCGTCAGCGAGACACAACTTCAAGTTATAAAGATTATAAAGAATATATCAGAATGGCATAGTCGATGTTTTTATTATTGTAAGAAAACTTATGAACTGCTGCATTGACGGTGAGCCTCCGTCAATGCAACAGCTCACAAGTTTTCTTAAAATGGTCAAATCGTCGGTGGCGGCAATTTGTACGTCATATTAAGGAATTAATATTCAGCCAGTGATAATGAGATTGGCATATATGTGACCCGATCTGGCAAAATGAGTCGGAAGTCGCACTTTGACAAACGATGCTAGGGCCATTAATAGCCAAATGACCTTGATTTGACATATTTTCAATTTTTACATATTTTTTTTATTTTCATAACATTACTTTCGAATCCTAAAATTATGTGGCATAGAAATTGATGTACATGTTTAAAAAAATATTTTTAATATATCTGTTATTTCAATATTTGTTTCTATTCACATGTTGCTAAACATATTGCTGAAAACAGTGTAAAAATCCTAACGATGAAAATTTCTGGCATCTACTTTTAAAGTGTACAAAAAGTTGGAACTATACGTCTATTATGAAAAAATGGGGTCGAAATGAATATTTCTTGTATTTCTTTAATTTTAATCCAATTGTGTGTTCTTTTCAAAAAGTTTACAAATTGCCTTTTCGAACTTCAAAGGCCATTTTCGCAAGAGGAGGCAATTCACACTCCATATTTCTGTGAGTTGACGGAGTGAGATTATCAGAGCTGACCATGGTAGAGAATTGTGTCATATACCATTTAAAGGTAATGGTGTGTAGATTCAGGATCTATTAATTTCACTGATATTTCAAAATGCGACTTCCGACTGATTTTGCCAGATCGTGTGACACGATCTGGCTGGTTTGAATGTATGTGACACGATTCGTGTCACATACATTCAAACCAGTCAGTTCACTGAGCAAAATCATTTGGGAAATGTCGCCAATGATGTTTACGTTAGATATTCATGTGGGCACGGTGATCAGTGAAGTTTGCAAGGAATATAAGTCATCATTTGGAGTAGACGTTCTTGAGTGTTTCACAGTTTTTTGGAAATTCATCAGAATAATAAGACAACATTTTTTTTCAGCTGAAATATTAATCTTTTCGTGTAAATTTTATGTACCGTTTATTTACCACTGATTGATGGAAACAATGCATGGAGATAATTGAGGTTTAATTTGTGCGCGCACAATAACGAATATCGGGACGGAGCTGCCATTAATTCGATCACATAGGGGACCTATAGCCTTAGAGTTGTTGAGAGAATCACCGGCTCAATGATGTCTCAATGTTCGGCCAGCAGGCCGAGCGTTCAGACACCATTGAGGCAGATTCAGATGTAGCAGGAGAGCGGTGCGTAATGTGGACTGTGTGTCAGACCCTGGGGTGGCGGGTTCGCACCCCGGGTACTTCGCTAAGGGACCACCTCACACGGACGTCACCCCCTGTCCGCCCGACTGGCGCCCAGCACCTACACTGCTCTCCCCTGGGATCCACCCCTTACCCGGATCACGCGGATCACTCATCCCCCAATCACCCGTAAACGCGTACAGATTTTATAGTCACATTTTGCAAACAGTAATGTTTCAAAACCTAATTTCCAGCATTGGACTAAACTTAACCCTTTCAGCGCGGAGACCGTCTCTGGACGTCAGAATCTGACGTCTGTAGACGTCAGATTCTGACGTATAAAGACGGCCCCCCACACGGACAGAATTGAAATATTTACAATGGCCGTAGACCCATAACATAGGCATTCAAATGAAACGGAAACAGCAAATTAAGATATTTATGATGATTTAAAATTGAAAAAACCCTTTGATCTTAGGTTGTATTAAAAAAAAAAGAATTCCCAAAAGTAGTATACTTGTCCCTTGCAAAATTGAATTAATGTTCATGTCGCCACAAAATAACAGAATACGTTACACTTGAGGTAGGAAGTTGTTTTTATCTGCCAAAAATTTTAGGATCAACTAAAGTTCCTTGCTGTGTGATGAATATGTAATCTAAGGTAGGTATGTAAGAAAATATGAAAAAATTAGTTGATACTAACAGTGCTACTCTTGCATTAATCAATAGAAAAAAGCAGAGGCTATTTATGTTTTAAGAAAAAAAAATACGTTACATGGACTCTGAAGATATAGTGATATGCACACTCAACAACAAATGGCCCTTTAGTTACTAACTAAGTATGTCTCCACGCAAGCAAGTGAAAATTCAGCCTGGCCACTAAGCCCAGCTTTACAATTGTGCAAAAAGAAAAATAAATCCAGAATACGTTACACAAAATACGTCATATTTTGTAACGTATTTTGGTAACGTATTTTGCTCTTCACTAAACAATGTTGTAATAGTACATTCTGTTTCGTAACAAAAGTGCAAAACACTCAGACTTTGTATGATACAATTATTTACTGGATATAGTGACATTCTGTATCATTACTTTATCATAACATGAATTATGTTAGTTATATAACGTATTTTGGTAACGTTTTTTGCATTTTTATTAGAAATATTAATCAACAGGCACGAAATGACAAAAAATCGGTATACATCGTTATAGAAATAAGCAAAAATGTGCTTAGACAAAAAACACATGGATTATTCAATGTGGCAGTGTGTAATAACGTCCATCATACACACAAATACAGAATACGTTACTTTTAATTCTGATAATGTTTTTGTGCCTGGTGAAGTATAGTGAAATAGAAGATACAATAAGTCTGGTGACAATGACACACATAATTTATTGTATTGCCTAGGTTTATTTTAAACAATATTGAATGGGTATTGAACATATACACACTACTGTACTTCTTATCAGGAAACAACTAAAATAAAAATACACTACTATTTTGAAAAACCTTTATATCCAATATACTGCAATGTATCAAAACCATTGACACTTAGAAACATTGAAATTACATTATTATATTTAATTAGGCATGTTTATATTTTGTATAGTTTTTGTACAAAAATGCCCAATACATATCAGATATTTTGGGAAATGTTTAAACTATAAAAAAAATGTAACGTATTCTGTGTGTCTTTTTCGGGGCTTTTAGTTGTTCATTTGAAAAAATGATTAAAATTGATGTTTTATACTTGGTATCTCGATTTTTTAGGACAAGAAAAAATAATTTCTATATTTTAAAATAAAGTTGCAAAAAAAGATCTAGTGAGAAGTTGGTTTTTGATATGTAGCTTGTGGAAAAGTCTTGAAGTGGCGGGCTTTGTCCATATAATCACGCTTACCACGCTGAATTGCTCTATAAACCATTGAGACCAAATGATTCTTTCATAATGTCTAGCTATATCTTTTTGCTTCCGAAAAATAGCGACCTCGGCCTCAGACCGCCAGGATTCAAATTTCAAATCCTGTGTCTGGAGGGCAATTTAGCCAAGTTTAGCCTATATGTGCACAAAGGTTATCTAAAACCCCATTCATTTCATTTTCTTTCTGATCCATTTGAATACATATATGTTATGGGTCTAGGACCATTAGAAATATTTTAATTCTTTCAGTGCGAAGACCGTGTTAATACGTTAGAATATGCCGTCTACAGACGCCAGATTATGACGTATAAAGACGGTCCTCGCACTGGAAGGGTTAATCAAATAATCTGGGAGGTGGCTATTAGCTGTATGATAACATTGAGTGGTGATACTGTACATGAATATAATTTGGATGACATTGTGAGGGCAATCTGTGTGTTGTTGTGATGCTGTATGTGGTAATACTGTGCCACTGCATGGTGACACTGCACCGTGACACTGCATGGTGACACTGCATGATGACACGGCACGATGACACTACACTGTGCCACTGCATGGTGCCACTGCACTGTGCCACTGCATTGTGACACTGAACGGTGACACTGCGCTATGCCACTGCATGGTGACACTGCACCGTCGCACTGCATTGTCACACTGCGCCGTGGCAATGCATTGGCACACTGCTTGAAGACACGGCACTGCAACACCAACTGTGCCACTGCATGGCTACACTGCATTGTGACACTGTGTGGTGACACTGCACTGTGGCACTTCAGGGTGACACTGCACTGTGACACTGTATGGTCACATATAGAATGGTCAAACTTCATGGTGACAATGCATAATGACACTGCATGGGGACACTGCTTGGTCACGCTGCACGTTGACACTACATGATGACACCAAACATGGTGACACTGCATGGTGACACTGCATAGTAACACTGCATGGTGCAGCACGTGGTAGCCTCAGGTGGCCACACACCCTGGTTGATCTTCCTCACCTATCAGACCCCCCCCCCCCTCCTCCTCGTAACACTCTAATTAGAACCTCTTTATGTTGCTCACCACACCCCATCTCTCCACACTAGCATGACTAGCATGTCCAGGCACCACCCAGCAAACATGACACATTGAGCCGGTGTTGTGCTAATGTTGGCCCGCCGTCTACGACGTCAGGCCAACATTAGCCCAACACCAGCTCAATGCGTCATGTTTGCTGGGACGCCCTTCGTCGCAGATCCTGGCCCAACGTTCAACCAACGTTGTGTCGTTTTGCTGGCTTGGTGGTCAGAATGCTCTTAGCAAAACATAACTCTTTTTCTTGACTTATTTGTTAGTCACGTCACCCACAAGCTACGTCACAAGCAAAATGAACGTTGGGTCAACTGTAGGCCAACGTTCCTGCTTAAATCTGCTATGGATTATTTCCCGTGACGTCCTTCGTCTACTGCTAATTCCTTTTTTTGTGTAACGCTCGATTTCGGATCCATGATAATTATTTATGAATGCAGTAATGTCCTTCCAGAATAAACTTCGTAGGAATTCGCCTGCTTTATAATGGTCAATAATGTTCCCCTGAACGACAACTAAATCTTTCACAAATATGTTTATAATTGACCCAAAGCTATTATATTGTGATATATTCCCAGACAATAATTATTGTTTTTTTTATGTTTTATTGAAAATACATGTACATGTTTCACTTACTATGTCATGATAATATTTTTTTAATGAGTAATTATTTAAACGAGTGGAATAAATTCAAGTAAGTTAATAATAATTATTATTCAAACAAGTGGAATGAATAAGTATACCAAACCTGACTTCAGAGTACATATAATATTTTTTTATCCTCGCTATCATGTAAGCTGACAGTATGCGCTGAGTTGTATATTTTTTTATCCTCGCTATCATGTAAGCTGACAGTATGCGCTGAGTTGTATATTTTTCATTTTAGAAAATAATTTCAGAAAGAGTTTATCATTGTTTATGCGGATGTACGATATCAAATATGTTACAACATAATAGTCGGGACTAAAAAGTTGCCAATCTTGATGTAAATGAGCCGCATTGCGGGAGTAAGCCTGCAGTGGCTGAAATGGCCACTACCACATAGTACGGTGCCACTCACCAGGTGACGCTTCGAGCGGAACCCTCTGGGTGCTGTAGGCAAAATACACATGTATAAATAAGCTCATAGAAAAATATCATAACGTATATTCAATTTAGTTTTATCTTGTATTTGTATACAATTATTTTGATTTGTAATTTAGTACTTTGGGCATTACGTGTTTGATCTTGGTGACTAATTAATCAATAGCAGAATCTTTAGTCATTTTTAATTTTGATTAATGATTGATTCTGCAATATTCACAAAAAACATAGTTTAAATATTCGGATATCGGTCTTTTTCATTCATTAAATGTATGAAAAAAGAAACGAACAATGCAGCAACACACGTTTCGCAACAGCTCGTACATTTGAGAACAAACATAAATTTTTGACATGTACTGAATGACAAGCACGTGACTACACATTCCCCAGCAATGCTGGTTAAATTTTGGCCCATCGTCTACGATGCTGGCCCAATATTGAACAAGCATGGGGTGGTTGACTCGTGTTTGCTGATCTCCTTTGAAAAATGGTAGCAGAAATAAATATTTTTTAGCTGGATATAAAAAAATAATAATTATATTTAGTTTATTTCAAAATGTATGTCTTTTTTTTTAAATAGATAATAGCTACCCTCTAGATTATATAATATTATCAATTTATAATAATACTGATGTTAAATATATCCAGCCGGTTGTTGATTCACAGTAAATATCTGTAAGGGGAACGGTCAATAATCATCAGGCGTGAAAAAAGGTAAAAAAGGCCTTTTACGGCCCAGACTGGTATAAAAAAAACTAAATTAATATAGATTGCTTTAGCTCGTTTTTTACACGAACAATAAATACACTTGAGCAGAACGAAGACTGCCAAAATCGCGTGAGCTTCCCCACGCCGCTACCAGGTGGCTCTAAACACCGTACACGCCTTGCCCTGTCAGGACACGGCGTTTGGTCACACATCAATGCTTTCAAAATGTAATTTATTTCGTAATGGATAATTATTTAAATTGCCCGGCGGCCTATTCGCTGATTGTCACAACAATCCTACATTTTGGATATTGTGCTGCGTCCCCCCCCCCATCCCGGTATTCTGTCATGCCGAACCAAAAAGCAGTAACTGTTTATTGAAAAGTAAGTAGTTCCTGCCTTTTGACGTCGCTCATTCTGTATTGTTCTGAGTGCGACGGATTATTCATCAAAACACTATACTATGATCTCTTTTCTGAAGGTCATTTTATTTTTACTTCAGCCATAATTTTATTGTCAAAATGGGGCAATAGGGGGTAATTTCCAAACCTCTTAAATATGTGTACAATGTTACAATGCTTGAGCCAGCAAGTATATACTGCAATTCCTACATTCACATGTTTTCAGCTGGCAAATCGCTTTTGAATATGTCTATATCTCTAAAATACATGTACGTTCATCTGATGTAGGGCATAATTTTGTAAAATAGCAATGACACAATGACTATTTGCACACTAAGTTCTGGATGGCCGGGGAAATCCTACTGCCCAGATCTCACTGAGAGTGATTTTACGACAAACCGAGTTTATCCATCTCTTTATGTAGCTGTTTATTTTTTTTTATTTCTAAACGATTTATGTAGCTGTTTATTTTTGTTAGTTAATATCTTGCTTATGACGTGTGGGAGAGGGAAAGGTCCAAGAAAACGAATAACTGAAACATAATGTTCAGATTTGTATAGGCCTATACCGAAAATTGATTTTAAAGAATGGCGTGTTTTAGTATGAAACAAGTTGTATACAGTATAGTTGTATATGTCCAGCATCTTTTGCTTGTGTCCAAATGATGTTGCAATTATGGGGGTATTTGGGTGGGCACTATTAGCCATTTCATTTATTGAATGATATATCAAACGTAAGATTTATATACAGGCAGACACGCCTTTTATATTCAGTCGGTCTGGCTGAGAAAAGAGTCAATACCTGGCAGAGATAACTGATCCGAAAAACAACAAGCAGTCCCCTGGAGCGAAGAGATTGTACGGAAGGGGGAGTATGTTAGAGCACAGGGTGAAAGAGCACCGGGGTTAAAAAAAACTTGTGAGGTGGGGTAAAGTGGGTGGTGTAGTGTAGCTACAGTGCCCCCTGGATATAACAATGTGTGATCAGGGGCAGCTGGAATAATGCAAAACTTTCTGTGTGCCGCTAAAATACGATTTTCAGCCAGTTGAAGGCTCAAAAACTTGATTTCAAAGATTAATTATGAGATTTAATATCGTAGAAAAAAAACGATCAGTATATTTGTGTTCCAATATTACTCATTCAAATTGGCTAAAATTAAATAATTAATTACTGTTCCTTGTTCAATGCAAGTGCTTTATATTTTTTATATTTATCCTGAATCAACCCGGATAGCAGGGTGTCAGTTAGTGGGCGTCTACGTAAAATGGTTAAATGTGAATGTTCACCTTTTACCTTGATAACTTAAATAAATAAGTTGTTCCAAACTGAACATACTCACTGTCCTATGTAGTCTGATAAACTTATTGACAAAAGTCATGTGATTCATATCGTGGGACAGACTTCTTGAATGATATTTTATTTTATATATAACCATGTATTTGTAATAATACTGTCTATATAATATGTTTTTAGTACATGTAAATGAATACAGACTTCTTTGAATGATATTTTATTTTATATAACCATGTAGGTGTAATATGACTATATAATATGTTTTTTAGTACATGTAAATGTATGTGTTTTTGCCGATACAAAGTTAATTGTTGTGCAAATAAATTTGATTTGATTTTGATTTGATAAGCAAATTGATCATCTTGCCAATATGGTCTGCCATGCGTTGTGATTAAAAACAATTAGCAATTGATGAAACTGAAATGTAGAAACGCTAAGGATCTACGTAACATAATTCAGTGGCAGCACACTTTACGAGAAAAGCTGCCGTCTGTATGGTTCTGACTTACCGCCTGTGAAAACCACCACTGTATAGCTAAAAGCCAATCATTATAACTTACTGAAAAAATCAGCAGTTACTGCCTTTTGGCTTTGCACGGTATCACTTTGCTGCGTATATTTGTTTGACTGGGAAAAATAGCGTCCTAGGTTATTTTCACACGTCTTGAAAATAGACTGCCATATCCATAACCACATACTGGGAACCAATTTTTATTCCATTTTTTTTATTCCAGGACAATAATTGGCGGACATTTCCTTTTCCTTGATTTTTCTCGCAATCAGTGTTAATGCGTTATAGATAATCATAACCGACAAAATTCATGAAATTCACTATAGATATAAACAAAAATATAGGTATTCGATGCAAGGGCAAATATGCATATTTTTATTGTTGTTTTGATAGACAAAGTGTTGCAACAGGATATTGGGTGTGAAAGATAGGAGGTTTAATAATATTTTATAGTTTACATGTACAAGTCGCTATAATACTTAACCAATACAAAGGCCGACAGCAGTAACTACACACTGATTGATATATCAGCTACTAACTTCACTGTTTGCCTTTGTGCTATTGATGAAAATAAAAATGTACAATAACTGTTTTAAGTGTATCACACGTGTAACATTATCTGAGTCATATATAGACATATCAATGTAAAAATTAATAATATTATAAACATTACATTTTCAGCAATTTTGTTTAATTTTTAAATGAGATTTTAATACTATGCGACGTTATTTTTCTATTTGCACCGACAAAAATAAATTAATTTAAAAATCTATTAAAAATTAAATGAAACATATTCCCTTTGAATACTTAAGCTTCGTGTCAATCCCTGACAAGCAGCATGTAATATGACACTCACACGAGTGGAATTAACATTCTGGGTGCAGGAGCTAGGGCAATGTTATAAACTGAATTACGCACTATATATTTTGAGGAACTGTTTGCGTTGCCATTTGGAAAGTAGTTTTTACAGCATTACGATATCCGCGATTTAAGACAAATTAAGTTTATTAACTAAAATAATATTTGTGTGTATGTCTTAGGTACAAAGTTATTGTTGATCATAAGAATCAAGTATAATGGCTGATCCATAAACCCTAGAGATTTGATAAAATTATTTTTTAATACATGACACATATAGGCCTACTTGACACATCCATAGATTAAATACATAGGCCCACAATGCGTAAATTCATACAAAAAATATAAATGCCACAAGTATTTTTAATGCCTCAGACGTCGGTAAACTAAATACAGCTGACATAAATTTAATTTTAATAACTGACATATATTATGTGAATTCAACAGCTGTCAGAATTTTATTACCAGACATATCTATGGATATGACATACAGCTGCCCCAAATCTGTCAGGGCACCGACGCTCATCAAATTGAGTTATTGCTCGATTTGAGGTGATTTACTTCGTGTGACCATTATGTGCATAATGACAGCTATGCTTGTAATTGGACAAGTACCACGCTACATTGTAGTTAGTGCGTGTAGTACTAGATATATTAGTAGTACTGGGCTGGCTGTCATCCCTACGCGACCTCCTCATCATAATCATCATCATTAAACACCCTTTAAATGCCAGAGGAGTTTTTCAATCGTCTGAAAGTGGGAATTGCACGTTCAGACGATTGAAAAACACGAATATTATACATTTTATGCATTTTTCTAGAATTGCATCTAATAATATATTACTATAATAGTATATTTTACAACATATTTCGTGGTTTTCAAAGGCGTGGAAAGCAGATAAAGCATAAACGACAGGGGTATTATGCTAGGCGTAGATTGGGTAATCATTTCTAGAATTGGTGACGGGTGTAGGGGTGGGGCGGAACCCCTGACCCCCCTCCCCCCCCCCACCTCCCCGGGTATAGCTGTGTATACACTGTATAAGGGGTGCGTGCCCCGCCCTGTGACCCCGTACTGTACCCCGCACAATACACCCTGACCTTCTCTCACCCCCAGATAGGATGAATACCCCTTGTTGTGGACCCCTGACCCCCGGGCTTTACGTCTCCCACGTCACCCGTGTGTTTGTGTGGCGGGTTCAGCCGTGCGTACCCGCCCCAACCTGCCTATTTAAGTAAGGTAATTTCCGCCCGATAATATTTCTCAAACACATGGTAAATTGGCTGCAATTCGTGATTTCATAAAGTTAAACATTGCAGATTTTCATATAATATGTGCCCACAATCGGTTACATGTGATTACTTCTCGCGAAATTAGCAATTTCTCAATATTGCAAAAAAAAAGATTCGCGAAAATATACACATTGCAAATTATCAATGATTACAGTACATTCAAGGTGTTTACACGTCCTTAAAAGTCCCACCCCCTAACTTTACAGGCCTGATCGACCAATCTGTTTGTATATCTTTTTTCTCCGTTTTTTGGCTGTGATCAAATATTCTGCACACACAGAGAATATGTGTGTGCCTTTACGATGCATGAGTTTAAATTCATTCTGCTGTCGAAGACATTTATGCAATTAATCATGAGTTATCCTGTATAATAATATTCAATTTTTATGGTGAATCATACAATCAGATAATGTAATAAATAAGCAATGTAAGTATGCAATAACACATTTTGTGTAATATTTGTTTATAATGTACGGTGTAAAAACGAATAAAGTAGCGAACATGATAAACATAAAGATCACACAAATAAACACATTTGTACAACGACGGCCCAACGTCTTTGACGTTGGTCCGACGTTGTACAAATGTGCTTACTGGCAACAGACCTTAGTGAAGCCTGCACAACTAGTTCTCACCCAACAAGTTATCTCTAACATAGGATTTACCACCAACCCCTCACCATTTCAATTTACAGGCAACAACTATTATGGACATTTAAAACGCCGCGAGCAAAAATAGTTGCTTATGAATCGGCTGTCTAACTTTTCTAGAATTTGTAACA
Organism: Flabesymbios commensalis; assembly: GCA_964017125.1. Lineage (NCBI taxonomy): Eukaryota > Metazoa > Annelida > Polychaeta > Terebellida > Flabelligeridae > Flabesymbios > Flabesymbios commensalis. The sequence goes on along the minus strand of OZ024908.1, from coordinate 24,408,546 downwards.
GGATGCAAAAGTGGTATTACCATATGTGATATATTAGATATAGAGCGGATTTTATATATGTATAGTATGACACGTCATTGTTTAGCCAAAACTGAAGGGATAGGTACCTGACACTTTATATAATCCATATTTAAGAAAATTAAGCAATGTTGAATTTTGGCATTAAAGGCACTTATCTGCCACTTCATCTACTGCTACATATATATTTTTAATATTTAAATGACTTCTTGCTATATTGTTTAATAAATAATCTATTCACAAAGTCATTGATTAGTTTTGTTTCGAAAAAATGATTGCGTGGAAATCAAAATAAAATATTGTACAATTAATAAAAGCTCTCTCTATCTCGTCAAGGAATTACATTTGTAGAAACATTTATCGCCATAAATGTACAAGAAGTGTTTTGTAAAACAAACATTCAAATTATTATCATTCACACATTTCAAGTTGAAATTGGTATGACAATGATACACAATGCTTTTTTATTACAAGTTTTACTAAATTGAATTTTTGTCCGACTGACGCAATACACAACGTCAAGGCGGTGCAAGTTATTCTGATTTGCCAAATGAAGTTGGCGGGTTGAGTATTTTAAATCTTGCTGACTCCTCCCACTTTTAAAGGGTGTTATTTAAATGGCTGATAAAATTGTTAAAAAATGTAATACCGGTACTCGTTATGTGTTAAACGAGAGAGCGTGTCTTCACCACATGATAATTTGATTACTGTAGCTTGATAAATGCTTGTATTTTCATTTAAAAAATTGCCATTTTTTCTCTTCTCCCAACCAGATAAATATCACTGTGGACATGCAATGTCTGGTTTGGCACATATTTTGCATTATTTAACCCTTTAAGCCCTCACGATGCATTAAAGCATCATTTTACATCTCAGACTTAATTTTCCTACAATCAAGGGTTTTAGAACGAAAACTACCATGAAACTGGTTTACCAAATACATAGCAATTTTCTTTAATTTTTAAACCACATCAGATCATCTTCATCCATTAAAAGTCGAGAATTGCGACAGCAATTCGCGGCTTGTAGTTGATGAAGATGACAATGGTAAATTCATGCTTGAAAGGGTTAAATTATAACTGACCTAATGTTTCACGGTTTACACTACGTATCAGGTTCATTCTTCTCTACCGAACCGAAAGATAATGTCTTCTTACTTGGAAAGTAATCAGTTGCTGCCATTTGGCTTTGCACGGCATCATCAATGTCATGACTTTTACAAAACTGTGTCAGGATGCTAATTAATTCCCCGCGTCGCAGAACAGCGACCCAGGTAGAGCTCACCGCGATTAGAGACCCGCGTATAGCCTGACATGCGACAGTTTTCACCGACGAGCAAAAAAACGAGTAAAAAACCCGCACGTAGACGAGCTGTGGATTGTTGTGGAGGGATAATTGGGACGCGGTTACATTCCTGGAGTGTGTAATTCGCGTTATTAGCCGGCTTATTGTGCAACTGGATCTACTGAACACCCCAGTGCTGAGTTACATAATAGTTAACCGAGCGGCCACCAGGGGCCGACTCCTGCGCCCAGACGCGCCGTGGCCGAGGATTCTGTGTCGGAATCAGCAGGCACGAAAATATGACTAAACCCTGGTTTAACGCTGGACCAACGTCGTTGACGCTGGCCCAGCGCTAAACGATATCTGTATCAGTATTTCTGCAGTGTCCTGCCTTTCATGGATTATGTGTGGCAACGCAATGTTTTATCGAAATCTAGATCTGCAATGTCGCTATATACAGAGATAATTGATGTCCCTTAGATGGCATAGTGTTGTGTGTGCCATCCATTTCAGTGGTTTAAACTCTTTTGAGTGGCACATAGCCCCCCCCCCCCCACCCACACAACAATAATTGCGTCCCTGATTTATTTAAAGTTATAACTAAAATGGCCCTACAGTAATAAATGAATTTTAATGCAAATAGCTTAGATGCGTTTTTATGTCACAGCAGTGGTGACATGTCAACAGACGCAAAAGCGTTACTTAAAAACAAATACAATTATACATCAGATACCTTAAGTCTCTGCTTATGCAGCAGTCGGTATCCATAACAAGGCAGCGATAGCTGACTAACAAATTTGTAAGAAAAAACAATTTGGTTAAAATGAAAATTCGGCAAAAACTGAAAAAGCAATATTTCGAATTCTGTATTTGAAGGGTAGTGTCATCTCATTCATCTCACCATCTTCAGGAGGTTATCCTGGCCCAGTTTAGCCTACAGGTGCACCATGTGGCCTAAAACCCCATTCATTAATTCATTAATTCATTCATTCATCCAAAAATACATAAAAATTCGAACATTCTCGGCTTTTTTTATCTGACAAATCAAGGTGAAATAAAATTAGAGAAGATCCTAGCAATAACAATACATTGACCAAATGTTTGTGTTAATATTGGTCCATTGTCTTCGACGCTGGCCTAGCATTAACCAAACATTGGGCCAATATCTGTCATAGTTTATGAACGCTGCGCTGCGTGCATCAGACGAGGACTGGCATTGATTATACCCGGTGCCTTCACAAAACATCAGAATCACTATAAAATATTATATTTCGCAAAATCTAGCAGTTACAACCCTTTGTCTTGGCAGATTACAATACAGATTACAGTATATATGTCATACCATGTATATTGTCATACGATTTTAACAAATTAACAATCTTGTATATACATATACATATATCTCTCTCATTTCTATGACAAATAAGTCTGTAATGACTTTTTTTCAGTCAATAAAATATATGTCTGTCTGTCTGCCTGTCTGTTTGTCAGTACACGACTACGATATGACAGACAGTGCGGTTATTAGGCCTGGTACTGGTGATAATAAAATGATATACAGTAGTTGAATTAAAAGCGCACCCTTGAAGACCCTTGACCGTGATGTCAGATTTGTTATCTCCATTATATAATTATATTGTCTACAAAAGATAAAAAGCATTACAGCCATTTCGATTTTATTTGCAGCATATTGCATAGAATAGATAGTGCAATGAGTTTTTTTTTAATTTGGAGATAATTCAGATTACCGAACCTTTTGATAATATTTGTATATTTGTATATAATTTTGTTCATGTAATTTTATAGTAGCAAACTTTTATGTGATATAATAATTATAAGAGATGTCTTGTTTCTCTATGAAATAGTCATTATATTAATAATAATACAACTGTTACATTAGATTAATGAATTTGCTTCATTAGTCTAAATTAAATGACATGGAAGATATTATTTAGGGCTGTGAATTATCCCATCTCAATGTTTTTTCTATACTATTCATTGCCATTTAATTCATTGCCATTTAATGAGTTGTGAACCTATTTATGCGAATATTATTGATGTTTAAAAATTCAAACGACACGAGGAAATTGAAATTATTATTCACTCGTTTCATCTTGCGATGCAGACATTCCTGTCAAAACGAGACATTAAGCCAATGTTCCTTAAATGTTGCTCCCCCTTCTACGATATTATAACATTATCGTCCCCTTAGATATACAAGGGTGTATCTGCCACTTTACAAAGTGGCAGATACACCCTTTCATATCTAAGGAGACGTTATATAAAACAACACTGATTAGACGTCTCATGAATACTATGTGAACAACTGGTAAAACATTTTCTTTTCCAGAATATTGCATTTTTTAGGTTATGTACAAGGTAGTTGCCACCTTGAATTTTATTTTAAGGTCCTGGCCTGATGTTTTCATTCGTTAGAAGCTGATATACTGACGTAATTGCCAGCTTTAAAGTCAATATTTTTGTTGTAAAAAAAAACAGTTGGAATGCACGTGAAAGCGCCACCAGTACTCAAAGGGTCCACTACTTTTATTTTTAATGTGCCCCTAGCAAGCAGAAGGTCGGCGCATTAAAAATGAGTAAAGGGAGGCGTACCTAGATCACGCCGCTCCATCCATCTCCCACTCCGGAAATCCTCTGTCCCTAGAAATACGGAGCGTTTTAGAAAACGGGATCAACGGATTGCGGTCAATGAGCCATGCCGAGAGACAAAGTCCCACGTAGCGGATTGAATTAATGCGATTTAATAATTTAAAACAACCGGCGCGCTCTACGGTAGATGGGGCAATTTTTGCGATATTTTTACGTTCAACCTCACGAAATTCACTTGATTAAGTAACGTGTGCTCTGCGCTGCAAAGCTGAAATGCACTAACTGATCAATTGAAAAGTGAAGAGTTACTGCCTTTCAGCTTCGCAGACGAGTGTTATTGTACTCTATTTTCCCACAAAGCCAAATGGCAGTAACTTTATTACTTTAAAAGTAAGCAGCTACTTACAGCATATATATATTATTGTATACACTGCTTCGCAAAGCAAAAATGCAGTACCTTTTTTTACTTTGCACGGCAATATAGCCAGCATATATTTTAAAACAGCAGCGCGTGTATTTGTTTTATTTAAAAAAAATGGAACAAAAAATTGTGTTGAAAAGTGAATACTTTTATGAAATAAACAGCCTATTCATGTGGTAAATGTGTTAATTTACAGTAATAGTAATAACTTATAGTTATGATAGTACGCACAAACTGAATAATTTACAGGCACGCTGCTGTAAATCGGGATTCATCTATAGTGGTGACAATTTACACCCCACAGGAGCACCCCTTAATCACCAGGAGGACAAATCAACACGTTCTGGTGCACGAAAATTAGAAATGGTGATATTATTAAAACGCTTGTGGGAAAATAGGAAAGATCTGTACTGAGCACCGGGTATTTCCTTAAATCTGCAATAAATAATTATTCAATTGATCTGGTATGGCCTTAAAACACAATAATAAATCATAATTGATTGCTAATATAATTGCTAGCCATTGTCCCACTCTGGCGTGCCGTGCCAAAAGGCAGTGTCTGCTTATCTTATACAAGTAAGCAGATACTGCCTCTTGGCTAAGCCGAGCAGCACTGAGTTGTCAGATAATATTTTTCATTGATTGGAGACAGGAATTGCTAACGCCATTTCCAGCTTATAAGAAGACAATTTACGAAAAATAGACATATCTCTCAATTCGAATTAGTTAATTAAGTTAACGTAAAGCATATTCTCAGAATTACATTGACATTTTATTTTGTTCGGAATTAACTGAGTGGGATTTATAATATTTCAACTTGAACGGCATGTTCTCTTTATTAAATAACTGTTGGTTAATGTATCTTTGAAATAGTCATCTCAATAAAGATATTGCCAACCGACAAGACTGTGATTGGTTAGAGTGTATTATTATATATGTGTATATCAATTCATCGTACTCAGGGTACATATATAAATATAGATACAGTGCATCGAACTATAATTAAGACATACAATACATATCAATCGAAGCATCATTATGCACGTCAAAATTCTGTATTTTGTTGTGCATGAAGAAAATAAAGGGATTGATTTTCTTTTCATATGCACGAATTATAATTTGTATTTTCGTAACTATGCTAGTAAATGCTAGGTATGTGAGAGCTCCGCGCGAATAAAAAAAAAACTGTCACCAGCAGTTGTATATTTCGTTGGAGAGTTACATAACAGTATTAGAAAAATGGCAAATAACAGAAGAAATAATAACACCATTCAAATACGCTGCATATCGGTCACAAAGGATGAACCTTTAGCTAAGAACAGTGTATTATCTCTATTCGTTAAAAAACCATGAAACAAACCAAATTATTTCTTAAAAATTGAATGGCGTAAATTATTGTAGAATGAATAAACATTAAAAACATTTGTTGAAATCAGGCAAGGTTATCACAGCTTGTACAATGACGCAATTCGGGCCTTAGAGGGTGTATATGGGCACGAGCGTTTTTTATTTGGTGACGATGACAAAATGAGGGTGGTATATGTGGCGGAGCGTGACAGAGCGCCAGGTCCGCCGTAATAGGCCATACACGGGTTTTATTGGATAATTAAACAATTGTTGTTTTTTTCCACCGTCACGGACAGGTCGCCCATGACGACCTTTTGAGCGCCGCGCTCTTCACGCTGGCGTGACGTCACGCTTCTACCCCCACCCCCTCCTCTCTCCCGTGCTGTCACACCAATGCTGCCGAGCAAAAACCAAACAACCAGTCCCGGCCTTTTGGCTTTGCAGACCAGAATTAGTAGACGATCAAAACGGTAAAATTGTATTACTGTGTATGCAGATTTTTAAAATTAAACTGGGCAACATTATGAAAACCTGTCGTTACGTCAGAAAATATATATTTTATAACACGAATAAAGCGAAAACCCGCCAATTTAAAAAAAATTGGCTTAGTTCAGGAGAATTAAAAATATAAAAATATTGACCAATTTTGTAGGTGCAGATAAGAAATGAAATACCGATTTTAAATAATTATGTGTATTTTTAATTGATTTGTAGCTGTCAACAGTGTCAGATAGCTGTAAATAAAAATACAGCAAATAATGAGTTAAAATGAAGATTTTAGTTACAGTCATATGACTGAAAATTAGAAATGATTTTCTTCCTTTGGTGTTGTGTGTAATTTATCTACAATACAGAAATATGTGTTGTCTCTCTAGTGCTGTGTGGATTTTCTGTATAATATCTATATAAATCTGAGTTGTTTTTCTTATGTGATGCAGTTCCCCTGTTATGTACACTCTGTGATGTTTATCTAGTGCTATGTGATATAATGTATAATCTGTGTTGTTTGTCTTGTGTTATGTGGTTTCTCTGTATAATCTGTATTGTTTCACTGGTACTGCGTGTTTTTCTGTATAGTCTGTATAATTGTTTCTCTGGTGTTTTGTGGTTTCTCGTATAATCTGTGCTGTTTATATGATGCTGTATGATTTCTGATATAATCTGTGTCTATTCCCTGGTGTTGTTTATTTTTTCCATATAATCTGTGCTGTTTCTTTGGTACTGTGAAGTTTCTCCATACAATCTGTGTTGTTTCTCTGGTGCTGTGAAGTTTCTCCATATAATCTGTGCTGTTTCTTTGGTGCTGTGAAGTTTCTCCATATAATCTGTGTTGTTTATCTGGTGCTGTGAAGTTTCTCCATATAATCTGTGCTGTTTCTTTGGTGCTGTGAAGTTTCTCCATATAATCTGTGTTGTTTATCTGGTGCTGTGAAGTTTCTCCATATAATCTGTGCTGTTTCTTTGGTGCTGTGAAGTTTCTCCATATAATCTGTGTTGTTTCTCTGACGCTGTATAATATTCCTGTATAATCCGTGCTGTTTCTCTGATGCTGTGTGATTTCTCACATAATCCGTGCTGTTTATCTGATGCTGTGTGATTTCTCACATAAGCCGTGCTGTTTATCTGGTGCTGTGTGATTTCGCACATAATCTGTGTTGTTTATCTGGTGCTGTGTGATTTCGCACATAATCTGTGTTGTTTATCTGGTGTTGTGTAGTTTCTCTACATAATCTGGGCTGTTTCTCTGATGCTGTGTGATTTCTCACATAATCTGTGCTGTTTCTCTGGTGTCGTGTGATTTCACTGTATAAGCTGTACTGTTTCTTTGGTGCTGTGCATTTTCACTTTTTAATATATGTTGCTTCCCTCATGCTGTGTTATTTTGGTATACTCTGTGTTGTTTCTCTGGTGCTGGTTATCTCCCTATATGATATGTGGTGTTACTCTCTGTGTTTTCTCTGTATAATTTGTGTTGTTTCTCTGGTGTTTTGTGGTGTTTCTGTATAATCTGAGATGGTTCTCCCAACCTGCGTGGCTTCTCTGTATGATTTGTGTTGTTTGTCTGGTGTTTTGTGGTTTCTCATTATAATCCGTTATGGCTTTCCTATACTATAATCTCTGTATAATTTGTGTTGTTTTCCTGGTGTTATGTGGTTCCATTTTATAATCTGTTTTCTCATACTGTGTGGCTTCCCTGTATAATCGCGTACAATATTTCCATCACAACATTTCCCCAGCAAACACAAAACATTTGTATAACATTTGTACAACGCGGCCCAACGTCTTCGACGTTGGCCCAACATTGTACAAATGGTATACAAATATTTTGTGTTTGGTGGGTCCATACTCGTGTAAATGCTTTTAAAGCCTGATCTCAAATACCTCACATCCTAAATCATGGATATATAGTGGCTGTAGAGAACCTGTAGAGTAAATTGAACTCTTGACATGTAGATTTCAAATAAATGCAAATGGTAAATTATATTTATTGGTTTCAAACGCATGGATATTTTTCAGTTAATTGAAATTCGCGAATTTGTTTTTTGTTCTCTTATTACAAGGTCTTATCATATACCACGTGTTTTTATGTTTTAGTGTTTTAGTTATGTATATTTCTGCATTTGCGATTCAGAAAACATTAAAATATCTTTATAAAACAATTACTTTTCTGGGGCACATTCTCGTCAATATAATAGTCTACAAATCAGTGTAATTAGCAGGGATAAATCATTTGGTAAAAAATCGCAAAAATCCGGCTTCTGTCCACAGAAATAGAAGAAGGACCAAGTTTGCCTTCAAGTAATTTTCCAAATTAGTTATATAAAAACTAAGTGCTGTTTTCCCGGTCGCCGAGACATAGATCACCGCACATTCTGGTTTTAAATCATCGCGTTTTTGCTTGCCGTGAATTCTTCCTAGAAGGGCGGAGTTCGGGGAAAGGGGAAGAACATTATCTCAACCAGGAATCTGATGACACGGCATTCTTTCTCAACACACAGGACGGGGGAGATTGTTCTGGCAGCGTGCGTTCATCCATCGCTGTGTGGACGGTGGGTCGGCGTAGACAATGCCGGCCCACCATCCACCCAACGGCGGTTGAGTACTCGTGTGTATTATTTTTTCTTGATGAATCACTGGGAGCTGTAAGCGGTCCCAACTCGTCAGAACACAGGCGGTATGCTGCAAGTCGGCAAAAACTGGCGCAGAGTGTGAGAAAAGTGTGTTTTGAAGAACTGTCGGGTGGTTTTGGCTGTCAGTGGGGACGAGCCGAGACCGCCCCACAGTCTCACCCCAACCTGACCCCGAACACCACTGCTGACCCCCACAGCCACTCGTCAGACACTACCCAGTAAACACAAAACATTTGTATACCATTAATACAATGTTGGACCAACGTCGAAGACGTTGGACCGACGTTGTATAAATGGTATACAATTTTTTTGTGTTTACTGGGTAGGCAACTTCTTAAGCACTTCCTCCCACTGTCTCCTAATAACACACGGTGTTCTGGGCTCAGTGAATGCTGGCTGGGGATGAACTGCTCAATGAAGCAAGATTTTGTAAAACCGAAATATAAAACCGAAATGAAACCAAAACATGTAATGGTTACCTATGTGGGAACTATTATAGTAAGCCCCGATCGTCATAAAACTATTCTCAGTGCCTTCGACGCTAGGGTTCCATCATCATCGATTATTTGTTAAGGGGGCTACCATTTAATATCCAGGGGGGGGGGGGGGGCAGGGATATTGGGATGGACCAAAATATTTTTTTCAATATGATCCAGCTCATGGTTATTTTTTTCCAGCTGTACGGTTAACAAATTATTTATTTCAACCACTTTTGGAACGACTTTCAAAAATTGCCAATGTATTATTTATTAAGGCTATATAATATGATATTAGCCTAATATTTTGCAATGTGAGAAACTGAATATCTCCAGAATCTTCAAAATTTCATCGGCTAGAAAATAGTTTAGTACGCCAAAACATGTGGGCTTGCCCGGTATGCCATAAATTATTTATTTCAAATGGGATCGACATCAAATTATTTTTTTCACCTTCTCCCTGCCTTTAATTATTTATTTCGAAAATATCCCTGCCCCCCCCCCCTGGATATTGAATGGTTGCCCCCTAAACGAAAACCGCAAACGGACTATGAGTCTGATCACGATTACGTTTTGTCGCGCCTCTGAGCTCGGAGCACTGTGGAATTAGGCGCAACATCAATTTATTTCTATACTATTCTGATTCTAAAGACGTCATCGGTGGGTAATATGTTTTACATAATCTTAAGGCTATGTCAAGAAATTGATAGCGAGCCTCTGATCTGAATAAAAGTAAAACGTGTGCAAAATAGCTCTTTCTGATTTATATGAATCAGTTTGACATTCACGTCACACTGACTTTTTAAGTATAATATATGAATCAACTTTTTACTCACCGATTTGGCACTTGGTACTCTTTATAATGACACCCAACTGTTATTGATGACAATAATCGCACCATTGGTAATGAAAGGGTGTGTCTGCCACTAGGCAAAGTGCCTGACACACCCTTTGATAACCAAGGTGACAATCTGAATCCTCCACATCAAGCGGTTTGTGTGGCGGGGGGGGGGGGTATCTCACAGTACTATACTGAGAGACAGGGTGGCAGACAGCCGCAGATCCCGGTTCGACCCCTCTGGCTCCCTGGCGGTGTGATTACACCCAGGGTCAGTGCGGTATGGGGCGTCAATCAGGCCTAAATAAGCGGGTCAACCGCTGACAGCCATGTCCAGGGTCCGCCCAGGGTCCCCGCAGGGTCAGATTCTGCCGTAATGGTCTGCCATTAGTACAGAACCCCTTGGCCGTAACTGCTCAACCTTGGCTCAGCGTTGGGCCAGCGTTTTCAACGCTGGCCCAACGCTGAGCCAAGGTTGAGTCATTGTCTGATATCAGCGGCCCTTTATTTCTGTAATCAGCCCAATCAAACCATCTGAAACAGACCTACACATCATAATCAAACTGACTGTGGAGTGAGCAGAGAAGAAAAAGACATGTACCCATGCAAATTCCCCGTTTCCTATCCGGCGGCGAATCTCGCAAAAAATAGTCAAATAATAAGGATTGGTAACAATTTATCGTGTAGCATTTATTGACGAAATAGGTGGCATTACATAAGTGAGCGATACATTTTTTGAGTTATAACGGATTTTCTGCAATTATTATAACTTTTCAAATCCGTTTTTTTTCAATTGCATGCAGATAATTGAAAAAACGTGACAAACCTCCATATACATCGTGAACATTTTTCCGCCATCATTTTCCTAACTACGTATCAGTGTGTTTTAATAAGATGTTGAAGCTTTCACATTGCGTGGCAGTAAGTTTGAAAGCTGGTGTGGATTATCAGACAATTTAGCTCAAAACTTTTAATTTGCAATTTTTCAAAGATTGTATAGAAAAAGCAGCTCCTATCTGTTTTCATCATTGAACAAATTACATGTGTTTAAAACTTAGTAGAACAGAGACATTTAATATTTAATAATAGGTCAGTTTGTTTCTGACTGTCTCTTGCCGCTTGTATGATAGCCGCCATTTTTTCGTACTTGTTGTACAGTAGGATAATTATAATTTTGTTTTCATAGTTCTTGTTTCATTCTTATCGCTTAAATACTTTGCTTAAACCTGGCGTCTGAGATGCAGGTAAAATGTTATTGCACATCAAGTACATACCCCTTTAATTGTATGATAATCTTTCTCTACACTCTCCTGTTAACCATTTAGCCGCCGGTGTCATATATATTCGGGTTTTTATTTTTTACTGGCACAATAAGTACTACCTTTTAAACACGTTAAAGATAAAATGTGACATCAATCAGCAATATTTGAAAACAGTTGACCTCCATTTGGTCAAATCTGAATAATTTTCACTCACTTGAGGTTGTGGATCGCGTCAGCGGGACACAACCTCAAGTGGGTGAAAATTCAAATTGAATAATTTGGCGGTTAAAGGGTTTTAAAGTTGAAGCTGGGAATTGTGCTATCGATCTGTTGACAACGCCTGAAACATTTGCATTACAATAAGCAAATTATATGAATGGAAAAATCATATGCTATGTACATGTAGTCTCAATGCAGTTGATACGCCGCGTACAATTTCAACGTTGCCTGCGATATTTATTCAAATACATAATAATGGTTTCCTATATCTGACAAAAATATTGTTTTGTGAATATATCTAAATTTACTTTTTAAAGCTATATAGGCCTAATTAACCTCTTCCACCACATGTTTCAGTCGCTTTTGTAGAAAAGCATAATGGCCACATCCATGATTGTGTCCGATATCACCAAGTCATCCATGACTGCTCTTTCTGCCGCACAAAGCCTATATGCGGTAACTGCTTATTTTTCAAGTAAGCAGTTACCGCCTTTCGGCTTTGCGGACTATACACTTGTTATCGTGAAATACACGAGTGATTTATGAATACAGATCACATACAAATGATCTATTATGTGCACATGAAAAGTAACTTAACCTTTTAACCGCCGATGCCGCATATTTTCGGGTTTTCATTTTTTATTAGCACATAAAACATGTTCAAGATACAATTTGACATCAATCAGCAATATTTGAAAACAGTTGACCTCCATTTTGTCAAATCTGAATAATTTTCAATCAGTTGAAGTTGTAGATCGCGTCAGCGAGACAAAACTTCAAGTGGTTGAAAATTCAGATTGAATAATTTGGCGGTTAAAGGGTTAATACACGCAGTAACAGCTCAGATGCATGTGCGATTTGAATTACAAAAAAATGTATTCACAATTATTTGTTCCTTTTGACAAAAAATTCAGCGCTGATGACTAGAATGTCACGGGTAAAAAACGACTGCGGGGTCACCCCGGGAAATCATTGGTGTCGTTTTTCTGAACTCCCATGTAATTTCCAGTATTTATGTGAGTGTAATTTCTCGGGTGTTATTGTGTTTTTGTGTTATAAGGGACCACGATCAACCTGTCATAATTAGGGTAATTAATCAACCCCCCAGTGATTAACGGGTGTCTATGTCACTTACTCTACAACACCATGTCGCGTAGCATATTACATGTAACCTTATAGGTACTAGAGTGGTCTAAATGTATTCATAGCCGCATTAAGTCTTGACGTATCGGTCATGATTTGATTTGATATATCATATTTCACAAACTGGAATTTTTTTATTTCAATATATATCTTTATCCCGAAGTTAAATTCTGATTATTATTTTGTAATTATTCTCTATTTTTTCTGCATTTATTTACTTCGCACACAATTTACATAAATAATTGTGTCTGCAGGACTTAAAGTGTTAATGATGACGGATAGGAATGTAACCATGACAGCAAACTCTGGCAAAGTTTGCGAGGTGAAGGTCTACAAGTTGTTCTGACCGTGTGATCTGAATGTCGACCGTAATCACCAGCCCCTGTCTCGAATCTCACGACCCGCGGGCCGGGCCAGACCCGAGGTGGTGCAGTCCTAGAAGGCACTGCCCCTGGGGAAAATCTGCCCTCGACTCTGCCCCGGGGGGCAGAGCTGAGGGATAGACTTGCCCCGGCAGACGAGGGTTCGAGTCGCCGGGTTTGCGCCCCGTAGCCAGAGGGCAGGCCCTCATTTCTTCCCTGGCTGACTTCTCTTTGTCGCTTGACCAGTGGCCGGCCTAATGAAGTGGCGGTCAGCGCAGGGGCCAACGAGCCGCTGACCAATGGGATGAGCCCGCCCCCAACCTTTACCTTCGACTAGAATGCCAGGCCAGAATGAGGGTCAAAGGTTAAAATCCTGATAGAATGGACAATAAATCCTTGATCTGCTAGGCAACATCATCGAAAAAATATATACAGAAAAAAATGCTTCTACTGTTATACGGCTTTTAACATGCTTAAAAATAATAAATTACAAAATTAGTGACATAATATAATTTTGTATGATATTTCAACATACATTGTTCCATTCAAGACAAACGGAGGATTCTATATATTGGAACCATTTTAAACTGATAACGAGAATAAAGTTACGAATTTAAAAAAACTTTTAAATTCATATTTGACAATTACCACATTCTCCTCGTGGATTATTTTGTAAATGTTACCATAGTAATATCTGTGTAACACAGCTGAGAGGAAATCCAATAAGTCCAGCTATGCCAAATCAATATTTCTGCAACATATATTAAAAAACAAGCCAAAAACCACCACCCTTTGACTTTGCAGAGCAGATCTGTATGTATTCACCCAGAAAAATGGTCAGGCTGATAAATAAACGTGAACATAAACTGATGATAATGATGAAACCAAACAGAGAGTTCTATTCTTAAATGTAAAGGCCCTGTGAAGTGATTTTAGTTCATCAAAATAATTAAAGTATATATCACAATGAACTATCTTCTAACTTAGCAGATTATTTTAGTCCATTAATTATCAGTTATTTTCAAAATAAAAACTGAAGATGTGCACATTTTCTGGGCTGGGCGGATCTCACAACTCATGACTTCACACAAAAAAAACGCCCATTATTGAATCTGAATTAACATTAAAACTGCACTTTTTGTGACAGCTGACTCGGGAAACACAACATATGCTGGCTCAACGTTGCGCTAACAACCAGCGTGTTTGTTGGATCGACCATAATAGTGACACTCATATTGGTGACAATGTCTTGACTGGGATTCTTCCACCCACACTCTACATTTTAATTTGACACATACAAAACAATATATGTTTAAAATGTGAACATAGTGAAAAACATATATGTATACGAAAAAACATATGCCAAAATCCAGAAAGAAGTTTTTTATTAAATCACACTATTATAATAGTAAGTAGTACTCTAATTTGGTACTGTGTATTCTAGCATTTTATATTCACTGTTGGTCAAATGTCTCTGACGCTGGCCCAATAGTAAAACAACATTGGTACGACGTCTCGTGTTATCATATGAGAATAGTATAAGCGAGTATTTTTACTATATAATATCACATCGTATAACCTTCGAATCAGCTGTTCTTCAAACCAGAAGGCAGTGACTGCTGACTTGAAAAAGAAGCTGGTGCTGCCTTTTGGCTTTGAACGGCAGCAAGGTGAGCGGATTTTGAATTATAGTTCACTAAGTCGGAGGCTCCGAGTGAAATTCAAGAACAGCTGGATCCAGTTAATTACCAAGGATCCCCTCAAGTTTACTTTCTCGCTAGCGTACACATGACAGCTATACAGGACTAAAAGGTATAATCCATCATACAGCAAGCGGTTTTAAACCATGAACGTTTGGAAATTATAAGCGACAAGATGGGCTGCGAGCAATAGGATTACAGGACATTCAGCTGATTTGATTTGTGAGCATCATTGAAATGATGGAATACTTCACACATATCCCACTGGACACACGACGTTGTTGCGACGTTGAATCAACGTCATTGACGTTGATTCAATGTCGCAACAACGTCGTGTGCCCAGTGGGATACTATTATATAAATTTAATTCTTTACACATATACAGTTATATCAATGGGATACTTTGCACCTATGCCATTATATACATGTACATGTATATATGTGATACTACACACCTGTGGTATATATGGGATACTTTACACCTGTACTATGATATTAGTGGAATACTTTACACCTATAATATTATATAAATCGGTAGTTTGCACATAATATACATATAAATGACATACTCTACATCTAGAGAGACGGCAAGTATAGGTCCAAGTTGCTGAGGGTATATATCCTGGTATATCATCTTAACAAATGACGTGAATCTCTGTTCATCATTTTCCACACAACACACATGCACAACCAAACTATATAATTATATATTTAGAATCCTCCATAACAGAGTTATTGCATATATACTCCACTTAGAAGTATTCTCACCTCTTGAAAACAAATTAACTCCTGGTAGGAAAGGAATTAATTAACTCGCTTATGGAGAAAAAATCATTCTTCTTTGAAGCCTATGGAGAAGGACTTCCACGGTGAGTTATTTTTAGTAAACAAAATGATAGACCCCCATGTTATCTTGGCAATGCCTTTTAATTTTATTTTAAGAAGTTGCCATTTATATTACCGAAATACCCGGTTTTTACTATGGCAATGCCACTTAACATGATTTTAGTTGTTTGTCATACCATGTATATTGTCATATGATTTTAACAAACTAGCATTCTTGTATACACATGTACATATATCTCTCTTATTACTATGACAAATAAGTCTGTGATGACTTTCATTTCTCTCAATAAAATATCTGTCTGTCTGATATTAAATATTTTTTATATGTTTATGTCACGATCAACCAACCAGTTTTTTGTTTGTATGTCGTGTGTGATATTCAGAGGATTGCTCATCCTGCATGTCGGCACTGGATCACGCCCCAGGCTGACATTCTGTCTGTAGCCTGGGGGTGCCGCAGGACCCTCCCCTCACCCACAGCCACCGGGATCAGAGAGAGCCGCGCGCGCCGCTCCTGATTTAGCCAGGAAAATTACATAATGTCCAATTTGCAGGCGGTGAGACGGAATCAATATTGTTCTGACCTCAGTTGTAAACCCGTGTGTAAGCCGGGGACGACACCCTGTCACCACCCCCCTCTCGAGGATTCCCCGGACACCCCGTGTGTAGATCCCGGCGTGCAAACCCCTGTCTCCTGCCAATTTGCGAGTAGTGCATCGCGTCCCGGTTGTGCCCGGTCGTCCAGGGAGAGCCCCGTGGGAGCGGACTGGGCGCCGGGCTGACACCATCTCTCTATCCCCCGCAGCACGGTGTACTCCACGCTACGCTCTCGTCAACTACAAAATGACACACTCTGACCAATTCAATAAGGATCTGTTGTCCCTGTATGTCAGCAGCAGACACTCAATGTCTTCTTGGAGCCGCTGAGTCATTTAGTGATGAGCAGCTCCAAGAAGGCAGGAAGTAATGGACCTTCTGAGAACTTTGACGATCAATAGCTTCAAGAAGACAGGGAGCAATTGAGCAGTTGAAAACCTTACTGATCAACAGCTTCAAGAATACATGCAGGAAGTAATGGACCTTCTGAGAACTTTGACGATCAACAGCTCCAGGAAGACAGGAAGAAATGTAGTCGCTGAGAACTTTCATGATCAACAGCTTCAAGAAGGCTGCTGATCGCTATTGTTCTCAGTGGCTGGTTATCCCTAAATTAAACCTGTATTTGTTTAACTTGCGCAATTCGAGTTATGCAAGGTCATAGAAATTTAAAACACACACAAAAAAGAAACATTGACAAACACAATTAAGCCAAATAAGAAACACTTATTTTCTCTGTTCAATTTGACTCTTTCCATGGGATATCTCCACTATGTAAACACTCCTGTTATTTCGCACTTCCCGCCGGTCTCTGCTTGTCAATGAGTGTTGCGTAACAAAGCAGCCTATTGTTTTATTTACAGATGGTCTAGCAAAGGGACATGCACACCGCTGACGACGCAGCTCTTTTAAAAACAGAGTGTCAGATTGGATTGGGCACACAGTGGTCGGAGTACTATTACACAAACACGCGGGCTGTTTGCGCAGATCATGGTCGGGCCTCCGGGGTGACACTTCTGCGATCAAAATCCCCCCCCCCCCCACGTGTCCTCAAACCGCTCAACATGACCCATTGAGCATGCGCGTCACGTGCACGGTGTGACGTCATTGCGATGCTTTAGCTGCATCGCTGATTCAATGGTGGGCCAGCGTCGCCGACGCTGGCCCACCATTGAATCAGCGATGCCAAAGAATCCTCATTACAACATCGACCACTTCAATCCCAGGCACCCTTTGAATGGCGGCCGCCGCCAATTTACGGGCACAAGGCTGAGCCCATCTGGCTTAATTGACCTTGAATGAGGCCAGTCGGTGGCGGACGTCGTCCAGGGGCGGCCGGGTGCGGACGCTAATTGCGGATAGCGCTGCTCATTCAGATCCCGGCTGTTTGAAGGGGTAGGCGCGGGGCAGCTCCCCTATCACCCCCGGGTGATGGGGAGGGGGGGGGGTGATGGCTACCCCTGCCCTGGCGAGGACACCAGGGGGCACTACGTGAGGACACAACTTGTTAACCTCCCAAAGGCTGGAAAAAAATCAGGCGAAAATATACTGATAATTTTTTTCGAGTGTTATGGAATTTGTTTCAAATTTAAAATACACTTTTTGATGGGGTTTTATAAACAGAAACACACAGCTTCCGTATACATAGCTGTCTCGTAATTTGATAAACCCACCAATTTAACGAAGGCTTGTTTCTGAAAACCTCACGAAATCGTCCTGCGGTTTCAGAAGGTTCTTGCTTTTACATCAGAGACAAATTGACTTAGCGTGGTCGCGGCAGCCACTAAAGTTTGTGAGACCCGCGGCTCGCTCCTCGCCCGGAATGCATCAGCAAAATTAGTTGTAAGAGCGGGGGATGACCCGACCGGTGCCGCAGAGCAAAGTCAAAAGGCAGTAACTGCTCACTTGAAAAGTAAGCAGTTACCGCCTTTTAGCTTTGCACGGCAGAGTGGGCGGGGGTCAGGCAACCCGAGAACCACCCCGCCTCTTAGAGATCAAGGACGCACCCGGGGTCTCAGCTTGAAACCCGCGGGGAAAGACTCAACTAGCCACCTCACGACACCAACGTGCAGAGGCGATACCCCCAACAAATTACACGCGATCAGCAAATTACGTTATTTAACCTCTTTCCATAAACATACTCGCATGTGACGTTTATTTCGTATGAGACTTTAAAGTAGAAATTCTATATTCTGTTTATTTAATCGTTTATGCATAGAGCAATGCTCAATATATTTATGACAATGCTGCATAATCAATTTCCTGAGAATTATTTTTCGCTTGACCCATTCGACTTGAGCATGTATTGGAATCAGGTCATTTACATGTAATTGCAATAAAAAAAAACAATGCGGTGGAAATTCACATCTCTGGGGGTATAGCAATGGAAAGAAATACAGACGAGCTTTCTATATAACGAGCCAGCTAAGAGCGAATGGATATAATGAAGTATTTTCCTGAAACGGATCGTTTCCCTTAGGATTACACGAAATCTATTTAAATGAGGGAGTATCACGCTTACAGTGAATTTCGGATATTGCGAAGAATTTTTTAGGTCTCTGCTAATTCGTTATAAGGAGGTTCGACTGTATATGGTTATTACGTTTTTTTCGAATATCATAATTAACTATTCCACGTGTAATTGAATGGATTAATGAGAATCCAGTGAGTTTGAGTTTTACACTATATGAAAATGAAATGAATCGGGCTTTAGGCCACTTGTGTGCACATATAGGCTAAATTGGGCCAGGAGAACCTCCTGAGGATGGTGAGATGAATTAGATGACACTGTCCTCCAGACACACGATTCGAAATTTGAGCCCTGGCGGTCTGAGGCTACCTCTGGGTCACGGAGGCTCCCCACAATACTGAGTTTTACAAGTGGATGGAGAAGAAACATTTTTGTTTCTTTCAAATCGCTGAGACCGGGAAACGAACCCCGAACTCTAGCGTGAAAGGCAGCGGTGCTAACCACTACCCTAGGGCCCCCGCCATTTACGCTATATGAACACATGGAAAAACCGATACCCTTGAAGAAAAGATCACAACGGATGGAATTTATTATCACATTATTATAATAATTTTCTACTGGGGACGTGAGGTCAACCAGAATTCGAATTACCATTTTCGTAGCTGTGTTTCACGAAGGGCTAATTTCGCCTATAATTATGTGATATCCAGTTTATTATTCGTGAACAATTACACAATCCAATGACAAAGAAGAAAAAGAGTCAGCTGAACAATGATTCCCAGACATACTCATTATGTGAATCATTCTATTCTGCAAAGAGTAAAGACAGTAACTATTTATTTGTAAATTAAGCAGTTCTTGCTTTTTTAGTTTGTACGACAGTCTAATATATATAGGCACAAAACAGGGAATGTCATAATCTAACAATAAAAAATGCAATTGTTGTTTCTCTTTTGATCCACACTTTTGACTAAACTTTGTATGATTATATATTGCAATAGGACATACTCTGAATGCAGAGATACATTATATTATACTGTATGTATCTAGGCCTATATCAAATCGCGTAGGCTATTCCCAGCAAAATCTAGACGTTCACACAATGTCGGATACAACACTAAGTTAACAATGGGTCAATAACTCCTGCAGTTATAATCCATTTAAGTATATACTGTAAAGTCTGGAGTAGAGTATTTGCTCGTAAAATCTGGAGTAGAGAGTACTAAGCTCCGCCCATGCACTAATATAGGTGTTCAATTTGACTATTAAATCAAACAAGTAAAGTTATGTATGTACAAGAACTGTTGAATAAAGCTATCGCTGAGAATATTGTAATAACAGATAAATTGGATAATGTATATACACCTACATCACCCCTCAGTCCAATATCAATAAAAATAAGAGCAATATGGGAAATAAAACAGAAACCTTATAATGTGTTATAGGCCTACCATTTAGTTTTTGTCTAATGAATTTTGTAGAAAAAAATGTCATAGAGTTGAAACATGCTACGAGAGAACAGTGCTCCACCATTCCCACTACATGACTGGAGGAATGTAAGTGTAATCTTTCTCAGATAAAGCCCCTTTTAAGCCCCAACATTTTACCAATGTTGAATGAACGCTTCACATTACAGGGATATATTTATTCAAGCTTATGATTCAAGACACAAAAGTTAGAGCGTTAATGCGGTGGTGTTTTTTGTTATTGCGGAAATCTGGATTGTTGTGTTTTCATGGTTATTCACCGGGATCTAGCCGGATTATAGTTGTGTGGTTGACACGGAACACGCCAGGTGACGATCTGGATACCCCCGATCCCTGGCTGTAAGCGGCCCGCCGGTCACCCGTGACGACGGCCTGATCCCGGCTATTCAGAGGCTGTGTGGGTATGCCGGGGTGGTCGCCTAGAGGACTGGGGGTGGCGTCACCTCACTGCCTTGGGACACGTACCCCCGGGGCCGCACCCCGGGCCTGACTGCCCCCGCGCATGCCATCGCGGACCACTGCCTTCCAATGGACTAGCGACTGGATCCATGTACGGGGACAAAAGGCGGGCACCCCCGGGGGTCACCTAACCACCCCGGGGTCCGCGCCGCACGGAATCCGCGCCCGCGATACTGGCGCACCCCACGCCACAGGGTCGTTACCCGGGCTATTTCTGCCGCAGCGACAATGCCGGGTCGCCCCCGCGGCCCACCCCGGCACGGCGGCCGGCCGCCGTGCCGGGGTGGGCCGCGGGGGTCCGGATCTCTGACTGAGGGGGTCATGCACACAAAATCACACGATCCCAGTTTATAGGGATCAATCCCTCCCCTACCAGGGATAAGACGAGGTCCCGGCATGCTATAGGCCACCATCCCTGCCCCCTGACAACCAAACCCACGCACCTTGATCCGTGTCTTCAGATCAGGACTCCTGATCCAGATTAATAATAACCTTGTCCTGAACCCACCTCTCAAATACAAATGGCATCAAATCAACCAGAAAATGCTCCACAAACTAATCTTTGCTGTTCAATGATGTGGATACTCATTTTTTAGCAAATAATACAGGAACAATGCCGTTTGAATTGTATATTTTATGTGAATTTGAACGTTTTTTCATAAATTCAAGTCAATATAATATTAATTCAATAAACTCTATATATATAGGGTTTATCACAAACAAGCATATGCGTTTGTTCGAACATATGTTTATTATTCCATGCCAAAAGTGAAATGCGAATAAGTGGATGCCGTTGTAAACCGAAATCTGACATTGCTAATTGTGATTGTACATGATGAATTATTGGTACACTATTAGTATCAGTTTCGTATCTCAAATTCTAAGTATCTCAAATTCCAGTCTACAATAGCGACCCCATTCCCGTAGTAAAAAGATAAAACTCTATACATATACAGAAGTGAAGGTTTGGTATAGAATTGGCTGTATATTTGAATATAATTCATAGGTACTGTAAGATCGCATATTATATTGTATTGCATTTGCATGTATATATAAATTATATAATTATACAAAGTGTACGTTATCAATCTCTTAATGTATTCTGTGGTAAGCTATACGTCCACGTGTTAGCCGCATCCGTATAGGCAAGCCGTATTTTTCACTTCCGTTATACATGTGTCGAACTGATGGGAACCATGTATTTGTAATATGTCTATATAATATGTTTTATTACATGTAAATGTAGCCTATACAGACTTCTTCGAATGATATTTTATTTTATATAGCTATGTATTTGTAATATGATTATATTATATGTTTAATACATGTAAATGTATGTGATTTTGCCGATACAATGTTAATTGTTGTGCAAATAAATTTGATTTGATTTGATTTAAAACGCAGCTTCATCCTACGACCACAGCGAGCTGTTATGTCACACATCACGGGTCCTCAAATGCGGTACTATAGTAGATTAATATTATAACTGGATCGTATAACATGTGCTGTAAACATGTGGTTTATCACGTTTTTGCGAAAAGCCGACCTAAATAGGCTTACATAATACTATTATATGGGGTCCAGTCTACCCCCGACCAATGGAGCCTGCTACATTACGATATCACTTATTCATGCAGTTGTTATTTGGAGCATAGAATATCTATGCAGGCCAGAATATCACTGCTTGAGATTACTGGAAAAATGGCATACACCACATTCACCCTTATGACCTGAATGACAATAAATTAGGAGCACACATTTCAATGCCGACAGACTTCCATTCAGATGTGATTGTTTCTGGTGTCATCTGTGAGAGTAATATACATTTCGCCGGGTTGTCAACCCCCAGGTCCGCTCTGGGTATTGACCACTGCGGGGTCATCTGGGGGTCACGGGTGGTTTGATGGGATTGGACAGGAGAGCGAAGACCACTACTGGGTACCAAACTGGATCAAAGTGCTGGCGTTAAGCCGGGCCAACGTCGTAAGACGTTGGCCCAGCCTAACCCCAGAACTTTGAACTGGCTGGGGTTGACGATCGGAGGCCAGATTTGTAATGCGTCAATCCGCACGAGGACAAATGGACTAGAAGGTTATCAATCGGGGTCAAGATGTGGTAGCCCTACACAGGGCGTCCCCGCGAGAGCAGAGAGTCTTATCTGCCATTTGGTGAAGGCGCAAATACGTCTTTTTAATGTTAACATGACGAACTGTGTGTATTAAAATAACTTACTTTATATCTGTGAGCGTTTCGTCGTCTGAGCGAGGTCTGAGAATGCAACTTTGCTTTCGGATCACTTCCCCAGCTCCCTCCCCTTGAACATTTATTGACATTTTCTTGTGTATTTCAGGGGAAAGTAATGTATTTTTGACATATAGCTATGGTGTGTTGGGTATTAATAGAAAATACTGTGTGCAAATGTCAACTATTATATACCGATTAAGAAATATATTCGACATTACCCTTAACCAACAATCTGATTAAAATATTCGCCAAGTTGTGTCTTCCTGACGCGACCCACAACTTCTAGTGAATGAAAACTACTTAGATTTGTCAAATGGAGGCAAATTATTTTCTAATATTGTTGATCGCAAACATATTTTTCCTGCAGAAGGTACTATAACTGAAGGGGTTATAAAATTGCTTAAATACGATATTAGTCATGATAGACGCTTAAACGTGGTAAAGGATGAATGCATAAACCTCAGGACTGGAACATGACAGGCCTAATTTGCTGCAGCATGCGTATTTTTATTTATCATTTCTGCATAAGCAAGGACGTTAAGTTAACCTCCTTGGTAGAAGTATACATTGTAGGCCTACATTAGATGATCGAACAATTAACCAACCCTTTAAGTCCCCATGTAGCATATAATGTACTACGAGATAGGACTCGCTGCAGCGATTCACAGTCAATGAAAATAAGGTGAGATTGCGGATAATTAAACGGCTAATATGATAAACGTTAATTAACATGGGGTTATTCTAATGCAATAAGCACAGGTGCTTCACCCAATGTTTGTTTAATGTTGGGCCACCGTCTACGCCGTTGGCCAACATTAAACAAGGCTCGGGAGAACGTCTCGTATCTGCTGGTCTGGTCTGGGCACTGATTGACCCCATGTTGGGCAAGTTGACATCAACAAGGCTTTATCTGCTCCGGCAGACCCCGGGGTTGTTGTAGGGGTTGGAGTGGCGAGTCATGGTTCAGGTGTAGGGGGTCGGGGTGATGTGCCCCAGTCTACGCCTTCATGAGAGTGGACACAGGCAAGTGGTGCCCGGGGATCGAGCATTAAGACCCAGCTCGGGGGGTCGCCAGGGTCCCCCGGGGTCAGGACAGCCCCCCTGTAAGGTAATCGCGTTTTCCAGCGGCCTGCAAACCCCGGGATCAGCTCGCTCGCCACCGTGTCCCCGGCCCCTGTGATCCAGGCAGCTTGTCCTGGTCTTGACCACGGGCCGCTGAGCCGGGGGCAGTTAGGGGGCCGGGTGTATCCAGCACCGCACCCCCACCCCGACTCCCCGAAACCCCGGCGGGCACACCAATCACCATGCCACCGCTGCTCCCAGCCCCGCCACAGTCGCAGTTGCGTCATTTGATAAAGCGCAGCCAGAAACGATCAAATCCAATTCCCTCAGCGCAGCACACCCAGCGTTTATTCAACGCTGGGCCAGCGTCGCAGACACTGTCCCAGGGTTGAATAAACGCCGGGTGTGTACCTCGTATTCTCCAAATCGAATTCCCAGAGCTCGCAAAAACTTGTTCGGAAGAGAACCGCGGGGTTATTTTGGGGGCGGCCGCTATCGCCGCCATGATTAATGGGGGACACTACGGCGACTGATGACGTAACAAAATCAATGTACCGCTATGCGGTGGGGTTTACCCGGCCACGCGGGGGGGGGGGGGGCGCTCTGTGTAAATCCCGATGCGAGATCCAACAATTGGCTTACTGTATAGTGACGAGTAAACA
Organism: Flabesymbios commensalis; assembly: GCA_964017125.1. Taxonomy (NCBI): domain Eukaryota; kingdom Metazoa; phylum Annelida; class Polychaeta; order Terebellida; family Flabelligeridae; genus Flabesymbios; species Flabesymbios commensalis. The sequence continues at coordinate 24,383,908 of OZ024908.1, read as the reverse complement.
CAATGGATTCCTAACTCAATATTTCATGTATAGGTCTATAATGTAGTCTGTCTGACAGAATGACAGACTCTGTCATTCTGTTGTTATTTAAATACATGTAGACTATAGGCACCATGGAAATATACAGTATTTTGGTCAATTTTTTCACGGTCAACTCAGGTCGTTTATGGTTACTTCTGAAATATTTTTAAATCACTATAATATTATTATGGCGATATAAAACCACTCTCTAGTTAAATAGAAGCCATTGCAGAGATTCATGTTATAGGGCACACAGCTTAGAAATAGAACGGGGTAGATAAAAATACAAACCAAAGTCAATACCTGTAAATGAGCGGTTTCACCTAAGCTTTAGAAGTATTGTCGAAGATAAGGTGCTCTTTATTTGCGACTGCCGTATTTATGAAACACTTAGAGTTGAAATTTCTTCTTCTGGACACCATAATTCCTGTTATTATTTCATTAATCTCTTTAACTCTTCCTTTACCGACACCCCCCTGATAAAACTGCCCCCAGAAACCGACTTCTTTTTTAAGGAGGATCCCTGAAGTAGACCCTGGGCACAATACAAATTAAAAATGCAAGATAACATTGCGTCCGTGTCACAGACCATTCTGGTTGACGATTTTCAACAATGCATGTAATGTAATATCTCTATTCAAATTAATGCATGTACACACATTGAATTCGCATAAATGCGAAATTGGTAAAGGAAGGTAGTTTTCGCATAAATGCGAAATTGGTAAAGGAAGAGTTAAATCGTCAGATACTGGTATAGGCTATTAGGTAGCCTAGCCATGTTTATAAGACGCGCTGTGGTACTAAGGAAGGAAACAATATATAAACATAATAAAACTTTCCTACCACCTCAATTTCCTCGTTGGTAGTGATTCACTCCCATAGACGGCAGTCACATCATGACTAATTATTAATATCTGCTTTTGTATGCCATGTATGCTTGATGTATTTTATTTTCTATTTGTACCGAATGATGTACTGCATTCTATGGAAATAAATTGATTGATCGCGTATCACATTCAGGTATAATGTTTTTTTCTTACATTATTAACTGTAATTCAAATAATCTTATGATCACATTAAAAGTGGCTGCATGTTATTTTTGAAACAAGACAATTTTTTTTGACAAGATTACTGTTGCACTAGCGTTGAAGAATTGTGTTTCCGTCATTGTAAAAATTGTATTTATATAAAGACAAATAACAATAAAGTGATGACTATTAGATTTTACACATGGTGTGTATATAATCGTTTATCCATCTGACCCGTGGTTCTTCTCAGTCTATGTATAACCGTTTATCCATTTGACGTTTGGTTCATCTCATTCTGCATATAGCCATCCATCCGTCTGACCCCTGGTTCGTCTCAATCTGTAAGTAACTGTTTATCCGTTTGACTCTTGATTCGTCTCACTCTGCATATAACCATTCATCCGTCTGACCCTTGATTCGTCTCACTCTGTATATAACCGTTCATCCGTCTGACCCGTGGTTCGTCTCTCTCTGTATATAACCGTTCATCCGTCTGACCCGTGGTTCGTCTCACTCTGTATATAACCGTTCATCCGTCTGACCCGTGGTTCGTCTCACTCTGTATATAACCGTTCATCCGTCTGACCCGTGGTTCGTCTCACTCTGTATATAACCGTTCATCCGTCTGACCCGTGGTTCGTCTCACTCTGTATATAACCGTTCATCCGTCTGACCCGTGGTTCGTCTCACTCTGTATATAACCGTTCATCCGTCTGACCCGTGGTTCGTCTCACTCTGTATATAACCGTTCATCCGTCTGACCCGTGGTTCGTCTCACTCTGTAAATAACCGTTCATCCGTTCGACTTTTGGTTCGTCCACTCTGTAAATAACCGTCATACGTCTGCCTGTGGTTCGTCTCAATCTATAAATAGCCATTCATCCGTCTGACCCATAGCTCGTCTCACTCTGTATATAACCGTTCCGTCTGACCCGTGGTTCGTCACAATCTGTATATAACCGTTTATCCATCTGACGTTCGGTTCCTCTAACTCGGAAAATACAGCCATGACTTCCGAGGCAAGCATGTACGTAAAATACAGACATGACAGCCGAGACACAGATGTAAGGAAAATACAGACATGCCTACCAAGACACAGATGTACGGAAAATACAGACATGACTGCCGAGACACAGATGTACGGAAAATACAGACATGACTGCCGAGACACAGATGTAAGGAAAATACAGACATGACTGCCGAGACACAGATGTAAGGAAAATACAGCCATGACTGCCGAGACACAGATGTACGGAAAATACAGCCATGACTGCCGAGACACAGATGTACGGAAAATACAGACATGACTGCCGAGACACAGATGTAAGGAAAATACAGCCATGACTGCCGAGACACAGATGTACGGAAAATACAGACATGACTGCCGAGACACAGATGTAAGGAAAATACAGACATGACTGCCGAGACACAGATGTAAGGAAAATAAAGACATGACTGCCAAGACACAGATGTACGGAAAATATAGACATGACTGCCGAGACACAGATGTAAGGAAAATACAGACATGATTGCTGAGACACAGATGTACGGAAAATACAGACATGACTGCCGAGACACAGATGTAAGAAAAATGCAAACATGACTGCCAAGACACAGATGTAAGGAAAATACAGACATGACTGCCAAGACACAGATGTAAGGAAAATACAGTCATGACTGCCGAGATCCAGATGTAAGGGAAAATACAGCCATGACTGCCGAGACACAGATGTAAGGGAAATACAGACATGACTGCCGAGACACAGATGTAATGAAAATACAGACATGTCTGCCGAGATCCAGATGTAAGGGAAAATACAGACATGACTGCCAACACACAGATGTACGGACAATACAGACATGACTACCAAGACACAGATGTAAGGGAAAATACAGACATGACTGCTAACACACAGATGTAAAGAAAATACAGACATGACTGCGGAGACACAGATGTAAGGAAAATACAGACATGACTGCCAAGACACAGATGTACGGAAAATACAGACATGACTGCCGAGACACAGATGTAAGAAAAATACAGACATGACTGCCAAGACACAGATGTACGGAAAATACAGACATGACTACCAAGACACAGATGTAAGAAAATACTGACATGACAGCCGAGACACAGATATAAGGAGAATACAGACATGGCTGCCGAGACACAGATGTATGGAAAATCAACCTTCAATAAATAATCAAATCTGGCTTGGTCCAAGAATTGTATGATTACATGGCCTGTTTTATTATCTAATAGTCACTACGCTGTTTTAAAAAAACAAGCTATATAGCGAATCAGTGAACGAAATAACGAAACAAATAAACGAGCAAAGAGGAAGCAGAAGTGAACAAGCGAACATAAAAAGAGAGGAACGAAGGACAATTCAAGAAATAATGCAATATTAATTGATTGTACAGATAAAATAAAATAATTCAAAAGCATTAGAATGCGTGAAAATATGCGTGAATGTATAGCTATTCTTGTTTTAGCACCAGGTTTTAAACATGTTACAGTTTATAAGATGTGTCAGTGGTAGCACATTTTAACCATTTTAAGTAAATTTATTTAAATTTTCAGTCACTTGAAGTTGTGTCTCGCTACCGCGACCCACAACTTCAAGTGGCTTAAAATTACTCATATCTGTTTAATCTGAGCACAAATATTTGCCATTCTTAATGTTTAGCCACAGATTTCATTCCCGATAACAGTTATTTGGACGACTAATGAAACATATTTAAAACGACAATAGTCGTGATCAGCAGGATAAGGGTCAACAGTTGGCCCAGTATAAAGCTAGCATTTCCTATTTGTCAGGAGATGAATAGTGTGCCCTGTAATGCAATAAAGAATATATTGTCACTTGTCTCGGCAAGTAGCATGTAATGCAATCCTATGTTACAGCGTTACATGTATCATTACATTACGTTCTGATTCCTTTTGTTGTCCATAATGTTGGTTATATCGCCTTTTTTATCAATAAGGATCTATATTGACTATAGTGTCATTGTCTATAAAATACATACATGTCTGTGGATGATTACGTTTTGCCACGTGATCACCAGGTGGGGTTGACGTCTCAGCTTTTGTTTGTCTGTAGTGTCCTGTCAGATTGTCACCTGGTGGTCAATGTTGACAGTATTGAGGATGTTTCTAAGGTGGGAAAACATCACGGATTCTCTTCATTACCCCCCATGAACTGCAATTACAATTTCTGCACAAAATATTTTCAAAACATTCCATCAAATCTAAAATGTAATAACAAATTACTTTAAAAATAAACGCTGCCTTGTGGATTTGCACGCAGCATGCTAGAATAATGTTGGGTCATCGTTGCAGATTTTGGTCCAACCATTGCATAGGAACAATGTAT
>OZ024908.1:24214482-24374482 GCA_964017125.1 Flabesymbios commensalis | reverse complement strand
GGGTCAGCATGATCATTGGTTTTCTATACTAGAAGTATAACCATGGCAGTGAGTGTCACCGCATAGGAATATCCCAATTTCCTGTGATCTAGCTGACCGATTGAAAAAAATGATTGGTCGTCGTTTTAACTTCAATTTCTTGGTCTTTTAATATATATACTCCAAAAGAGCATCATCTACCATGATATTTTAAATGTTATTTCAGTATATTCTAGATCAGCACCCTTTACAATAAATGAATCTGTCCTGTATATAGGCCTGTCGATCCATCAACAAATCACTCGATAGTTGACGATAATAGGTGAAATTTATATCCATTACTGTGAAATCAGTCGGCTAGAAATATCGCCATTTAAATGTGAGCTCACAAAAATAAATTATTGATGCTATTGCATGAAATAGAGCCATGGAAACAATTTTGAAACTTCTTATGGAAAAGCCATCATTCTATTCCTCGATATTATGATACATATACTAAAGTAGTATTATAAAATTATGCATAAATAATAACGACACGCAAATGTCTGCCTTTAAGTACAAGTGAAATTGTATGTATTTGTAAACATTCATACATTAAATCACTAATACCATTACACCAATTTTAGCCTATGAAATATTCAAAAATTAACATGCATGCCGGACATTAATTTTGACACAAATAACCAAACAATCAATGTGCTGATTGTATTGTAGTTGTGTGAGACATAAACGCTAAACTCGATTTGTCAATCAGCATTCTAATGTGTCTTTGTCTGTAGGCCTATGCTACATTGACTCCACCCCAATTCAACACATTTGGCAATTTGATCAAACTGATGTTTTTCTCTTCTGGAGTGTTTTTGATGACAAAGCTCGGAGGCGTAAATACACTGTTCTGTGTTTTTGTCGATACTATAATGATATAAGGAAAACATATTTTTTTCATAAATTCACATACTCAAATCTGTCTTAGCCCTCTAAGCGCTATGTACAAGTAGAATTATAGTGTCCATTCTTTTTAATATCTTCCCCCTAAAAATATATTTTAGAATTAGACAGATCTGAACAATTAAAATTTTCAATTTTTTTTTAAAACGACAATAATCTCAAAGCCGTCTCCCAGCACCTAAATGGTTACCCACATTATCGTGCGGCTGTCACGTTTTTGCGGGGTCGCATTTGGCCCGTCTCCAGGGAATCTGCGGTCGCGAAAGAAAAGTACACGACCGCACACTACTAATAAGCGGAAAGCACATGGCAACTGATAGGTGAAAGCGACACGTGGAAATTGACACACTGCATGATATCTCTATTAGCGCGCCACGGCAATAATAGATATATGGTGATGAATTGGGGACTGAGAGCGCAATTAGTCTCTTGTCATTGCCTTCTAATCGTAACTGTGATGTCCTTTATTGATTCTGGCACCCATTCCACATAAAGGGGACCACCTGTCTGACATAATGACAACCCAGTAAACACGAGACATTGAACCAATGTTGGGTTGATGTTGGTCCAGCGTCGTAGACGTTGGGCCAACATCAACCCAACATTGGTTCAATGTTTCGTGTTTGCTGTGAATATAATACTCTGGCGATTAAAATACCATATATGACCAGATTATATTATACTTTGTGAAATACATAAATATGAAATTACAAAAAATTAAAATACGGTATTTCACGTAAATACATTTATTTATTTTATACAGAAAACTGCAGATCGCTATACTGCCAGCCAAAAGGCAGATCACTACAGATACTTTTTATGTGGCATAGCTACATAGTGTAGATGAGGTAGGCGGGGAGGGGGGGGGGTGTTGTGCCCCGCCCTCTAGGACTCGTATGTCCCTCATTAATCCCGGGGCCTCTCTCGGCTAATGAACGGTCGACACAGCCGCATAATTTGTCCATTTGGTCGGCGCCGGACTGCGTGTGCACGTATTTTCATTTCATCAGGACTGACCCCTTAGGACAATGACCCTGTGGGCACTGCGCCGCGGGCGTCCGCCGGTTTGGGGGTCAGAGACACGTGTCTGGCCCCGCGTGCTGGGTCCCTCACCCCCGGGCTGTTACTGAGCGCGGGGTAGGCCGGTCGCCCTGCTGCTCTGCAGAGCCTGAAGGCATTAAAAGCTTATTGATAAAGTAATCACTTACTGTCATTTGGATTATCACAGTATCCTGCCTTGCGGTTGTATGGACACAGGGTTAGGGACCTCACTGCTGTACCATTGTCTGACAGTACTTCCCACTTACAAATCCCCTCCATCCTGTTTTTAACCCCAGAAGGCGTTGTGCTTTACAGAAATGATTGAAATGATGTTTGCCCAGAACCTGATCATGACATTAAAAATCTAAATTACTTCACATTTTACCATTTGCTTGTAATGGTAATTCATAAATTGTTTGTTCGATTGCTTGCTTGGTTACTTGCTTGGTTACTTTTGATTGATTGATTGATTGATTGATTGATTGATTGATTGATTGATTGATTGATTGATTGATTGATTGATTGATTGATTGATTGATTGATTGATTGATTGATTGATTGATTGATTGATTGATTGATTGATTGATTGATTGAGTACTGATGGTGTGATGATCATCATACATGTACACAATGTGTACAGTCTGTATTGTGTGAGTACTGATGGTGTGATGATCATCAAACATGTACACAATATGTACACTCTGTATTGTGTGAGTACTGATGGTGTGATGATCATCATACATGTACACAATGTGTACAGTCTGTATTGTGTGAGTACTGATGGTGTGATGATCATCATACATGTACACAATGTGTACAGTCTGTATTGTGTGAGTACTGATGGTGTGATGATCATCATACATGTACACAATGTGTACAGTCTGTATTGTGTGAGTACTGATGGTGTGATGATCATCATACATGTACACAATGTGTACACTCTGTATTGTGTGAGTACTGATGGTGTGATGATCATCATACATGTACACAATGTGTACAGTCTGTATTGTGTGAGTACTGATGGTGTGATGATCATCATACATGTACACAATGTGTACAGTCTGTATTGAGTGAGTACTGATGGTGTGATGATCATCATACATTTACACAATGTGTACAGTCTGTATTGTGTGAGTACTGATGGTGTGATGATCATCATACATGTACACAATGTGTACAGTCTGTATTGTGTGAGTACTGATAGTGTGATGATCATCATACATGTACACAATGTGTACAGTCTGTATTGTGTGAGTACTGATGGTGTGATGATCATCATACATGTACACAATGTGTACAGTCTGTATTGTGTGAGTACTGATGGTGTGATGATCATCATACATGTACACAATGTGTACACTCTGTATTGTGTGAGTACTGATGGTGTGATGATCATCATACATTTACACAATGTGTACAGTCTGTATTGTGTGAGTACTGATGGTGTGATGATCATCATACATGTACACAATGTGTACAGTCTGTATTGAATGAGTACTGATGGTGTGATGATCATCATACATGTACACAATGTGTACAGTCTGTATTGTGTGAGTACTGATGGTGTGATGATCATCATACATGTACACAATGTGTACAGTCTGTATTGTGTGAGTACTGATGGTGTGATGATCATCATACATGTACACAATGTGTACAGTCTGTATTGTGTGAGTACTGATGGTGTGATGATCATCATACATGTACACAATGTGTACAGTCTGTATTGAGTGAGTACTGATGGTGTGATGATCATCATACATTTACACAATGTGTACAGTCTGTATTGTGTGAGTACTGATGGTGTGATGATCATCATACATGTACACAATGTGTACAGTCTGTATTGTGTGAGTACTGATGGTGTGATGATCATCATACATGTACACAATGTGTACAGTCTGTATTTTGTGAGTACTGATGGTGTGATGATCATCATACATGTACACAATGTGTACAGTCTGTATTGTGTGAGTACTGATGGTGTGATGATCATCATACATGTACACAATGTGTACAGTCTGTATTGTGTGAGTACTGATGGTGTGATGATCATCATACATGTACACAATGTGTACAGTCTGTATTGTGTGAGTACTGATAGTGTGATGATCATCATACATGTACACAATATGTACAGTCTGTATTGTGTGAGTACTGATGGTGTGTTGATCATCATACATGTACACAATGTGTACAGTCTGTATTGAATGAGTACTGATGGTGTGATGATCATCATACATGTACACAATGTGTACAGTCTGTATTTTGTGAGTACTGATGGTGTTATGATCATCATACATGTACACAATGTGTACACTCTGTATTGAGTGAGTACTGATGGTGTGATGATCATCATACATGTACACAATGTGTAGAGTCTGTATTTTGTGAGTACTGATGGTGTGATGATCATCATACATGTACACAATGTGTATCTACATATACAGGCAATCACGCGGCGCCACATTTCTCCCTCAATACATTATTCAAGGAGCCAGGCCACCCGTCAAGACCTCATCCCTGGCAAATAACCCCCTCCGTACCCCTTACCCCCTGACATACACCGTTTTAATACTTTGATATTGCTGTTTTGAACATTATTTTCTGTATTCATCCTACTTCATGTGTTCTTGTTATTTGTTTTTTTACATTTGAGGTAAATATTATTTCCATTACGTTTGATTTATCACTAATAAATGATAATGTTTTTTTTAAACTGACATCTAGCCATAACACTGCCCATATTTAGCAGTATTTCTGCATTTATCTTTTTGTTTAATATATTGAAATATGTCTAAAAGTGGGGTAGGTAAAATAACTGTCCAGAGCTCCTAATCTAGATTTCTCATTGTTTGTGTCTATCATTGTTTTTTTAGAGGACTAACTATAAATTTGCTTGTAATTCACCAGTACTGCAGTGGTTAATGAATAGCTTCAGACCTGGAGCATCTGTATTTACTATTCTGGCTGTCCGCTTATGAGTTACATTGTCTAACTGGAGTGAATAGAGCCCAGACATGCCATCCATCCAGTCACTCACTGAATCAATCAGACAATCAGTCAGACATCATGCCATATTAACACACATATCATTTATTTAGAGTTTCTTCGTGTCGAGAAAATCCGGTCTCAATTCTAACAATTTATTTGCACTCAAGAGTAAAATGTCTTTTCGATTACTATTTGTGATACTTAAAGCTGTTATTAGCAAATTAAAATCATCATTTTCATGTATCGAGAGACATAATTGGTAGAGCTTTATATGATTGAGTAATATTGCTGTGAAGTTTTAAATAATTCTTATTTAAATAATAGAATATATCTAAGCAGATGTTAACTTTAAGGACGACACAATAAAATATAAAACACAGAAAAAGCAAATTAATAAAATGTGAGTCTTTTCTAATATTTTCAACTTAGTTCCAAATACACAATAACATAATATCATAATTGTATTTGTGTTCTCTTCCAGTCGATTGGTGTACAAGCAAAAGGGGCATGATACCCATATCTCATTTTCAGGTCAGTAATTTTTATTTATACATATAGAGCGTTTTATTTTAAACCTTAACCATTTGTTCAAAAGTGAGTAGACGGTGTTAAGTTAGAGATTTGACATCACTTTTAATGTCAAATGTAAAGAGTTTTGAAAAAGTGAATACTCAGCGGTTATTTATAGATCAGCCATTACTAAAAATCGGGACTTAAAATTCACAAACAAAAATACTCTTTTCGTTAGAAAATATATTGTTTCTTATTATTCTGCGGAATTTAAAAAAATGAACAAAACACTCTGAAACGCCCACTCCCAGTGATGACAAATATATTGCATTCAAATTTCACTGGTCATTGTGTTCACATTATTTTCTGGCGTAGACATCACCTTATCATTGGTCACATTGTTCACATGATTTTGACCAGCGAGCTGACTGGTTTGAATATCCATGCAAAACTCATTATCACTGGTTCAATATACTTTTTTTACAGCTGATCCATTCAATGCAACAACCCATAGAAAATATTATTTCATTTTAAATTATTTAAACAATTTGAGGACTATTCTGATAAATATTTTTAAAGTATTTAAAAATATTATATTAGATTTAAACAAGACACAAATATTTACATTTGACCTTGAAAGCCTGATAGTATGAGAAAGAGGTGAACAAATTAACACCATTCAAATATATTTTCAGTGTTTTATAAAATAATATTCGGAAAAATACAAGTTACGATATATCGTAGGCTTCTGATTGGTAGAGATGGCCATCTCGACCAATCAGAAGCCGAAGATATATCGTAACTTGTACGAGAATACGGCCCCTGGCATATTGTGCACAACAAAGACCTACTATGTCACTATATAATGGAATGAATGTGTCTTGCTATTAGATTTTGTGAGCTATAATATATGTTTTTATCTGATTCAAAAGTTAAGCAATATGCACCAATAATAAAAATTCCACTTTATTATAGGATTATACATAACAAGCCACCATATCGATTTCCCAGACAAAGGAATTATAAATGCCGAGACATAGTTACATTTGTTTATCCCCTAATGACACACTTCAACTCCCTTGTGGTTTGCAATATTAATAGCAGCACTATACTTACTAAAGACCTAATTATTCTAATTTAATTTACATAACAACCATCATTTATTGTGTTTATTTATCAGGCTAATTTATTTATTACACATCTATTAAAGTTAGTTCACACACCGCTCTAGCTTCAGTATGAGAAGGACTCACGTCTGTCTGTAAGAGGAAACACCATCAATTTGAGGGATTACTCTAAGACTTAGTGCGTCATCTTTGAGATGAGGATCTCCCATTTCCTAATTAACCCTCTGATTGCTGACTATATCTGCTATATTTGAATCACACCAAGTATGACGTCATTCACTGCAGTGATTCGTGAATAACTGTGGATGAAAATGTTTTTATATTCATAACAGTAGAGGGACACATTCAATTTTATACCTGAAATGAAAATATTGTTAATTACATAGACTAAGATGAGATTTACTAATACGCCTTTAGGACGCCAAAGGTTGATGTAACGTATGTGGATCACGTAGGACCTTTCTGTGGCCGGGATGCGGCTGGCCAGACTGATACATCTCTAAGTGCCCATTGTCCATCAGAGCCCAGGACGCCGCCCAGAACAAAGAGCACGACCCCCACCCTAGAAGGAGCGGCCCATAAAGCAGAGAGAGGTCAATCCATCACAGGGGGGACACCTTCCATCACTGGGGGGACACCTCCCACCTCCCTCTGTGGTCACCCTATCCCTGCCCTCGCCTGTCCAGATGCTGGACCAGAGAGGCTGAGGTAGGGCGGGGTGGCTGGACCACGTACACCCCCACACTGGCCACGCTGGACGCCTAATTAACATCACCACATATCATTAACCCTATAGGCACTGACAGCATGTAAAACTGACCAATTGTAGTTTACATTACGAAGTTAAATTTATAATGTAAAAATAGCGTGGAATGTTTTTTTCTAAAATTTTAGCTGTTCTTCATCATACCCTATGTATAATATTAGAAAAACGCATAATATTTGTCAGAAAAAAAAAGAAATTTAGTTTAAATAGCCTATATGTAACCTGTAAGTAGACAAAGTAAACTTCAGGAAGAACATTATTATAGCATTATAACAGTATTTACTGACTTTATAGAATATACATGTATATGGTCACCTCGGATCTAAAGGGTATACTGCATAACTCCCAGGCGACGATAATTATAAATTATATTTCTGATTATATATAAAGATATAGACCAATTACACTTCTTGTTGTGCTCAGTCAAACCGTTTTTTATTGTGCTTATGTTCCTAACCTGTCTCTAACGACACTATGTTACATTCAGATTACATTAGATTTTAATCTAAAAAACTAGTAATTTAAAGCACTTTATATTGCTAGTTATCTCTATGTAAGTATTTATTATCAATCAGTGATAAATAAACACAAAACTTAGGACCTTGATAATCACAATAAAAATACATTTATTATATATTTCAACACAGGTTTTGTAAACAAAATAGAACAAAATATTTATTAAATAAATAACTGTGTAGACAACATGCTGTGTATCATGTTTTTCATTCCAATAACCAACATATATATACAACATGTTTTTCTGTAAACTTACAATAGTGTAGCATTCAACATCAGCAAAGCTATTTATTATTTAAAAGCATTCTTTCTCAAAAGGATAAACGATAAATTAATAATATGTACTCTGTTTTACAAACAGCATCAACCCTTAACGCGCTAAACTAAATATTTACACTTTCACTCAATTGAAGCTGTGAAAATTTCTGATTTGTTTTATTTCTTAACTTCAGACCAAACATTTGCAAATCTTGATGTTGAGACATACATTTAGTTCCCGCTAACTGTAATTTGATCGGCTGATAAAACGGCTATAATCAGGCTAGCGCTCTAAGGGTTAACTGTTTGCTTTTTAACCAAACTGATATTATTGTTTGCCTTTTCATTGCAACAAACCTTTTATATCAACAGTTCTCTGGTATATCCATACTTTCCAAGTAATGTGTCTTCTTAACACAACTTCAACTGTGTCAAATTCAAAATTAAAAATTAAAAATATTTTACTCTCCAACGTTTAATATGTAATCTTGGAAATATATTCATCTTTTTAATTATGGTGTCATTTTTAGCAAATGTTGTTGAAAAAAATAAAAATACATTTTAAAAGTTATTTTATACTAATCTGTCAGAAATTAAACATAGAACCCAATTTTATATTAAAAAATAATAAAAATATGTCCTCGAAGACAAATAATATAGTTACATTTACTTATTTATACAAAGTATTAACCCGAAAAAAATTAAGCAAATAATGCACGTACTGCTGTTAATGTGTTACTGGTGTTGCAGTGAAATACTAAAGTCCTCAGAAAATACCGCGTTCCAGCAATATCAAATTAAATATTTCTGCCACAAGTGATTCCAGCTCACAATGTCGGAAAATCTGGACCGGTAGAGCCTCCCGAGACACCCGAAGAGAAAATTTGTGAAATTATACCCTCGAGATGCGGGGTTCGAATCTAGATGCTGGTGATTCGAGATGAGGCAGGTTATCCCTCAGCTCAGTAACAGGGGCTACCAGAACACCTCGCATAAAATAGGAATTGTTTTGAGATTAATTGTTTATTTTGTCCCTGTGTGTCCCATCAGTGGACACACCCTGTCCTGTGCTGGTTTAAAATTGGGCCGCTGTCGTAGACGGCGGCCCAATTTTAAATCAGCACAGGCTCAACGTATATGGTGGGTGATGTCATAGACCCTCCCCCTGGTGCGGTCCTGTCCCCAGGTGCGAACCCTGGTCCCCCCGGTCCATGCGCCACCTCACAGAGCTCACACGGGGCCGGCCAGTCTCTGCTAATGAATACAGATTCTGTTTGTGAATAATAAACGCGGGGAATGACATCTGCATTTGCAGCGTCCATGCCAGTCTGCCCCTCACTAATAAACACACCGTAAGCTCCGAAATAATAATCCGATCCAGGTTTTCTCGAAGTAGGCCTGCAGTTTTCAATAGAAAATAAAATTGAACCGTTTACGGAGTGGTAAGGCCTACTTGTGGCAAAGTTTAACCATTGCAGTTTGGCAGATTGGACTACTTTTTAACTGGTTAGGAGTAGACTTCTATACTAGAATTTAAATAACAACTAAACGACGGGTATGGTGGCCTACTTTTGTACGTGGTAAGCAGTTACGGTCGTTGCTTGGTTACAGTTACGAAGTGTCGGTTTGTGTAAATAAAAGTGTGATAATTATATATAATAACATGTTAATACAGCACTGGGTGCGACGGAAAACAGCTCATTTAATCAGTCCACAAGACCACCGTCTCACGATTTCTGCTTATTTCGAGAAATCAAGAGGTGGTGAATATTTCCAGATTTCCCGTAGCCTGCAGATAAACAGCCCGAGGGTGGCGGTCATCTCATTAGTATTCCAGTTGCGTAACCCATTCGTCTTTCTGTCCAGCCCTGGTGAAAATTAATATACCACATTCTGGTAATCAGAGACGGCTGATTGCAGGCGGGGTGTCTGCGACCAGATGGTTCTCTTGTCGCCATCCCTGCTGGACCACAAACTGGCCTATGTCACGCTCAAAATATCATGTTCAGTAGGTAAAATCAGGATAACTGTGTTTGTTGATATCAATAACGTTGTACTTTTTTATTTCAAATGACAGTGCTCTAAATTTCATTTCTGCAAAAAAAAATGTAAAGCTATCAATAATGCGAATAATAATAAACCTGTTATTTTTTACAATAGTGTTGCTGATTCTTATGTCAAACGAAGCAGCAATAATAATTTATTGTAAATCATAAGAGGTTTAGTTTTTAAGCGTTGGAGTTTTATATTTTTACAGCTGGTAATCACGTTAGCAATATCTGCTTCAAGAGAATAAACTGTCAAGAAGTAATTTAACACTGAGTAATTTGACCCTTAGCCGTCAGAATCTGACGTCTACAGACGTCAGATTCTGACGACTAAAGTCGATCCTTGCACTGTAAAAGTAAAAATAAACATAATGGTCACAGACCCATAACATAGGTATTCAAATGAATCAGAAAGAGATGACTAGGCCATTTATGATGATTTCATATTGATAAAAATCCTCTTGTTTCCATGTTTTTTTATAAAAAATATTCAGCGCTTTAAGGGTTAAATGCCGTTTTTTGCCTTTTTTCATTTAACCTTCGAACAAGAAAATATGATGCATGAAGAAATGAGCATTACAATAAATTGTTAGATTGGCATATGCCTATATTGATACATATTGTACAAATAAATACATTTTTACCAATAGGAAGTTGTGGGTCACGGTAACGAGACACAACTTCAAGTGGGTAGGAAATAAAAAATTTATAATGTATCGCTTCAGGGGTTAACTTCACTGGACGTGCATTTTCTTTTCTTTGTGATGATTAGCTCCATATGCACCGTATATGTGCATGGTGTTATTACGTGTATTCAATATCCCCTCAAAATTAAATTATCAGGGTAAAATAGCGATGTCGGGCGAAATGTCTTTTGTATTTGTATTTCTTTCAATTGCAAATCAGTCACATTATTTTTTTCTCACTTTCTTGAGGGTTCAATTTATTAATTTTCCTGTTTCATTCGCTTCAGTATCGCTATTTCAAAAGTGTTTTCAGAAGGAGACGGAGCCTCAAAATCATCGGCATTTAATTAATCCTGTCGGTGAAATAGCGTCAGGGGCATTGCCATGACAACGTGATTAATGTGGTTGGCATCTTCTAATTAGGTTAGGTTGCGGTCTAATTTCGTCAACATCTCCATATCTCAGCAGCACATCGCAGTGCTTGCCCGGAAATAATCTGACTCTAGCTCATCAGCTCTGCTGATAATATTCAACTTCTAGTTGCTGCATGGTGTACCTTGAATTGTACACAGTTACATCATTTTTACCTATGATG
This sequence comes from Flabesymbios commensalis, assembly GCA_964017125.1. Taxonomy (NCBI): domain Eukaryota; kingdom Metazoa; phylum Annelida; class Polychaeta; order Terebellida; family Flabelligeridae; genus Flabesymbios; species Flabesymbios commensalis. Next base: position 24,363,014 of record OZ024908.1, on the reverse strand, counting down.
CGTAGTATTGTATTTTGTTTCTGTGCTACTTTATCTAAAGATGGATATTAACCCTCGAATTTGTAAAAAACCTTCGCCACCAAAGGGTTTCTTTTCAATTTGAAATCATCATAAATGTCTTAGTTAGCTTTTTTCGATTCATTTGTATACCTATGTTATGGGTCTACGACCATTACAAATATTTTTACTCTTTACAGTGCGGGGATCGACTTTGATCGTTAGAATCTGATGTCTGTGGACGTCAGATTCTGACGACTAAAGTCGATCCTCGCGCTGTAAGGGTTAAATAATACAGCTCGTCTTCCGATGCCCTTTTACTTTGTACTCAACCCTTTCAACACCGGCCCTGATTATTTTTGTGTGTTTTTTACCCCATAAATATCAGCTATTGAACACGATAACGATAAAACGTGACATCAATTAAAATATTTCAAAATCGTTGACGTCCATTTTGACAATTCCGAATAATTTCCACTCACTTTAAGTTGTGGATCGCGTCAGCGAGCTACAACTTCAAGTGAGTGGAAATTCCAATTTACTAATGTAGCGGTTACAGGGCTAACCAAACATGAACGAGGCAGATTACAATAACATGAGATGAAACAAGGAATACAATACTTATTTCATAAATAAAATAACACGTGTGCAATTTTTAAATTCTGTTTGACATTTTTACAAAAAAATGTGATCATTTTTAATTATCCTTGCTATCTATTTCTTATTTTGAATATCGTACAGGTAGTTTACCATACATGTTCATAAGATGTCGTGTCGCCTGTGCACCGAAGGCTCTAATTCATTTAGCATTCATGTTACCCGAGGGGAATCTTATTCAGTCCTAAAATAGCAGGCCATGAGGGTGTGATAGGTCACTGAGTGCAATATCTGGATCCATCCCTGTATTTTTCAGAATGCCAGAATATCCGTAAGTTAAATAAATAGCTTTACTTATTTTAATGGCTGATATCACAGTCTAATGGAAGTAGAATGCTCTTACGGTAGTAGCACTTACGTTTTTTCACATTCGAAAGATACGTTTATTTCATAGCATTCCTTCTTCTTAATCACAAAGCCATAAAAATATTGTTCACATTTCAGTAGCATGCAACCAGAATGACGTCTGTATCACTCCAATGAGTGGCGCTAATGACACTCAACAAAGTATGTATAACTTAAATGAGTGGCGATTACGACACTCAACGACGTATGTAGCCTATAACTTGAATGAGTGGCGCATATGACACTCAATGACGTATGTATAACTTAAATGAGTGGCGTATATGCCATACAATGACGTCTGTACCACTTGAATGAGTGGACCATATAACACTCAATAACGTCTGTACCACTTGAATGAGTGGCGCATATAACACTCAATGACGTCTGTACCCCTCCAATGAGTGGCGCATATGACACTCAACGACGTATGTATAACTTAAATGAGTGGCGTATATGCCATACAATGACGTCTGGACCACTTGAATGAGTGGACCATATAACACTCAATAACGTCTGTACCACTTGAATGAGTGGCGCATATAACACTCAATGACGTCTGTACCCCTCCAATAAGTGGCGCATATGACACTCAACGACGTATGTATAACTTAAATGAGTGGCGTATATGACATACAATGACGTCTGTACCACTTGAATGAGTGGACCATATAACACTCAATGTCATCTGTACCATTTGAATAAATATAACACTCAATGTAGTCTATATCACTTGAATGAGTGCGCTTACGACACTCAATGACGTATGTACCACTTGAATGAGTGGCCCATATAAAACTCAATGACGCCTGTACCACTTGAATGAGTGGCGCATATAACACTTAATGACGGCTGTACCACTTTAATGAGTGACGCATATAACACTCAATGACGCCTGTACCTTTTTAATGATAGGCGCATATAAGACTTAATGACCTTTGTACCACTTTTATGAGTGGCCCATGTGAAACTCAATGACGTCTGTACCCCTTGAATGAGTGGCGCTTACGACACTCAATGACGTATGTACCACTCGAATGAGTGGCGCATATGAAACTCAATGACGCCTGTACCTCTCCAATGAGTGGCGCACACGACACTCAATGACGTATGTACCACTTGAATGAGTGGCGCATATAACACTCAACAACGCCTGTACCCCTTTTATGAGTGGCGCATATAACACTTAATGACGTCTGTACTACTTTAATGAGTGGCCCATGTGAAACTCAATGGCGTCTGTACCACTCAAATGAGTGGCGCATATGTCGAATAATGTCATATGTACCACTCAAATGAGTGGCGCATATAACACTTAATGACGTCTGTACCCCTCCAATGAGTGACGCATATGACACTCATTGACGTATGTACCACTTTAATGAGTGGCGCATATGACACTTCGGCTACTATCGTGATATAGCTCACTGAATAGCATATTCTCTACCACAGCTCACTGATTGTTCCCTAAGAGCAAAGATGCTGAACATTTGTAATGGCACCTGGAACATAGATTCCACAGCAGACACGAGATGGTCAACCAAAGTTGGTTCACAATTAGGCAGCGTAACAGGAGATAGGCCAATATTGAAACGCCGTCGGATGAACGTCTCGTGTTTGATGGGAAATATTCTGATGAGATGATTTTTTAACATGACCTACATAAAATTATACGAAACCCTTCTGTTCTATTTTTTATGACAGATCCAGGTCTTTCCGCGGAGATTAAATACAATATAGAAGCCAAGAAAATACTTTTTTTATGATCAACCTCATAATCTTCAAATTAGCTCATGATTTGATTTATGAGCAGAAAAATACAGCTAAGGGGCTTCTGAGCAAATATCATGATCTTGATAATGGTCAAGGACAAAGCATTCCATGAAGGAGTGCGAAAAGGTGGCGAAGATTGATGGCTATTAAATATCTGAAAATAAATATATGAAAAACGTTACTTGCAATGCAATAATCATATTATTGAAAAAGCCTTCGAGGTAAAAAGACTCCAAAATAACACAGCGCAACACAGTACAGTACAGTACAGTACAGTACAGTACAGTACAGTACAGTACAGTACAGTACAGTACAGTACAGTACAGTACAGTACAGTACAGTACAGTACAGTACAGTACAGTACAGTACAGTACAGTACAGTACAGTACAGTACAGTACAGTACAGTACAGTACAGTACAGTACAGTACAGTACAGTACAGTACAGTACAGTACAGTACAGTACAGTACAGTACAGTACAGTACAGTACAGTACAGTACAGTACAGTACAGCACAGCACAGCACAGCACAGCACAGCACAGCACAGCACAGCACAGCACAGCACAGCACAGCACAGCACAGCACAGCACAGCACAGCACAGCACAGCACAGCACAGCACAGCACAGCACAGCACAGCACAGTGCCGTGCAGCACAGCACAAACCCAGCGCAGTGCAGTGAAGTGCAATGCAGTGCAGTGCAGCTACACACTTCACCACATACTACACTACACTATACTACACTACACTACACTACACTACACTACACTACACTACACTACACTACACTACACTACACTACACTACACTACACTACACTACACTACACTACACTACACTACACTACACTACACTACACTACACTACACTACACTACACTACACTACACTACACTACACTACACTACACTACACTACACTACACTACACTACACTACACTACACTACACTACACTACACTACACTACACTACACTACACTACACTACACCACACTACACTACACTACACTACACTACACTACACTACACTACACTACACTACACTACACTACACTACACTACACTACACTACACTACACTACACTACACTACACTACACTACACTACACTACACTACACTACACTACACTACACTACACTACACTACACTACACTACACTACACTACACTACACTACACTACACTACACTACTCTACACACTTTTTGTGTGGCTTTGTGTTATGAGTTCTACACAAATTCCAGCAAATTATAACAGAATCATGACAGTGTAATTATCCGAAAAACGTTTTATTATTAATGTTAATTTTGAGACATCGCTAAACGTTATTTAAAGTGCTTCCTCGCAGCAGGCTTTAATATTATTATATACATCACAATGAATACACATTACTTAAATACATATTTATTTACTGATACAGAATAAAATAATTGTGTGAAACACGTTTATTTTTTCTCCAGATAATGTGTATACATGGCCATAACATAATAAAAACAAAATGATATATAATAAAGAATAGCTTACTTATTACATACATATAATTATATATTACGAGAAGGCACGTAAATATATATTATGCGTTATGCTGGGCATCATATAATTATATAGTATGTGACATCAGAACACCTGTTCTGGAAAAAATCTTACAGTGTGCCCCTAAGCTGCCATCCAAATGTGATTATGGTACAACGTTACGTGCCTGCTGGATATAGAACCGTTAAACAAAGTTGTTTAAATGCTGAGCCAACGTCTGCGACGTTAGGGCAGCATTAAAACATTATTGTTTAAGCTGCTACTGTTTACTAGGACGGTACAATGTCGTTCTAATATCCACAACGCTGGCCCTACTGTGAACCGCCATCGTGTCATTTGGAGTGGACCATAAATTAGAGGGGGTTCGGGGCACACAGGGTGAGACAAGAGGTTACGTAGGGTGGTGTGGCGTCATCCCTGCACCCCAGGTCACACTCTGTAGGTCAACCCCCACCCCCGGGTGTTGTGAGAAGCCCCAGTCTCTGGTGCGCCCTAGTCCCGCGTGCTTTACTCGGTCATCACCCCGTTTTCACCTCGAGGAACCCTTGTCGCTCTATCACAAATAGTAAATCCCCCTGGAGAAATATGCAACTTGAAACTAGAGCTGAAACAGCTGAATTTAATAGTTAACAGAACTCAAACCATTTGTTTTCGCCTATTTTCTGTTAAATATTTCTTTATATTAGAATTCTACCATTTTATTTTATTTAGTCGTTTAAAAAATAAAAATAAAAGTGAAACTCAACAATATATTAGTATTTTTGTTTCTGCAGTAATAAATGTCACTAGCTAAAAGTGATAAACATTGAAGCTGAACATTCAAGATTAAATGCTGCAATAACATCAAATATAAAGGTTTGGTCTACTTATAGTCGATTAGAGCCTCAGCAATGATAGGCAGCCAACGTTGGAAAGTGGCCTTCCAAGACAAGTCGCCGTCTGTATGCTGCTGTATAGAAAATATCACTTTGGGAAATGTAACCATAGGAGGGTGGCTGCATGTCCATAGCAGCATGTACAGTACCGCTTACTTAGTATTCCATATTGGCGAAAACCATCAATGTCTAAATTTATTGAGCTTATGACATGTGATCGTTGTAGTATTATTTCTGAATTTACTGTCTTTTTTTTGAAAGTTTAAAACTGTTAACTGAACCATAGTATGAAATATTATTGTTATATGTTTTTATCTCCTCGTCAAGACGCACACACTGTTTTTTTTGCACATTGTTTATTGTAAATGCACTCAGGCTCCAAGGAGCCTATTGCTGTTTTTGAATAAACCATTGATTGATTGATTGTAATTTTTATAATACATAGAAATTCTAAAAAGTATGATTCGCTTAAAAATGTGTGTCCCCTTATAGCCTTGACATGAAAAAATAAAATAGAAAAATTTATATTCTGAGACATGTTGAGTTAAATAATTTTAAGGACAACCCGACAGAAAGAAAATGATATTGAACAAAACTGCGAAATTTTTACTTTTAAAGTCATGCGTAAAAAAAAGAAATGCAACATCACCTCATAGATATAGACCCCTACTGGTACAAATATTTAATATACTTGAAGAGAGCTAAATAAACCACTCATTAATTGATTATTGAAGATAAGTATCTGGCAGTATTTTTGAAGTGGCTCACCTACAGTGGCGTGTATGACCCATACGCTTATATTACACTGCAACAACGCTCCCGCTGCACAGTTGTCAAACGAGGCATTTTCATCAACCCATTATTTTTGAACAAATTAATTTAAAATGAATCTAAAAACGGACTTCTCATATCCGCACCCCAAACCTCATTTATTGCTGCATTTTCAGATGCCCCGCAAAATGCAAACATGGTAACTGACCCGAAAATTTGATTTTTATTCAATATCAAGATCAAGGCACTAGAACTAAGCATTATTTTAATCAAACAAAACAGTTCAAAATAAAATCTACTGAAAATTGAAAAAAAAAAATTGTTGCGTTTTTTTGCAAAGTTTATGTGCAGCAAACAGTAAATGTACCGGTATTTCTCTCTTACTGAAAACTATTTTCACCCGCATTTCTCCGGTGAGTGGAGCGGGGGGGGGGGGGGTGGTCGTGACACCTATGCCAAGTCATAATTCACTGTTTGCCATATAGCTGAAATCATTAGGCCTACGTGTTGCAATAGTCTTTGACATTTTTTATTCATTTGAAGCTGACGTTGCTGGCGTCTTCAAACGAATGGAAAATAGTACGCTTACAATTTAAATTATTGCTTTATTTGATGAATTTATCGCTATATGTATTCTGGGGAAGCCGTTTAAACTGTTGCACCCGTCCCCGCACGGTGAGGGTTAGGGGGCACGGTTTTTTGTTTAGCTTGTTTGACATGCAGATGACATGATGTCACAGGAGCCCGTGAGAGACTGACAAAATTAGAACGGGGGCCACTTCTAGGCCGGGGTAGGGGGTGTCATTACACCTATATTACCTTATAGGGTTGTTTTTCCCCGCACCACACCCCAACAGGTGTCATATCACTACACACGGGATATACACACACCATGCTAAAACAGGATATAGAGCTATAAAAGTAAGATATTTTATTTGAATTTATTACTTTGTATCTTTTTTGTTTAAAATGTCATTTATTATTCGTTCATGTTTGAGTAAAAATTTTTGATTAGCTAATATAAGGGAAAGCGTTCAGTGCCTAGTTATTTTCATGCTTATCAAACAACGAGAACTTGCCTGGTACGGTATCAGTTCGTATTTTCTTTCATTATCGTTCTATTATCGTTAAGACTGTAGCATTTTACCATTAAAAGTTGAAATTCACTAAAAGTGCATACACCTGGAAAATTTGAGCTTTGTGCAGCCCTTTGTAAAACAACAATAAACTGAACACATAAATGGACAAGCCGTTGGTTGACATGACAAAATGTGACTGTTAATCAGTATTTATATAAGGCTTAATTAACACTATACGATTTTCTATGTATTTTATTCACTTACAGAGATCATTGTTTACATATTTAAAAAAATGCTATTATTATTAATATTAATACGCTACTTGTAATTAGTCTATTTAATATATGCATTGTAATATATATGTTTGTTAACACTTTTATGCAGCTCCGGGGTTTTAACTTACTTTGTTTTATACCTGAGATAACTGCTTACTGCTGCCTTTTGGTTTCGCTGGGAAGAATAGTGGTCTTGTATCGACTCTTGATTACTTGTACTAAACGACATGTCATGACATTGTAATAGCAGCATAATTATGTTATGCATGGCAATAAAGCAAATGCGAATGGATGACATGATATGCAATACATGGCATGTCATTATACGGTGGCGTAAGATGGAAATCGATATGGCTTGGGAATTACATCGGTATATTTATGTATTTGGCAAGGCAATGTCATGGCAATGTTAAGACCGGTTTATGTCTTTCGTTCTGTAATGATTAAGATGGACGACATGGCAATGGCATGGCATGGTATTGCATTGCATTGCATTGCATCACATTGCGTTGCATTGCATTGCATTTCATTGCATTGCATTGCATTGCATTGCATTGCATTGCATTGCATTGCATTGCATTGCATTGCATTGCATTGCATTGCATTGCATCGCATTGCATCGCATCGCATCGCATCGCATCGCATCGCATCGCATCGCATCGCATCGCATCGCATTGCATTGCATCGCATCGCATCGCATCGCATCGCATCGCATCGCATCGCATCGCATCGCATCGCATCGCATCGCATTGCATCGCATCGCATCGCATTGCATTGCATTGCATTGCATTGCATTGCATTGCATTGCATTGCATTGCATTGCATTGCATTGCAAAATATGACATGATACGGGAACATAAGACATTATAATCGAGATATATGAGACGGCATAACAAGTGGAATAAAATGAAATTTTGACAGTTAGATTCCAATATGCAGGCGTAGTAACCCAAGCGTCCACATTAATGTCCAAGATAGCAGTAAAGACATACCAGCCCAGTGTCAGCCCATGCCTATAAATCTGGGCTGATATTGGGTCAATACTGACTCCCCATTATTTATCGTTGCATCACTGCTCCATCCCAGCCACACAAAAAGTCACCCACGTTGGCGCAAAGCTAGGCGGACGTTGCAGACGTTGCCCAAACATTCAGACAGCGTTGGGTTAATGTTTCTAGTGTGAGTGGCTGAGGAATGAGTAAATGAGATTTACGAGTGTTAATATCTTACAGATCGCCAGTTGTGTTTTGGGCATTCACAATGAGGGATGGAGGCCGCAGATAAGGCCGGACGCTGGCTCTCAATAATCCAGCAAACACCACATGGTCACCCAGTGCTGGTTTAATGCCGGGCCAGCGTCTCTGACGCTGGCCCGACATTAAACCAGCACTGGGTCAGCGTCTCACCGTGAATCATCCTCCAGAATGCACTCCACGGCATCGCGACCATCTGAGGGGAGAATGTTTGTGACAACAAATTGCGTCGGTTGATTGCCATTTTATGTTCCATTGAAACACCGGGTATGACAGGCAATATTTATTAGATTTGACACTGAGTTCATCCTTCGCAATGCTCGTTGCCAGCAGATTTTAATAATTTTGTTTAATGCTATATCTAATTATGTAGATAGTAAGTCTCATGAAAAGCGATATACTGGCTAATAATGTGAGGACATGATGTTGAAGACATAAAGTATCGAGCCAAATATCATGCTAATCGACCGATTTGTCCATTAAGCAGAAATGTATATATTATGCTTTGAATAAATGACTGAATGAATGAATTATAGACTCAGAATTCGAGTCCTGTCGTCTGAAGCCGAGTATGTTACTCCTCGTTGATGGAAGTTCTCCACTATTACATTTTTTTGTAAGAGTTCATTTCTTTGAAACCTGGATACCAGAGTGGTGGACAAGGACGCGAGTTCTAGCGTGATAGACAGGCAACTTTAACCACATACAAAGATTCTGTAAATCACGATCCTCCCGACCGTAAAAAGGTGTCCTAAAATCCGCTGAGACGAGTGGCAAGTCTACACGGACCCATTGCGCTGCTAATTGACAGCCGAATCACCCAGGCGAGGGGACAGGGGTTTGTGCTCTCAGTATATGGACTATACCCATCGGGGCTAAGGGTACCGCTTCCAGCAGGCATTACGGTAATCACTAATTGAAGCATTTGAAGCAACACATTTTACATCTTATGGTGACTATTTAACTTAACTCCAAAATTAGATATGGTAAGGAATGAATGAATGAATGAATGAATGAATGAATGAATGAATGAATGAATGAATGAATGAATGAATGGATGAATGAATGATTGAATGAATGAATGAATGAATGAATGAATGAATGAATGAATGAATGAATAAATGAATGAATGAATGAATGAATGAATGAATGAATGAATGAATGAATGAATGAATGAATGAATGAATGAATGAATGAATGAATGAATGAATGACTAGATAAAAAATTTACACAATGAATAGGTCTTTGGGCTACTTTTGTGCACATATATACAAGCTAAACTGGCATTCTACTCCTTTTTAAATGAAAATGGAATAAAGAGTGGTGTTGTGACAACGATCTCAGAGGGAAGTGTTCAGTGGCAGCATTAATACTGTACATGGCTAGAAAAATACCGCAGGAGATATATATGAGTACCCAACGCTTAAACGGTGCCTCATGATCCGCTCTCGCGAACACGTCCAGTAGAGATTCCGCCTGATTTGCATGGCAGTTATCCCGCGGCGCGTTGTCCCAAATCCCGACGTGACAGATCCAGAGATTCACAGTCATCCTCCTGGAAATAATCCCGCATTTTTCAGACTGGTGAACTGTTTTACCCCTCTGTCACACTCACATTCCCTGTGGCCTTCTACGGGGATCTAGTTGGCTCGGATGTGAACTTGGACGCACTTGTTCAAATTCCGGTGCATTATATACAGCGTGATAATTTAGCAATTTTCAATCTTTGCAACCAAAAATGATATCAACGAACCATATAGGGCCTATGAATTTTAAATAAATTAAAACATTTAAACTGTAAAAACAATAATTATTAAGTTCGTTCAATATTTGTATCTTATAATTTTTGCAACCCATTGCAAAAAATAATTTTATTGCAGAGTATTTGAAAGATAATTATTTGTAATAATTTCAACCCTTGTCCTGCTGAATTGTTTCAAATTATTTTTCATCCATTTAAAGCTGGAATTGCTAACGCAATTTCCAGCTTCAAATGACGAAAAATATTTCTATTTATAAAAAATAAACATCTCCCAAATTGAAATATCAGCTGAGCATCTACCAATGAATGAATATTTTATCAATTTCAGTGGCATTTTATTTGGGTTGAAACTTTCATGAAAACGTATATATCCGGGTCCAGCAGGACAAGGGTTAAGTTTATCACCTTTAGTATTTAAGATTTGTGTCTGTTTCTTTGTAAAGTGTCAGCTAGGACACTTTTATTCTGACGTGATGGGGATCTTTTGAAGGATTCTGAGAGGTGTCATGGACTGATCCCGGCAGAAACACTCAGCCACACTACCCCTGTCATTACTGTCCCCGGCATGGGAAGCCCTATGGTAAACCAATTAGTATATCAACATTGAAGATTAAAAAGAAGCCCCTCATGCATGCGATGGAACCTAGATGGAAGCTAGGGTCTGGGCGGCCGTACCTGGAAAATGTGGCTTACTGACTAGTGCAGGTAGCCCTGTAAACAAAAACCTATGTACGATTAATGTTAGCCCATCGCCTACGACGCTGGGCCAACACTAAGCCAATACACACTTGTTAAGATATTAACCCTCACAACGCTGAAAAATTTTATTGATAAAAAAGGGTTTTTCAATTTAAAACCTTCATAAATGTCTTAGTTGGCTCTTTTCGCTTCATTTGAATACCTATGTTATGGGTCTACAGCCATTATAATTTTTAATTCTTTTAGCGCGGGGATCGACTTTAGACATCAGAATCTGACGTCTATGGACGTCTATGGATCTAAAGTAGGTCCACGCACTGGAAGGGTTAATCCTTACAACGCTGAATTTTTTTATATAAACCATGGAGACCAAAGAGTTTTATTCAATATGAAATTATCATAAATGTCTTAGTTAGCTCTTTCCGATTCATATGAATACCTATGTCAAGGGCCTACGGCCATTAGAAATATTTTAATTCTTACAGTGTGGGGATAGACTTTAGTCGTCAGATTCTGACGACTAAAGTCGATCCCCGCACTGAAAGGGTTAAAGCTGATATTCTAGATCAGGACTATGTTGTCTTAATGTTGGCTCATCGTCTGTGGCGATATAGCCCAACATTAAGCCAACATTGGCTTAACGTGTCGTGTTTGTTGGGGTATTAATTTGATTATCTATAACCATAGATAATCCATATCTGGACTTTAACAGTTTTTTTTATTTCCAAACCCCCTATTTTTTACGCTGGATATGTCACTCTGAATTTATAAAACTTGTATTGGAAGCTGTGTATTTTCTATGTAATATATTAGTATGCATTGAAAAAATCAATGGTGATTTTCAACTATAAAAGTAAAATAACTGACAAAACAGGATTTATTTTTCCTAGTGACAAATAAATAGATCAATCGTTAGCCGATCGTACGCCTTCATGAATGGTGAAATATATAATATATAGATAATAATTTATATGTTATTTATTTTTAGTTAAGGTGTATCAAATCTATAGCATATATACATTTATTTTTTTTGACGTTAGGTAATTGAAACCCCTAAATATGCATTAATTTATCTATATAATAATACTTCCCAATTAATAGAATATATTACATACGTTTGAAATGGTATGGTGTGACAAATTAAATTTTATTATATTATTTTGGATATAATTACATTAACTTGTAGATGTGGGTCGCGTGTATATTTTAAATGTTCAATTTATAAATGTATTTTTAAAGTAATATATATATATACATGTATGACAATGTTTATTCAAATCACACGTTGATAATAATCGTTCGTAATAATAAGAAACATATTAATACGAGACACATTACAATATATATACGCATTCAGTTCAGTCAAGCAGGAATTCCAAAATTCAAAGATAATTTCATTTAATCAATTCATGTTGAGTGGATAATATATTTTCGCTATGAAATCGCATTCCGCAGGAGTGATCAGGTGATGATACGAATCGGGAACTAGGAGCTTTCTTTATTAGACAGACACATGCGCACACACTTTCCAATCTGTAATTGTGTCTCTTATTTGTTTTCTCATCTCCTTCGGAAGCAGTGATTTCATATCGTCGTCAGATCCAGAATTATAATTACTGTGGGGATCGTCTACTATCTGATAAGGTGGTGATCCTGGTGAAGAAGGGCGCATGGGACGGGTAGCATCTCTCTCAGGGCAGATCCTCTTCCAGGGATAAAGGACAGATAGGTGATTCTCTTTCCATCTTCTTGGAGATAATTTTTCTTATGTGATTAAATAGTGTAGAGGTATAGCCATCGTAGTGATATACAAATATTGATAAATGAATAAAAATATGAATATGAATAAAAATATATAATTTAACATAAACTTTAAACATTCAGGAGGTGGAAATACCTGTATAGTCAGCTAGAATATAACAATGCTAAATCGATTAGGAACGATAATGAAAATACATCAGAGTATTTTTAATTATATTTGAAGAAACTGGTATAAAACATAACCCGATTTAGAAAAAGAACCATTTTACTCTATATCGCTATACATTTGAAAATGAATAATAAATGGTCTCTGTCACATGGGGATTATTTCCTAAAATATCCGCATGGTCTAATCATGGTGGGGTCGGGTGGGGTTGAGAGGGGTGCGTGCCGGCTGCGGCGGGGCAATCCAGGAGGAATGGAAGGGGTCCCAGGCAATTACAGAAACTAGATGAACTCCGGACTATCTGAAATTAGCCGGAGCATGATGGCTTGTCTGCCCGGGTTATTTATACGGGGTTCTATCGCCTGGTTTACCACGCACCGCACGTCTTGGCAGGCGAAGCCGGCATCAAACTAAGCGGCGGTGTCCTAAATGAGAATTTCTCGCAACGCGTTTATTTTCACCGTTTTCGCACCGCGGTGCGAAAACGGTGAAAATAAACGCGTTGCGAAAAATTCCCATTGTGAGAAATAGAAATCATATTGGTAATTACTACAGTGATAAATGATGCGTGGAGATTCTGGAATAGGACATATTACCGCGGCCCTGTCATTCCTCGCTGGTTAGTTTGCGGTTTTCGCCGTTAACGTTATTTGACGCCTGTGTGGTCCAGTCACTTGGTTTGTTTGCGGACGGGTGATCGCGGTGTGGCGGGGTGGCGGGCCGGGTAATTAGCGTTGCGGTCTGCGGTGCGCCCGGCCGGGGGTGGGGGTACACCCCCGTGTGGCGACCGTGGCCGGGTCCCCCTCACCCTGCGGCCGATCCAGAGCCGCCACGGATACGCCACGCCCATCCCAATTAAAGCGTGCGACCCGGGGTCCCTCCAGACGACGGCTGAGGCTGTCCAGGCTTTGCGCGCGGGGGCAGAGCTCCTGTCAGCTCGAGCCGGGGGTTTAGGGGTCGGGTCTTAGGCGTGGGGTCCGGGACGGCGGTAGGGATTACCCTGCGTCGTGTCAGGATCGTTCACGTCCGCTACAGGGATTACACCGCATCCCTCTCCCTCCTGTCTAAAATCCAGGTATGCGGGCTCAACATACAAACGACTGTTCACGGTTGGGCCGACGTCTAAGACGTTGGCCCAACCATGAACAGTCGTTTGAGAGGGTATTTGTCAGGATTTTCAAGGACCCCTCAATCCCATCCCTGTTCGTCTTGGTTTGCGGTGTCACGTGGCAGACCCATGTCACCTTAGCCCTATACATGAAACCCCTGGACTCCAGACCTTCAGATTTTAAAGAACTCTATAGTGGTGGAAAAATAGGAGAGACGCTTTGTAATGTAGATGAAGAAAGGGGAGATCTACACTTTCAAAAGAAACCACTTTCAAACGAATTTTGTATGCTTGGAATAGTAATTATATATTTTTCTGAAATTAACTTTCTATGTAATATCAAGGACACCTGAAATATCACTTAAATTTTAAATTATAATTATTTTAAATATCATTATCATTATAATTATCATGAGATATCATGAGATTAGGTTGAGTATAATGAGTTTAAAATAAATTATGATATGTCCTATTTTACATGTTCTGATTTTCTAGCAAATGTAAATACGCCTTCATTCCCATTGTTGTGATATAGAATTACATTATTAATTATTTTCGAGAGTTCTCCGGAGTATAATGAATATCAAAGTTTAAAAATCTAAATGATGAGAAAGTCAATTATATTATGTCATTAAAATAAACAATATACAGTGTAACATAGTATAATATTAAATAAAAGTATGTTATTATATTATTCTATCCTAATCAACTGACGTATATTTTTTAATGATGGCATAATAGTTTTCTAGGTGAAAAACATTTTGCAGGAACGGCGAATCTGGCCTGTGTCACAGCCTAAATCTAGTGTTCGTGGCCTCATCAGGCAAGTCCAGACTCGGGACTTCCCAGGTTCACATGATCCTTGTACGGATCATTACGAGATCCGTATAAGAATCCCTGTGATTACCGCTGTCCAGTGAATCTCCTGATGAGGTCCCGTCATCCCGGTTCACCCCAGTTAGTCAGACTGTCCCGCTTCTAACTGGATTTATCTTGTGTCACCTCTGAGAATATTATCAAGGACATTAACAAGCTTCGTGCTCAAATATTTCTCATATTTACAATTCTTAATTTTCCAACAACTAAGGGTTTTAGAATGAAGATTTTCATGCAACTGGCTTACTAATACATGGGAATTTTCTTTATTTTTTCACTCACTTCAAGTCATGTTCATCCACTACAAGTCGAGAATTGCGGCAGCAATTCGCGGCTTGTAGTGGATGAACATGACAATGGTAAATTCAGGCTAGAAAGGGTTACTTCACTGTGAAAATATTGCATATGTTTATAGTGAAATTACATCTACAACTATGTGCTGTACTTCATCATGAAATAAGAATCAAACAAATAAAATATAAACCGATATAGTTATAAAGTGATCATTTTGAAGTTAGGTATTTCCCATTCATATTAATGTAATGAATATATGGAATAAATAAAGACGACATACGAGAAACGAGAAAAGTACTTTTATTATTGGCTTACATTTATTTTCGTTTGTTTTTATGCATTACAATTTATGATTAATTACAATAGAGGATATACAACTATAATATTATTGTCATTGAAAGGAAATTATATTCAAACAGATCAATTCAGCTTAGAATTTATATTTAAATGTGTGGACGTTTGCTTAGGAACTCAAAACATTTCAATATAATTTTTTTTTTTTTATATTTTAATTTGTGTTATTTCATTACTTCTGTGAAATTTTAATAACGATTAAGGTAAACCTAGATATATCACAAAAAATGTTTTAGCAATTCGTATTAAAATATTTTGCCGAGCGACAACATTAGAAGTTACATTATGGTAATAGTGTCAGGAAAAGAAGCCGAGTGGCAGTCAGACCTGACAGGTCTGGGGTATGGGGATAGTTCAGGGTGATGTGTGAGGGGGAGGTCTGCCTGCAAATGGGGGACGTTAGCACAAAGTTGTTTCATTGTTGGGCCAGCGTCGGGGACGCTGGCCCTACAATGAAACAACTTTGTGCCTGTGTTTCAACATAGATGGATGACTGCGTGCTATATGTTTAATAAGGTATGGCAGGTGGTTGAGTGGGTAGAAAGGACCCCGGGGTCACTGGTGAAGGTGCCTGGGGTGAATCGGACCCGGGGTGGACAGAACCGGGGGTGCCTGGGGTGTGGCGGACCCCGGGGTGGACAGCGCACCCGGGGGTGCGAGACAGAGGGGCCGCCTGCCTGTCGCGCAGTAAAATGGCATCCGTGACGCCTGCAGTGCCGTGCCCCCTGAGTCCCCACCCGCCCCCAGTCCGCCGCGGCCCCGCACCCCGCCTCCGTCTCCGGACCCCGCACTCCGCCCATGTCGTGTCAGGCCCACATCACTCTCGGCCCGGCAGCCCCGCGCAATCACCGGGGCTACTGTTTTCACGTGGTAATTTGCATAATAAACTATCAATTATTCAGGTGCTGCTCACGGCTCGGGGAAGTAGGGGGGACGGCGCGGGAAGCCGGGGGGGGGGGGGGTGTCAGGGACTGGGCCTCTGGTTACTGATGGACTCTATTCTCTACGGGCCGCCTAGTCTGCATACCTGGGGCGGGGGCGATGGACTCCCCACCCCCTCTACCATACCCGGGGTGCAGACAGGCCAGGATTTTGCGTGCAGGGTCCAAACAAGAGAGAATACAATGTGTTTCAATACAAGGCCAGCGTTGCAGACTCTGGCCATGTATTGAATCAATGTTCTTCTCATTTTGTTTATACTATAACGAGCTTGTGTTTTCTAGGGATGAAATTGTTTAACCCTTTTGACCCTGAATTTACCATAGTCATCTTCATCTACTACAAGCCGCGAATTGCTGTCGCAATTCTCGACTTATAGTGGATGAAGATGATTTGATGTGGTTTAAAAATTAAAGAAAATTGCCATGTATTGGTAAACCAGTTTCAGGGAAATTTTCGTTCTAAAACCATTTGTTGTGGGAAAATTGTTTTCAGGGATGTAAAATGATGCTTCAATGCATCGTGAGGGCTTGAAGGGTTAAAACGCAGCAGAAGAGAGGTATCGCATTGTTTCTCCCTATACATCTAGACCCTTTATCTTTATCTTGAAATCCCCCTATTATGATACGCTGCTGCAATAACTACTCACATCACATCTCTCTTCAAATGACCAGGATCATCTTTTCTACATCAGAAATGTAAATATAGCAAATTTAAGGTAAATTTGAAATAGAATAAAACTATCCGCGTTGGAAACATTTGACAGAGACGTCATCAAATCACTATTACCGCCGGTCACGAAGCAACTCTTAAAAAATTCGCAAAAAAACTTTTCACATAATAACATTAATTGTTTCACTGTATTAGCAGGGATCTGGGAAACAAAGGGATGGAGGCAATTTACTGGGATAGGTGCTCTTCACGATCCAGCGGACAAAAAATGGCGGAATGCGCTTTTGTGGAAGATTGTTCTTAGGCACGTACGCGCGAGTGCCGCTTTTCTCAGGAGTGCATGGTTGACCTAGATCGTAGGTGTGTCATTGGTCGAGATGTCTATCTCGACCAATCACACGCCTGCTATCTGGGTGAGTCGATTTGCTAATACTGGTGAATCTGTGGTGGTTGGCGGCGTGCAGTCCTGATCACCCCAGGGTATCCTGTATGCATCCTACCTCCAGGACCAGAAGCGAACCCTTACCCCGGGGTTGTTCTAAATATGCAGCCACATTCGAAGTTTGGATTTACATGCATGCATCCCTTACCCCAGTCAGGAGTGGTGAAAATACCATAGAACGCCACCCCATGGCTTGCCTATAGGACTCCTGATTTAGCCCCCCTCAGGGCTTATGGAGTCCTGCATAGAACCCCACCCGCGGGAGTCTGGTCTTACTGCTTACTATATCACCCCGGGGACTTGGGGCGCGGTCTGTCACCCCACCCCGGGTGGACTTATTCGGCCGGGGTGGAATTTATTCCGCAGGCCTCGGCCCGTCCCCGCCTGGCCAGTGCGATACGGAGAGCCGTCCACCACCGGAAAATCCCTAAAAACCACCTAACTCTAGATCAGATGCGGGCCGACGTCGCAGACGTCGGCCCGCAACTGATCCAGAAACTGGCCGACGCATCCCACAGACTCGGATTATTGCCATCCATCACCCCCGAGTCTGGGCACCCCACCCTGCCCCCTTACAATGACAGCCCGGACCGGGCCCGCGCCTGCCGCCGTGGGATAAGATTCGTCCCCTCTTAAGGGGTCCTAGTCGCGGATCCCGGTGGATCGGGGGGTAGAGGACAAGCGTCCGTGTGATACATCATCCCCTATCCTGGCTGCTGGGGGGATAAGCTTTGTTTATCGTGGCTAGCTTGTCACTGCAGTCTCGGATCCGCGTGACATGTCCAGACCATCAAAAACACGGATTATAATATTATAATCATGTCCACTGAATTTAAATATGATTATAATAATGAACAGGTAATGTTTTTAAATGTATTACCTGTATGCATACATGTACGCAAAATACATTTATAATTCTCCACTCTGATCCTTGTTTTTTGCATGCCCACTTCGAAATGCCTCATGAACATTCCTCAGCTAATTCAGCCTCCAAATACAAAGGCTAACTATGTACATTCTCTGACTGAAATTTGTTAACAGGATATTCATTATAAAATGAACTTCATTTTGTCTCGACAATGTAGCTAAAACCTTTATTTTTTTTATAAGCCATAGATAACAGAGGTTTTTTTCAATTCGAAATCATCATAAATGTCTTGGTTAGCTCTTTCAGTTCCATCTGGATATGGCACTATTCTAAATAGTGCATGCATATTGTTTGTCATTATTATGTGACAAATATTGAGTTTACGTCGATCATTCTGAGACACGATGTTATGTCTGTCACTGTTGAACATATTGTGATTGTGTACCTATAATTATTGGGTATTTACTGTTTACTGAAATCCTCTACTTATTTACATAGGTGTCTGTATGTCTTTTTATATTAGACATGTGCTAACTGTAATTATATTATTATGGAATATATGAATCACATTATTCAATGTTTACTACACTTTCTAAATAACTTGTTTTTAATCTATTTATTTGTCTATCAAATGGAATTATTACAATTAACTGGTATGGACTACATCTGTATGAAATATATAAGCACTAGTTAGTTACTTAGCAAAACAATTTATTACATAAATCGGAATTATTACAGACGGTTGTTATATGCTCCTTCCATCATTGTAAACTGGAATTGCTAATCATTTTACAAGCTTTAAAGAAAATTTTAAATTTCCAAAATATATTTATTGAATGAACGCAACATTTCCTAACTGGACATCAGGCAGAATAGTTAACCCTTTTACAATCTCGCCTCATTTTCTATCATAATTACCACCTCAAAGTACATGAATTAGAAAATAATTATGATGGTTTTATTAAACAGTGTACTGCTGAATTGTTTGTGATTATTTACCAGTAGTTTGTAGCTGTAATTGCTTACGCAATTTTAAGCTTCAAGTGAATGAAAAACAAATATTAATGTACAATAAACATCTCCCAAAATGACTTATTAGATTAACTAAGGAGGTTAAAATGAGTCTTGGTAACCTCCTTGGATTAACTAAGTATTTGCCAACAACATTTTATTAAATTTAATGATCTTTTTTTATGTAAAACATAATGCTTGAAATCATATATATATACGCTTCCAACAGCACAAGGGTTAAATAACTATACTAATATACTTTTACTTTGATGAATAATATCATGTTAAGAATAATTCTGTTGAAAAAGTGCCTCGTGCATGGTGTATATATTCAACAAGACAGTTTGCATGGCTGATAACATATTTGGGTTTGTTCGAGCCCTCCAACTCAATACTTTGTCAGCACACATGCTAGAAAATTAATGAATAGACATGATATTGTGTACATGTAGCGCGTAGGCTACAATTAATAATGTGCGTGTTATTTTGTTTGGTTAATTCCATACTGAAAGCACTGGAAATGTTTCTGGTCCCCCCCCCCCCTCCCCCACTCCACCCCTCCACACTCCGGCTACAATTCGACAATTATTGTATTGAACCAAAACGTATCAGTCTTTCATTAAATATGATAAAATAATCTGATTTGTTTGTTATTACTCTACATGTATATATATAGGCCTATGTATTAATAGATCGATGACTGTGGATTTAAAACCTTTTAATATTTTAACCCTTAAAGCGCTGACTTTTTTATGAAACCATGGAGGCCAAAGGGTTTTTCTCAATTTGAAATCATCATAAATGTTCTAGTGAGCTCGGTCCGCTTCATTTGAATACCTAAGTTATAGGTCTACGGCCATTAGAAATAGTTTTACTCTTACAGCGCGGTGATCGACTTTAGTCGTCAGAATCTGACGTCTATAGACGTCAGATTTTGACGACTAAAGTCGATATAGAGGTCAGATTCTGACGACTAAATTCGATCCCCACTCTGTAAGGGTTAATAGAGCTATAATATTCTGTCCTTGCAACACATCAAACTACTTATGGTATACATCTGCTAAACTGATCATTTGATTTCATAATGAAGTGCAGTGCTTGTTAATAATATCAGATACAAGAACTGGTAATGATTTGATATGTCAAAGAAAAACACAGTAGCTAAGGTTTCAAAATATTTTCATATAACAAAATGAACTATTTGTGGAAAGCAATGTCACAAATAGCAATCAATGAATCAATAATAGTTATTATTTATTAAAGGGACATGCCCAGGTCTAAAATCATAAAAAAATCGGTGATTTTATTTTGGCTTCTTAATATGACCATATGATGTAAACATGTCCATAGACTTGAACTGCAAAAGTTTTTTTTAATTTTTGTGCTGCGTACTTACCAGCTAGGCTAGATATAGAGACGAAATTCCCGTATTTCTTTTTTTTGACATGGTTGTGAATAATTAGAAATCCGGAATTTCGAAATTATCACGGAATTATATTTTTAGTTTTTTTTTATGACAGAATTCTAACTTTATGAAGTGCTGGCCAGTCCTGTGTGTTTTTTTTAATTTTTGTGCTGCGTACTTACCAGCTAGGCTAGATATAGAGACGAAATTCCCGTATTTCTTTTTTTTGACATGGTTGTGAATAATTAGAAATCCGGAATTTCGAAATTATCACGGAATTATATTTTTAGTTTTTTTTTATGACAGAATTCTAACTTTATGAAGTGCTGGCCAGTCCTGCCCCTCCCTGACCACTGTGTACTGGTTGTGCGCATGCCCCGGGGTGACGTCACACTGGCGACTCGGCTTATTGGGCGGCGAGGTGAGGAGGAGGGCTAGGGGGCATCACACGGCATTAACATGGCAGAGTGAGCGGCCGGGCTGGCCAGCCGGACATAGGTGACGTGTGACCAGCACCCACCCCCACCCCGCCGGCCAGCAGGGCGGGGCCTCGGACCCCTACCCCACCCCTCCCGAGCAGGGATCTACTCATCTGTAAGCCTTCCGGATTCTGATGGAATGATACAGAAAACCCAAGCAACGCATGACGTCTCACCAGTGCCGACATGACGCTGGGCCTGCTTCGTTAACGCTGGCCCAGCGCCGAGCCGGCACTGGACAAAAAATCCTTCCGGATTTTGATAGAATGATCCGTGCTCGGCTAGATTTCTGCCCAAGAACGGATCCCGGGCACTTCCCTTAATAAATATGAGAAAAAGCCATCGTCTTTTCCCTTCATTATCCCTTGGCCACTGGGGAGAGCGGGGGGAAAGGGGAAGAAGGGCTGAGGAAATCAGAGAGGGAAGGCATATAAAAAAGGCACTCCGAGGAAAAAGGTTCTGAGAAGTATTTGATGGGATTTTACAGCATCAGGGACTTTGTGACACCGGAGCCTCCGAGCAGGCCATAAGAAACATTAATCTAAGAGTGAGCCAGCAAACACGAGACATCGACACAATGTTGGTCCAATGTTGGACCAGCGTCGTAGACGCAGGTTCAACATTGGTCCAACAGTGGGTCAATGTATCGCGTTTGCTGGGAAGCCACGCCAGAGCGAGATATTCACCCAATGACGGCTCAATGCTGTGTAAGTGTCGCCAACATTGAAGCAATATTGGGTGATTGTTTCGTGTTTGCTGGGTGTGACCACTGCCACCCTCCCACTACTTCTTCTCAAGGGATATGGTTTTTACCCTGATTATATTTCTAATGCTCAGCTAATTTTGTATTGTGTGCTCTTAGAATCCTGTGTCAAGGAACCTGTGGGGCGTAATTAAATGCGGGTCACAAACCCCTTCTAGAATATAGAATTCCATATTAATATCAGCAGATTTGCTGATTATTTTAAGCCCCATAGCGAAATACCTTTTCCATCTGACATGCATAATGACTTTCATTTTAGCACACAATTATGAGCAGCTCAGCCAATAATTGTTTTATTGGTAGAATTTGTTTCGGAGGGAGGGGGGATATTGATACAATTCATATAACTGTACTGTCATAACTGTTTACGAAAAGCTTGAAGTGATGAATAACATGGTAACATGGTAAATCTCGTGAGAATAAGACCCTTCGAATTTAGTCCAGTAGCATGTGGCAGCTGTACACATACCGCGTTTTGAACCGTTTTGAGCACTTTTAATACTGGGCCCGTATTCCCGTACAAGTTACGATATATCGTAGGCTTCTGATTGGTCGAGATATCCATCTCGATCAATCAGAAGCCTACGATATATCGTAGCTTGTACGAGGATACGGGCCCAGATTTGTTGTGATGAGTAGACAAACGCAAATATTTGTGAATATAATATAAGCGCACTTCCACGTGTGGATCTGTCTCTTTGCCGGTTGATGGATAAAATTATATGAGCATGTTATTCCAAGCAGGCAGATCCCCAGCAAACACAAAACATTTGTATAACATTTATACAACGTCGTACCAACGTCTTCGACGTTGGTCCAACATTGTACAAATGTTATACAAATGTTTGTGTTTTATGTGCTACTCACTTCAGTAACACGGCGCTGATATTCTGGGTGCCAGAGGTGGATGTAGGTGTGCCATGTTTATTTTCACTGTTTTATATTCACTTGTATACTATTTCACAAGTTAAACAATTGCGTCTTAGAGTTATGTTTAAAGGGATGAAAGAATGTATTTTTTTTTGTCAAAAAGTTATATTTACATTTTATTCCGTAACTACCCTTGTTTTTTTAATAAATTCACCCGTCCTTTTGAACTGTGAGTGGAAATTATATAACTGTATATTATTTTGGGAGTGTGATATTTCAAAATGAAAACTTATATGTTTTCATATAATTATGTTGCATTGTAACTTTTATATATAATACAATCTAAATAAGAAAATTGTGCCTAGATGCACCATGAGAAGTTGTCCAGCAAACACGACACATTGAAAAATGATGCTTTAATGTTGGCCCAACGTCTGCCACGGTGGCATAAAATTAAAACATCATTGTTCCAACGTGTCGTTTTTGCTGGATGAGGAGTTTATATATTGTCCAGTCTATTTTATCAATAGTTCAAATAGCGAAGCTCGAAATTAAAACATGTGGTATTCCGACAAGTTTATATTTAAAATAAAAACTATAACCACATTCACCTTTTCGTATAGTTTCTAGACGACCATCATATTGTTCAGAGATTACGCTATGATTATCTGACAGGGTTATTAATTATCTAGAGGCTTATTACAAATATATTTGTAAAAATAATAGTAATTTTTTAAACCAATCGAAAACAATAGTTGTCAATGTGTACGTTTTAATTGAGCCATGTCTCTAATGACAGGGTGGTGAATGAAAACCTGCACATAACATAAAGAAACAATTTTCTCAATGGGGTTCAAAATAATTAATGCAACCAAAATTGCGTGAACCTTCTTTTTGACCAGTTTATATTTGTCTTAGAACAAAAGACAACTTTTCCATCTTCTTTTTGGTAAAGTATACCCAATTTGTCCAGGAAATGACAGAGGTAATGCCTTACAATCCTACTAATTTTCATCTCACACCAGAGTGCTTCTAACGATACAGAAAATGTGAAATTATCTATGCGAAGGTAGAAAATAGGCCAGCGCTGGATCACTGCCAAACCAGCGTCTTTGACATTGAGCCAGCATTGGATGATGATTGCTGTCCTGATTTCTCCCACCCCTACCCCTTAAACATAGCCTTTTATCCCGTCTTCTCTGCCATTTTTTAGGCCTCTTTTCTGTCAGATCTGTCTGTTTTTTCTTCTCTCTCGTCAGGTCTTGCGATGCCGTGGTCCTGTCTGTGGCAGCCTATGACATAGCCGCCACATCACTAATGAGCTCAGCGAGAGAGGCCGCCACGAGTGCCAGTCCAGAAAATACCAGTCATCAACCCAATGCTGGGGCATAGTTGGGCCAGCGTCTGCGACGCTGGCCCAACAATGCCCCATCATTGGGTTGATTACTTGTGTTTGTTCGGAGTCGGTCGCCAATCTTCTTCTCGGAGGCTTCAGATCGCTCCCACCCCGGGTTTCAGCTCCCTACCCCCGGTCTCATTCACCCCACCCCGGTACCACAGAGAGGAGAGAATGGGCCACAATCCACAACTGCAAAAAAGGCAATCCGGCGTGTGCTGAGTCATCTTGCCGTCATTTTGTGGAACAAGAAGCGACAGTGTAGACTGAGGGCTTGATCTACTCATGTGACTCTGCGGGGCTGTCACTGTGGTCGCGGGGGCCCCTGCCCCTCCCCGGGGAGCGAGGCCTCATAGACTGGGGGTGTGGGGGCTAGCCGGGCAGACAGGCCCGCCGACTGATTGATGCCACCTTCTTCAGGGGGTGGCACTCTCCGACAAAGTACAATGCATATAAGTCTTGTTGCTGCATTAACGAGGCAAAAAGATAAGCAGCAAGCCTCGCAATAAGCCCTCCCTCACCCCCATTCCTTAACCCTCTGATCACCACAGGCACCCCTATCACAGTTAGCTCTAATTCATTCTTTTATTTACCCCTTTATCACCACAATCCCCTCCAACATAGTGTCATTCAATTCATTCCTTATTCAGCCACGCGAACCAAAAAAAGAGCTTCCAGTTTCCGCCTCTGCATCACTCACTCACTCACTCACTCACTCACTCACTCACTCACTCACTCACTCACTCACTCACTCACTCACTCACTCACTCACTCACTCACTCACTCACTCACTCACTCACTCACTCACTCACTCACTCACTCACTCACTCACTCACTCACTCACTCACTCACTCACTCACTCACTCACTCACTCACTCACTCACTCACTCACTCACTCACTCACTCACTCACTCACTCACTCACTCACTCACTCACTCACTCACTCACTCACTCACTCACTCACTCACTCACTCACTCACTCACTCACTCACTCACTCACTCACTCACTCACTCACTCACTCACTCACTCACTCACTCACTCACTCACTCACTCACTCACTCACTCACTCACTCACTCACTCACTCACTCACTCACTCACTCACTCACTCACTCACTCACTCACTCACTCACTCACTCACTCACTCACTCACTCACTCACTCACTCACTCACTCACTCACTCACTCACTCACTCACTCACTCACTCACTCACTCACTCACTCACTCACTCACTCACTCACTCACTCACTCACTCACTCACTCACTCACTCACTCACTCACTCACTCACTCACTCACTCACTCACTCACTCACTCACTCTCTTTCTCACTCACTCACTCACTCACTCACTCACTCACTCACTCACTCACTCACTCACTCACTCACTCACTCACTCACTCACTCACTCACTCACTCACTCACTCACTCACTCACTCACTCACTCACTCACTCACTCACTCACTCACTCACTCACTCACTCACTCACTCACTCACTCACTCACTCACTCACTCACTCACTCACTCACTCTAATCAACTCTGTTCTTCATTCTTTTGCTCTTCTTCCTCTCCTCACGACTACATTAACACTTTTGTAGATTTATATAAAGCATCTGCTCATATAGAACTCGACAAAAGACATGTGATTGACATAATGTATTTTGATGAGAAAGAGTGTTGTTGTTGTGAAAGTTTTTGTGTTGTGCTGTAGCCCAACACATACGAAGCGTTGACCCAATGCTGGTGTATTTTTGTTTTTGGCGTCTGAGACGGTGGCTCATCATTACATCAGCATTGGGCGAACGTCTCTTGCATGCAGCTGAGAGCATATTGCTAGACCATAATGTTTGCTTGTCAGAGGAGGTATGGGTCATACACAAAATTAAAAGCAAGGAAATAAGATTCATCCAAAGCATTATACGTATTTCGCCGTCCTCTGGGTCAAGGCCTATGATTGTGCAAACTATGAAGTTGGTCCATCAATGACAAGGTGATCTGCATAAGCATGACATATTATATACGACAGGTAGTCTGGACAAGCCTGATTCTTTTATATTTGCCAGGCAGTAGCCCAGCAAACACAGGACATTCACTCAATGCCGTTTCAATGTTGGCCCACCGTCTTCGACACTGGCTCAGCATTGAAACAGCATTGAGTAAATGTCCAGCATTTGCTGGAAGTAGGCTACATGCCAGAGACAAGTTGGTCCATACTTGGACGTTTTTACCTGTCATCAATGACCAATCAAAGAATGTGTCTAACGACCACGTGGAAACTTCAACTAATCCCTAATGTAAATTCAACACGTTAGATTATGTGATTGTACTGTTATAATTATTTTCTGTTCTGGCATGGCATTAGATATTTATCTTTCAATATATGTATTCCGATGAGGTTTGAATTCCGAATCGAGCTAATTACCGTTGTTTATATTGGTGAGTGTTTCGTAGATTGCAAACTGCAGTGGTTTAAGGTGTAACTACACTCGTCAATTCACAATCCCCAGGTGTCTATATCACACGAGAAACAGCACCAGTGTTTACATTCATGGTTTTGCAATTAAGAACCAGTCATTTCTGGTCATATGGTGATAAATATACATTCTATATTAATATAAGGCTTGTATACCCTGAAATACAAGAACAATACAAAATAAAGATAAAAGTATGTTGAGGGCTGGTGCCTGTTACGATATGGTGTGAAGATAAAATCACCCCCTTTAAATGTGATTAGGAGAATTTCAATACATGATGAAATGATGATTATCATACAATATTTAAAAGGACTTCCCAGGTCTAAAATCATCGAAAAATCGGTGATTTTATTTTGGCTTATTAATATGACCATATGGTGTACACATGTCCATAGACTTGAACTGCAAAAGTTTTTTTTAATTTTTGTTCTGCGCATTCACCAGTAAGGCTAGATATAGAGAGGAAATTCCTGATTTCTAATTATTGACAACCATGTCAAAAATAAAAAATACGGGAATTTCGTCTCTATATCTAGCCTAATTGGTAAGTGCGCAGCACAAAAATTAAAAAACTTTTGCAGTTCTAGTCTATGGACATGTTTACATCATATGGTCATATTATTGAGCTAGAATAAAATCATCGATTTTTTTATGATTTTAGACCTGGGCATGTCCCTTTAAACAGTTTATTCTGGAGTTATCCCCATCGGGTTCAATTTCGCCTATGTGTAAATAATAGCTTCTCTCCCGCAAGCCGAAATGAGACATTGACCCCATGCCGGTTTAATGTTGGTCCAAAGTTTACGACGATGGCCCAGTATCAAACCATCATCATGTAAATGTCTCATGTTTGCTGGCAAATTCATTTGATTCTATTTTACTGACAAAGAGTTTCTTTCATCTGAGGGGCGTGCGTGTTGAGTCTCCACCACCTGACCGTCTCACATGCCCCCAATCTCTTCCAGACGGCCTGCTTCCTCCCACCCCTGGCCCGCCGCGCCCCGCCACAGTCCTGTAAGGATCTGGGTCCTTCTGCCCCGGCCCCTGGTCAGCCAGGTGAGAGGGAGGGGTCCACCTAGACAGTGGCCCCCGCACCCCGGGCCTGCCGTTCACACAACACCCCCATCAGCGTTGCCGGGCCGCTGCACTCCCATCTCCTTTGGGGTGGCTGGTTTCTGGTGAGTGAGGCCGGCCCCGGGGGTACGGGGTGGAGACACGTTAGCGCGCCCGGACGCATCCTAACAACACTTGATGGAGCACGGCCATTCAGGGACAAACCCCGCACAAAAACTTGTCACGTCGCTGGTCTGGCATTCACAAAACAGTCGGAGACTGCAGCAAAACTTTGATAGAACTTCCTGCCCTCCCCAACAAGTAGTGCACGTGGATATTTTACCATTTTATTTGTCTCGCGAGTTATTCACAGCCATTGGAGTTCTGAATGTAATAAATACAAATGGGGTTTCTAAATAGGTAATTCCAGATTAGGAGATGATTTTATGACTGTCATTCGGTACATTGCCTAACCACCATGCCTAAGCAGCGATTCAAACAGTCGGTAAAAAATGAGTAAAACCTGTGGACTTACTGTACCGCCGTGCTAAGCTTAAAGGCAGTAGCTGTTTACTTTGCAAGTAAGCATTTACTGGCTTTTAGCTTTGCAGAACAGAGTAGACCCGACTGTGGCCCCCCACCCCGTACCCCGGCATTGAGAGCAGGACAAAGCCCTGTTCCTGTCGTGCTGGGGCGAGTGCCGAGAACAATGCCAGGAAGAAGCCTCCTGGAAACCCCCGAGAAGCCTGGCAGCTCCCGATAGCGCCGGTAAGGAATCATCAATAATAGAAGAGGAGACGCCGGGGTAGTCTGAGGATCACAGGAGGCATTGTGAGCGGGCAGGCTTCAGCGCACTGAACCATAAGACAGGCACTGGCAAATACAAGGCAACACAGTCAGAGAGAAAAAACACTACACTGCCGAGCAAAGCAAAAAGGCCGTATCTGCTTACTCTACGAGTAAGCAGATACGGCTTTTTGGCTTTGTAGAGCAGTACAGCACCACATGATTATCTCCTTCTGACGTCCTTATAATCCTCGCTTCAGCAGGCTCCAATTTATAAATGACACTTGCTCAAGTTTTTTTAATTCGTTATTTGCGCCGCCGCCGTTATTAACGAATTGATAAAACTTAAAAGGTAGGCTTACATTCAATAAAAAAGGAGTTTTGTATCCGGCCATGTATCCATTACAAATCTCATTTGAGATACTCAAGGTATATGTTATCGTGGCTGTGCATATACAGTGCTACAAACTATTCTAAAGACTGGAGTGTGCAATACTTTCTGTGGTATTGTATGCACTGTAGGGAACCATTGAAAGCATCTGACATTGACACAGCATGTGCAAAAACGTAAATGTCAATTCGCTCACTTCAATGTGATCTGACAAATGATTCAAGAGATTTCTCAGCGTCTAACAAGATTTTTTTACGTCTAACAAGATTGTTCTGAATAAATAATTTCTTATAGAAATATGATGTGATTCGTGTTTCTATTTGAACCTAATTTAGACGATTTGGTGCATGGACAAGCGATTTATGTTTCGTCTGTCCTTCTCATCTTTTCATGTACCAATCATTGATAAATATATATATACGACCATTTCCAATAAAAAATATATAATAGATTTCATTCAACATGCAGTTGTAACAAATGAAGACTTAGGGGCATAGAAAAGTTAGTTCTATTTAAGATAACCACCATCTATGAATGTTTTTGCTTAATTCGTTGCCGAACACAAACTAATTATGCACTATTATGTGACAGCTTTCTCTAATTTAACACAACTATGAACAATTAATAAACGAAACGTCATTTAATGATAAAGAACTAACAATTATTAATAATACTAATATAACCAAGAATGATCTTTCTGACAAAAAAACAATGAAAACATTACACATGTTATTACTTTTCGAAAAACTCTCAGAATATACTTAATATAGTTTACCTATCTTGGATTTTACCTTCTTTTTTACACCCTATGGCTTCGAACAGCTTAGAGCACCGTTTATGAAACAAATCGCGAAACCGAGACTCACCCACACCCACAATGAAATATGATCTGCATTACCAGATACTACATTCGAAGCTTACAATGTAGGTCACGGTGATAATGGCACCTGATCTCCATTGTAAAATTGTTAGGCCATGTTACTTAAGATATCCATGCATTCAGTGACTTATTAGAAGTCCAATATGAATACAAATGGTATACAGTGATTATATCCCAGCCAACACGAGACATTCAGCCATTGTTGGTTCAATGCTGGTCCACCGTCTACGACGCTGGACCAACATTGAACCAACAATGGCTGAATGTCTCGTGCTCGCTGGGAATATAATAGGCCTACTATGACCTCTGGAGGCTAAGGTGTTGTATGTGCCACTCATCTAAGTGACACATACAACACTTTCTCTGCTACCAGACGTTATATATTTAACCCCTAATGCGCGGAAATATTTTCATATAAACCAAGACATCAAGTTTTTTTTCAATTTAAAATCATCATAAATGTCTTAGTGACCTCTTTCCGCTACATTTGAATACCAGTTATATGTTATGGGTCTACGGCCATTATACAAATTTCAATCTTTCGGTGCGTGATCGACCTCATAGACGTCAGAATATGACGTCTAAAGTCGATCCCCGCACTGAAAGGGTTTATATCGACTGACTATGTACCATTGAATATGTATTTCTTCTTCTGTTTTACGAATACTATATTCATTGTACAAATTTAGTAAGGACCAGTCTTATAATCGATCTCTCGAATCTACCAATAAGGGAGTGTGTGATGCATCTAAAGAAGAGAACATTTTGGGAGGGGCTGGGTTGAGCTTACTCAAGGGCCACTTGATGGAAAGCACATAATTACGCTGTAATGTGACTTGCATGGACAGGGGGCGAGGGCGTCTACGTACCCCCAGATAACCCCCATTAGCTTCCTGGGGTAGACCCGTCTAGCAGGTCCATCCAAATGAAGTAATTCAATTACCCAACTGATCATCCGTGACTATGTTGAAAGCTCGAACCCATTCATCTTTACATTAATCCTTTAACGCTTTAACCGCCAAATTATTAATTAGAATTTTCACTTACTCGAAGTTGTGTCTCGCTGACGCGATTCACAACTTCAAGTGAGCAAAAATTATTCATATTTAACAAAATGGAGGTCACAATTTTGATTAATGATTGATGTTTTATCATTAGCATGCTTAAAAACTGTTACATGTATAATATGTGCTAATGAAAAAAACAAACGAATGATGAGTTGAACCTTTAGGATGCCCTAGACATCATTTTGCAGCCCTGAAAACCGGTTTAATTTTCTAATCAGGGTTTTAGAACAAATATGTATGGTAAATTCAGGCTTGAAAAGGTTAAAAATAGCAACTGAAATTATTGCACTTTTGTAACCAACCACATGACATATGCATTTTACTACGATAAAAATATATGTATGTGATGATAAACGTAGTTATTTACTTGAATCTGAAACTTATGTTAGCTTTATATAAAAAAGAAAATGTTCAAATCTGCGTATTTTAATTTGTCCAGAATTAACTATCGTACGAGGCAGCACATGAAGCCAAACTATGCAGACAGCTGACTATGTTCAAGTTGTAATATCATTATTATGAAACAAATTATTAGAATGCTGCAGCTAATAATAGCATTGTGTGTTGGATTATAAAAGATATAAAAAACACTTACCAGGGTTGTAAATTAGGCTTAGACGTTGTCGTTGATTTAAGTGCAGAGCTTATCCGACATTCAACCAACCCATTTTGCCACAGGACTACGTCCCATTTTAAGTTCACGAGACCATGATTTACTGTGGCACGGTTGGGGTTCGAACCTTGGCCCCTGTCATCCCAGCGCACGCCTCAGCCGGGGAAACCCATCTGGACGGCAGCACTTTTCCCTCTGACCAATTCCCAGAAATTAATTCCTCATTTTTGCTGACAGTTTTGGCTTTTCGTGTGGCCGGCTCTCACCCTGTGCCAGCCTATCAAATTAACCCTTTGAGACCCACGACCCATCTACTGTGTTAATGGAATATGTGAAAAAAACAGGGCTATTGGCGATTATTTTCTGCATGCATAAATAAACAAATATACTTGGCGAAGAGTAGAGAGAATCATAACTTTCAATTAAAAAATTAAGATTTTAAAATTATGACGGCGGCGGGACGACGGCATATCCATCCCCGTCTAAATCCAGACAGACGTTGAATTATGTCAGAACATCAGGGAACGAAAAGGTATCTGGGTATCATGAATATTTTTTACATGTTGCAGCCAGATGTATTGCAATGTCAAATAGTTTTAACTGCCAATCTATAGGAAGCTATACAGATATAATAAGAGTATTTAATACAAAGGGAACAAGAGTTTTATGACCATTAGTTGATCGTATATTTACCACGCTCAAGCTGATCTTGTCGAAAGATGACTGAGCCTATATTTTTATGATGTCAACAGGAGAAAAACTCTTACAAAGAATTATTATTTGGAGAATCAGAGACAAACATAACGCCACCTTGTTATTAAAGGGTCCAATCCGTCATCATACAAAGTATATATATATAATGACCTCTTAACCCTTTGAATTTACCATTGTCATCTTCATCCACTACAAGCCGCGAATTGCTGTCGCATTTCTCGACTTGCAGTGGATGAAAATGACTTGAAGTCGGTGGTAAATGAAAAAAATACATCGTTATTATTAAAGCAGTTCCAGGAAATTATTCGTTCTAAAACGTAGAAAGTTGTCATTTGTCATATTCCAATTCAAGCTGATTTGTCACAGTCATTGGTTTAACGCTGGGCCATCGTCGCAGACGGTAAGCCAACACTGCTCCAACAATGTGTAAGTGTCTCGTGTTGGCTGTGTATGACAGAAATTGATGAATGATAAATGATTGTAGTATGTTGAAGTGGAAAATTGCGCCGCAATTATGACGTTTTAATACACATATGATAAATGCTATCCTGGGATACTAAAGGAGTAATGCGTCACTTAAACAGTAGAATCACTTTTCTCACGGTTAAAAAACAATTACATTTTGAAAACATGCATTGTAGCATGAAGTCCTGTATAATCAAACCACCAAAACTGATAAATCGGCATCAGGAGGTTAAATACATATACCACCATTTGCCCAATAATTTAGAACCTTGTATCTAACACTTCATAAAGTAGCAGATACCACTCTTTTATCTTTTGAGCATTTTTTGCATCATGTATAATGTTTTTATTTAAATGATTTCAGAAAAAAATGGTGGAATTCGTTAAATTAAGTTCTAAACTTCATTTGGATATATATTTTTCAGTCTTGGCATATTTATTGGTCTCATGGAGGGAATTGCGGTTTGTAGCAATTCACATCCTAAGACGAATAAAAATATGGGTACAGTGATTAAATAATGATGGATGAGAATATATCAATGTTGCAGGGTTAAATATATTTTTTTATGACCCCCCCCCCCCACTCGTTTTGATTTATACATGCCCACTGTATCACACGAGACGCTGACACGATGAGTTAAGGCCAATACTGCAGGCGCTGACCAACATTTAAGCAACATCGGGCCAATGCTTCGTGTGTACTGCTATTCCAATGACCAACCAATGTGGGGTCAATGTTGGCCCGCCGTCTACGACGTCGGACCAACATTGACCCCACATTGGTTCAATGTCTCGTGTTTGCTGGGATAACGTATTACTGGTACCCCCAGTGTATTTAATTCACGCACATCGCGCTAAGTCGATAACAGGGTCTCTGTCATCACTAAAAGTCCCTCTGAACCACTAATGATTTTCCATATAATTCACATTTGCGAAATTGACAAGAAAGAAAGAAAATCGATGTCGATTTCACCAGGTAAATGGTGTATTAGCGAACAATAAGCGGCTCTTTTAGCGGTGACACCACAGACGGTCTGGCCGCGCCTTAACATCTCACTGCCAGAGACACGACCAAGAAAAACAAATTCTGGGTTTTTTTTTTTAGAATTGCGTTGTAAATCATATAGCGTGTAATCATTCAGAATATAGTTGTATGTTTTATCAATCGGTGTGTAATTATTAATTCATCATTTGTGGCTAATCATGTGTTTGAATTAGAGGTGAAATAGGCTATCATGTATAAAATCTTTAAGTGCTAAGTTGTTAATTTTCATTTATTTGAAACTGACATTGGTGACGCATTTTTCAGCTTCAAATAAAAGATAATAAGCCCATTTTTAGAGATTAGAGTTGGGATCTGCATTTGCGAATTTTAACATTTACATGTCTGTGGTTGTGAAAAAAACGCGTCATAGCTCAAATAGGTCAACCTCGCTGAACGTTTCGCAATATCCTATCTTGAATTCAGTGAGTATAAGATGACAAGGGCGGGGGGATTAATGGTCCAGACTGCTCACGTCACAGCATTAATTTAGAGTATGACAGGCTACTCATGGAAATGAATAGTTAAGAACAAAATCATCGCTTATGAATTTATATGTGTAGAGGGCCAAGCGAGACAAAATTGAAACTAACTATATAATACTACACTGCTCTACACGTTACTGTTTATGAGCATCAGATACAAAATGCGGAGAGATATAATAGGTAGAAAACAATATACATCAATGATTTTCCACAAAATATAGTTGATACAAATTAGGCCTACTGCAACAAGTAGGCCTATAGAATCAACATATCAGTTTATTGAAATATATGTTTCGATAGGAATATATATTTCATTGCACTGCGCATGTAGTTTTTATATCACGTGAATTGTGCGAGTGCAACTCACATTTCATGCTATGAAAAGGGTGTAACTTGGAGTTGAATGAGCGGTCACCGTCGCCACTGACCGCCACTCGCACACTGGCACTGACCAGCGCCCGCCACCGGCGCTCCGTTGCCGGCCACGCCCACGTGTCAATCACCTGGTGACGTCACCGCACCACGTGAGCCGCCGGTACGCACAACGGGAGGTGCTGCCCCCAAACGGTCACCGTGGATTCAGTAACGACCGCAAAATTCCAGTTTTTCTCTCTCTTTCCTTTTTTTCTGATCACAGTTTTAGCAGCTAAATAGAATCCACCCCGTCGGTTGGCACTGCCGTACGAAAGCCAACATCAGTAGCTACATAATATTATATTAGTCAAGTAAGCTTATTGTACGCCTAGTCTGCTTTGTCAGTGAAGAGATATATGATATTACATGCAATATACATGGATATCGTACTAACATAATATTATACTACAGCACCACATTAGTCATCTCGATGTGAAATTTACATCTTGTATAATTATGCTTTGAATCTTTAATAATGTTGTTTGCCAATACGAAATAATTTATTATGGTATAGGCTAAAATGAATGTCTATATAATTCTGACACTTTTATAACTCGTTGACCATGGCGTTTGTCCGACTAAACAAGGACAATTAAGCCAGGTGAATGGTACTTGATATTAACGCTTTCGGTGCGGGACCGACTTCCCAGCCGGCACAATTCGTTGGCCCTATGTTGATCCAATGTTGGTACACCGTCTACGACGCTGGCCCAACATTGGATCAACATAGGGCCAACGTATTGTGTCTGCTGGGTTAAGACGTCTATAAAGTCGACCCCTCCCCCGCACTGAGATAATTAAAAAAATGTAATGGCCATAGATTCATACCATAGGTATTCAAATGAAGCAGAAAGAACTAACTAAGACATTGATGATGTTTTCAAATAAAAATTCTTCCCGTGTTTTAAGGGTTGATTGATAAACTTGTAAAGACAAAGCACAGATGCTGCTTTATTCTCAACTAATCAGCTGTTGCCTTTTGAATTTGATATTATGTTGTACATGTGTAGCCTATTATTAAATCTGGAATCATATTAAAAAAAAAATTGATATGCCGGTTGCATGCAGAATATTAGGAAGTATGACGATATATCTGAAAATATTGGCTTGAAATGACAATTATAATATACCCGATTTATATGGTGGTAAAAATAATAAACAGATATATGGAATACAAATTGATGTAATATTCTGTCCATCTGAATTTGTAAATTTATGTGACCGATTGCTAAGCCAAAGTTAAGACAAACGGCAGTAGCGGCTTACTTGAAAAGTATAAGCAGTTACTGCTGTTTGAATTTGTGCGACAAAGCTCGCCACCAGTTTCCAAAATATGCACTGTATAGCCTATAATGACGCTGCCATGAACAGCGCCCATTTGCTGTAAACATTAATTTTCAAATCTGGGTTTGTTGCGTGCCATGGTGAAGCAACTGTGACACATGTGGTCTGACAACAGTAAATATGTGAAAACCAAAAAAACTATAGCCCTCTAAGTACTAAAAAAAACAGTTTCATTTTTAGATTTATCATTCCCTGTATATATATGAATAATGAATTTGAAAAAAACTTATACTATATTCTGAATTATTATTATACTGATATCTGCTCGAGCTAAGCCAGAACTTGGAGCACTGCTGATATTTGAACGTGTTTTAGGAATAGGTAAAAAACCAGCTGAGTGCAGCTGCATATATGCAGGCCTTTGTGTATAGCAGTAGTCAGTGTCCTGTCGGATCTACATGCAAAGTGTCCTATATACCACTCGTTTGAGTGGCAGATAGGGTACTAAACTCCTGGTGAGGGCGATATTTTAGTGCTCGGACATGCATATGCTGATGTGTTTTGTGTGAAACTGACTATTATATTAACGCTATTTCTATTATATGGCATCAATTGACCAAAACGTACATTTCTGCCGTGCCTTATAGAAGCTCTATCAGGATATGTACATATGACATGTCACAGAGTCTGAGTGGAGTTCGTCTCACTCCGTGATAGTATTTCAATGTCGGTATTTGTGATTGTTGCCACAATGCCTTGACACATCAGATGATCTGGCCGCCATGGTTGTCGCCATAAATCAGACGGTATGCTTTGGGCATCACATCAGTTGATCGTGAGTCTGTATGGCTTCGATGTGTCTGTGGTAACATACATGATGGACATCACTGTAGTTTAAATCCAAAATGGAACAGTCTTTTGGCCTTGATTCGCAGATCAGACTTTGATCTCATCCTGGGGGGTTTTATCTACATAATTGTACATTATTTTTCCACATGAGATATCTAATTACCCCTACATGCATGGCTACAATAACAAGCATTATTTGTACCTTGTTATGTGTGTGTGTGTGTGTGGGGGGGGGGGGGTATATGATATACTTCTTTAAATGCACCACGTCAGGTCAGAATAGTGGTTATTTAGCATTGCGTAGCTACCCTCTAGTAGAGCAACTTGAAACTGTTGGCCCAGCAATAGATCACATCCGGCACAAGTTTTTTGCGTCCGGCGTATATATTTTAACTGAACTACAACACTGGTCTGCAATGCCAAAAGGCAGCAACTGCTTGCTTTAAAAATAAGCAGCTACTACCTTTTAGTTTTACGCGACAGAACACATTAACCCACACATTATAGAAACATTCAATATATACCATTATAATTATTAGCGAGGGTTCCCATTGACCATCGGTCAGCTCCTGTGTGGTCATTGTGTGCCAGTGTTGAGAGATGAGTTGCAGGTGAAAGGTCACTGAGTGCATATATGCCTGAAGACATAGGTGTTTCCCCTGGTGCCAGATATAAGCGGGAAGAACGTCAAGTTGTCAAATCAACCTAGATTTATTAAACCTCCTCCACCCCCCTCCCTAGACCAGAGGCTGACCCCACTAAAAATCTTAAAATTCAGTTTATCTCAACTTTTTCACATTTTCATTAATTTTAAAAATTTAAGATTATTTTAACTGTTCTAGTGGAAATAAAAGAAAGTGAACCCTTACATTTTTTTTCAATTTTCAACCACTTGGGGTTGTGTCTCGCTACCGCGATCCACAACCCCAAGTGGTTGAAAATCACTCATATTTGTTTCATTTGAGACCAAACATTCACTAATATTGAGGTTTAGACAGTCATTTCATTATCAATAACAGCTAGTGATTTAATCGGTTGATAAAATAGGCTAAAAACTACAATAGTCGTGATCAGTAGGATAACGGTTAAGATATTATCAATCATAACATTTTTAGTATATCTCAGACCATATAATTTTGTAAATCTTTGCTAGCAGAAGTTATATCCCGGGAAACATGAGACGACGTTGAACAAGTGTTGTTTTAAGGCTGGGCCAGCGTCGTAGACGGCGGTCCAAAATTAAAACAACACTGGG
This sequence comes from Flabesymbios commensalis, assembly GCA_964017125.1. Taxonomy (NCBI): domain Eukaryota; kingdom Metazoa; phylum Annelida; class Polychaeta; order Terebellida; family Flabelligeridae; genus Flabesymbios; species Flabesymbios commensalis. The sequence goes on along the minus strand of OZ024908.1, from coordinate 24,324,829 downwards.
CGAAGGTCTTGTGTTTCCTGGAATGTCTGCTACAGTATTAGAAGTGAATTTGTATCTTCATCAAAATTTAAAATGATAAATGTTCAATGTATTGAACTAAAAGGAAGTAGAAGATTCAAGAGGATTAGAGATGTAAGAAATCGATAATATAATGTATCAACGCAGCTGCATGAAACTTGCAAAATAAATGCGACCGTGGGACACAAAGGGTCACTGTCGGCTGAAAAGAGCAGCTAATAATATAATAGTCTAATAAATATAGCTATGTATGAGTGTAATTGAAAGACAACACGACAGCTGACAAGTCGTTAAGCATAGGTACACTATGTCTTCTACGGCGAGTAAAATAAGGATACAGTTGTTATAATATTATTTTCACTCCTGCTGCCTGCATTGACAATAATATTTGTAAAGACATAATTGTACATTTATTCACAAAATTGACTTGCATAATTATTTACTGTCCATGTATATGCACACCAGAAACACTGCAGATATTTTATATTTGTAAAAACTGATATTTTTACAAAATTCATAGTCATAACAACAATCCTGCAGTATGGTTTTTAATTTTTGGTGAGTCATTGGATGTATTTTATTCCGTCCAAGATGTAATGTAATTAGATGGATGCAATATAAAGGGATTGTTATTTGTCAGTTACCGGTACAAGATATAACATGGATGATAACATATCTGATATACAATGATCAACGTAAGGTTACCATAGTATTACCATGTTTGGTGTAGAATATAGCATTTATAATATTTATGTGGAGCCATCTCTGTGAATAATAATTTATATCCTTTCATACCGTTACTTTTTGAAAGACTGTACGATAATAATTATTGTCGAATTTATTTATAATATTATCTGTATCTGAACAAACACGTGATCGTGAAGTGTCTTCACAATACATAAGTCCGAATGTCAAGGATCTGTTGTCACTTTACAATTTAATATAATATCGTCCGGTTGTCACTAGATGGCTCTTCAGTTGCTCAGGAGTCAGAGACTTACAAGGATTTATACATTGCTAATTTCTGATAGCAAGCCCATGATCACAACCACCATAAAATAGTTCTAAAACCGAAATTATCTTTTTACCTTATTTTAATTCTATTTTTTCAGATTGGGATCTTGCAGCCATTTTTGACACATAATGACAACCCTAACCGCCTAATGGTCAGTTGATTTCATCATACCAAACAAATAAACGTTGAACCAATGTTGGTTTAAAGTAGTCTCACTGTCCACGACGGTGGACCAGCAATGAGCCAGCATTGGTTCAACGTCTTGTGTTTTATTCTATATTGTCGTGTTTTAAATTAAATCGATCCTCAAATAATGCTAATAATCGATGATAAAGGAGGACTACATGTTTGATATAGTTCTGTTTCAATGATACACACATTCAATCTGCCACCACGGTCTGATCAAGAACTTCCTATATAAAGTTCTTGGTCAGACTAATGATAACTTAACTACTGTGCTTGCTGTGTAGACCCAACAAACACAATCCGTTAAAGCAATGCCGATTTAATGTTGGGCCGACGTCGGAGACGGCGGGCCAACATTAAATCGGCATTGGTTTAACGTATCGTGTTTTCCGGGTAAAAATTCAATACTATACGTTCACTTTTATTGTCTGTATTCAATAACAAGAAACAAAAAAATCACTCATATTTGTATTATCTGTCATTCAAGATCAAATTTAACTACAAGCCGATAATTAATGCAGTACATTGATAACATTAAAATATTGAGAAAAAATATTGTTATGGGGGACGATATGTTTGTGCCTGATGTGAAGGCTGCTGTAATTATTCCATCGATTAAAATGTTAGCCATGTTTTCTAATGAGTGTCGCGATGATAAGAAACCAAAACCAAAAATACAATATATCCTACGTATTTCACAGTATCTGTGCAGCAACCTAGCCTGTATAACAGTATTTTTTATGATAAAGGTGACATGTATATGCCTAAAATATGATAATTAATCTTTATAAATCGTTATAAGTCAGCTATAAATTACAAAAAAAAATCTGGAATTTATATTCCATAAAACATGAGAATTGTCTCAGCAATTTTTATGCTTTACTGAATACAAATAAAAGCACATTTTTCCCCTTGACATCCCACACTGAGGACGCATCGTTCCATCAATCCGTGGACAAAGATGGCTGGCGGTTTCTGGCTAACTACTAGTGACCGGTAGATGGTGCTGGGTGATAGACCTGCCCAGAGCCAAGGTGATCAATCAAACATTGGTATTGATGTGGCATCTGGGATAAGTGGGATTGGGCAGCGGAATCAGGATCTGGCTTGCCTGGTGGAGAACAAAGGAGGGGGCTCCACGGGTATGTCCTGTCAGGAGTGAACGCTTCAGATCACCACCACTAGATGGGGCGCTAGTCATGCGAACTGGGGTCATCTGGTGGTCATTTTGTCAACAGCCTCCCTGCTGGCTTGTTTTAATTTCCATCCAAATCATTGCGTGATTGTATTTGACGATTCGCGACATGTTAAAGAAAACAATAATTATGTTTGGTTAAATGAATCTTGGGTGATTTATTCAAGAAGTCGATTAGTATACTTTTGGCGATTTTTAATCCACATAAGAATGCAAAGTATTAAATTGTCCCCCTTCTACTTCACGTTGCTTTAACACTTTAGCCGCCAAATTATTTAATTTGAATTTACACCCACTTGAAGTTATGTCTCGCTGACGCGATCCACAACTTCAAGTGATTGAAAATTATTCAGATTTGACAAAATGGAGGTCAACTGTTTTTAAATATTGCTGATTGATGTCACAATTTATCTTTAACATGTTTAAAAGGTGGTACTTAAGTGCTAATGAAAAATGAAAACGCGAATCTATGCGGCACCGGCAGTTAAAGGGTTAACCCCCCATACCGTCCTGCCCCAGGTTGCTGGTTGGCCTGCACTCCCCCAGCCCTCTAGCCGGAGCAGATGGCTTTTGGCTTCTTGACCTGCGCCATTGGCTTCCCTGTTCGTGGTCTCTTCAATTGCTCAGTCTCTGCTGCTTGCGGTCTGTGGCTGATTTGCCAGGCTGCTTGAGCTGCTGAACTCGGTGATGTCTGCGGTCGTGCCCTGAGCTACACAGGCCATAATGGGGCAAGGCCTGCAAGCCCCAAGCCGGCCAGAACCTGCCCCCTCATGGATTCACCAGATGATCAACTTTTATTTGGTCGTTGCTTCACTTGCTCCACTGTTCTTTGTCTTGACATCTGGCCGCGTGGCTGTCATACCTTATATTCCGATGTCTACATCAGATAGAAAAAGACACATGTACATAAGAAGGGTAACCTAAATAGCCGAGGTAGTTGATGCTGATAAGAAACCAATCTTTTGGTTATACGTTTTGACATTTTTGCATTATTTGGTGGCAAACCTTATTGTCGACCTATTGGATCGTAATTTTCCGCATATCTTTGTCATTATTATAATTAACTTTTAAATTGCTACATTATAAATTATGTTTTTATGCATCTAATATGGTTTCTCTTTGCCGCGACCCACAATTTCATGTGGGTAAAAATTACTTCAATCCTGCAATTTAATTCAAAACATAATATTGCAAATCTAGCAAAAATAATGTTCTTTTCAACTTCAAATGATCTTGTTTGAAGGTCAAACAAAAAGAGAAACACGAGACGTTAAACCAATGTTGTGTTAATGTTAAAACATTAAAACATTAAAATTAATTAAATTAATTAAAACAACATTGGTTCAATGTATCGTGTTTGATAAGAAATAGATTTGATTGACACTTCAAGGGTTAAGTTGATAGACTGATGCTGCACTTTGCAAAACTCATAGAAAATAGCTAATTTCCTTCACTGCGAGCTGATAATTGCAGCAGCAATTTACAGCAATTTACAAATTAATGGAAATATACGATGCAAATCTCAGCTATAGATAATAGTTAGTAAAATTATTGATTACAAAACTGAATAAAACTGTATATGCAGATCTCAAAAAAGGAGCAATTGTAAAATTAAATAGGCTTAGATTTTTATATGAACGTTTTTTTTTATTATTTTCAGCTGGATATTACCATCATTGAACTGTCAGGCAGTAAAACACAACACTTAACTATGTCAGTAATTTCTCAGAATTAGTTTAAATGTATATTATAGCAGTAGATCCTGTTTCACATGGACAACAAATGTGTTATTTAAAAAAAAACAGTTATTTTATTTAATTGTCTATATCATTCAGCATATAATATAATAATAATATATCAAATTGACTGGTAATAAAAACAATATTGTTAGATAATGCCTTTAAGTCCCAAATGCCTTGCCAAAATGCTTTGTCGACCTATTTTTTATGAGAAAGTCATTAATTAATGTAGGCATTTTCACCCATCTGAATCTAGAATTCAGGTGCACATAATAAGAAATATATATAGGACAGATAGATTAACCTTGAGGGAAATGTTTTGCGTCACCAAGCAAACAAAACATTTGCATAACATTTGTACAACGTCGTCCCAACGTATTCGACGTTGGTCCAACATTGTACAAATGTTATACAAATGTTATGTGTTTGTTGGGTAAATCAGTCTGGCGGTATGTTAACCCTTGAGCCACTAGAACCGTCAATAAATTATATTTTGTGCCATATATACATAGTTTGTTATAGATGCTCTGTTGATCAAATAATTTCATTTCACAGATCTTAATTTTTCTCAAATGGTAATTGTTTCGTCATTTGATGCTGGAAAACGTTTTAAATCGATAAACAATACACACAAATGATTCATCAGCACAATTAAGGGTTACGGCATAGGCTACAAAGTGATACACTTAAATAAGAAATAATTATCTGTTTTAATTATGACGGATTAAAATGTATGTCCCACCTGCAACAAATATGTATTTAATTGAAATGTGTGTATACAAATTGCTCATGTTCATGTTGATTTGTGTTTATTATATATTTTTTTAAAATATCATCTATGATGTCTAATTTTAACGATGTTGTGGATTCATGCACTTATTATCAAAATTGTCTCTGTACTATGTACTCTGTGCTATGCGCTGGTTTTACTTGATGGATGTGCGTTTGTTAATGCTTGTACAATGTGACACAAGAGTTAACATTGAAACGGCTTCGATCGAGTGCACAGAGTTCACCAGATAAAATAATACGTTATTTATTATCAAGTGTATATATTCATCCACCTGGCAAGAATTCCACTCTGCATCCTTCTGGGTTTTGATGCTTTCCAAAATTCCCACCAGAGGACTCTCTTGTAGCTACAGTGTTTCCATGAAATCCACCAGATGTCTCCAGTAAGATTGTCCCACACCAGAAAATAAATGCCGTCTATTCTGCCTCCCCAATATGAATGATGCCAGTTTGTACATTTTTCACACATAATTATATCTCACGTTGATTATATGAGATGTATGATGTTACAAAATACACTTGACACTTCAGATGCACGGCTCGATGTTGGGCTAGTGTCTCACAATGTCTGTCTGAGGCCAAGTCCGATACCTCTCAGAACCTCTCCACTGTTTTCTATGCGCCGTCTAGTATATGGGGTTTGGGGGTCACAGCCGGGGGTTGACCCCGGGGGTGTACTGGCCTGGCCCCGGGTCGTCACTTCTCCCCCGCCCACGGGGAGGCGGTGTAGTACCGGGCGAGCTGCACACCGGGGTCCTACCGCCAAAGTAGTAGACGTTCGCCCATCATTGAATCGGAATTGGGGCAGCATTTAGTTACTTTCGAGTATCATGCTGACAGAATGCACTCCGCACACTGACACCCCTGCTGATGCGAGACACGATCACCCAATTCTGATTTAATGTTGGGCCACCGTCTTCGACGTTGGCCCAACATTAAATCAGAATTGGGTCAATGTCTCCTGTCTATGTCAGACTTCAGATTATTTCAGACGCAGATCCAATTTTGGACGGGGCCTTTGGCCCAGGTGCCTTGGCTTCTAAGAGAAGGGCTTGCCCTCTGGCTCTACAAGTGAGACACTAGCCCAACGCTAGGCTAATGCCGGCCCATATTTTAGTTGCTGGCCCATCTTGTAAACGTAGCGAGCACTGCCTTTTTTCTGCTTTCTGATACTGGCTGCACCGTGCTGATTAATTTGGATCCATGCTCGCAGAGGCGGCGCGGGGCCGAAACTCACGACCCCTCGCCACACGGAACAGCGCCGTACACGGAGGTCGAGAGGCAGGGCCAGAACCCATGCCCCTCGCCGCACGGTACGGGACCAAGCTCAGAGCGAGGGGCTGCAATGTGTATACCCCCCCCCCCCCCTGCCATAGCCATAGCAATACAGCTCTGCAAAGCCAAAAGACAGCAGTTAGTCAGTAACTGCCTTTGGCTTTGCCCGACATGCATGCAGAATGATCCAGGAAACACAGGGCGATCACCCAATATTGGGCCAGAATCGTAAACTATCAGCAATATAATAAGACCAATGTAAGCAGAAGAAATAAACCACATTTTTATCTGGCTTCACGTCAAAATCTAAAAAGTATTCTCGTTAGGGTTTCGAATATAAACCCACATCAAATTGTGAAATAATTATAAACGCAAGGGCTTAGTAGTATAATTATACATTATAGCCAACATTATCCATGTAAATATAATAATATTATTTGGTATTGTCGAATACAAATTGGAATATTTTTATTTATTTTCAGAAATCAGTAATGTTCACACACATTTTAAAAATAAATTTGTAAGTACAATTAGATCAATCAATCAATTTATTCCATACAATGCAGTACATCGTTTTGGTATACACAGAAAAATAAATACAATTAGACATGTACTATAATACAGAAATCATACAAGACTATTTTATATTTTAATTATGTATATAAATATGACTTTGGCATTTAATTTACTGTACAACCAGAAAGACAGTCAAGCTGATTATTGTCTGTATACAGTATAGTACATAGACAGTGCCTATAATCGTACAATTTAAATCATTTCTCATATATAATGTATTGAATAGAACGGAAGCGTTGTTTTCATATCTCATTGATGACAGATGGCTAAATATATTACTTTATACCCTTTATTTCTAATTTCTCTGTTGTCATATACCAGAACATTATTTTATTGATTGGTGCGTGGCGATCCTATTTCACAGAGTGGATATGTAGACTTATCACGAAATGTTGTCTTGTCGCTTCGCGTATTTTTACGCGCGTGAAAAAAATAGAGATAATACATTATAGAGCGGGTATAGAATGGCTAGCACTTCAATCACATAGCAGCAATTTATGCCTCGCTAAATCTTCTCTTCTCCGAATGAAACGCGCGTCCAGAGCACGCCACCTACTGGTAGCTGAAATGAGCACATTCTTCATGTCAGCAAACAGAGCACCTCAATCATAAGGCGTTGAACCAATGCTGGTGTAATGTATGAGGGGGCTATGTGTGTATAGTCTTCATCTTAACTGACGCAATCAGAATTTGACATTCAGTTAAAATGACCGTTTCAGGATTTTATGTAAAACGCATATTGTATCAACAGAATATTCTACGGGACTGAGTATATAGTATACATTATTTTTGGTAGGAGCATACATGCACGGGTTTTTTCACATAAGTACCATGCATGATTCAGACGTAACTTCCAGCGGCACTGTTTATTGACTGCCATTTAAACTCACACAGCATCCGAAGAAAAATCTGGACTATATAATGAGCAATATTAGGCACAAGTGTTCCGTTGATCAAAGAAGTTTGATATACTATCCTGCTTTGATCAATAACTTGAATAAGGCTGTATCGCTGTTATTCAAATCGTGGAATATTATTCAGTAAACAGCATAATAACAGAATAATGCATGACCTGTCCAAAATGGTAATATTTATACAGATTTGACATATTACGGTAATATGTTTCTGTATTTTTTAAATATTATGCTGACACTCTAAATAAAATATAATTTTAATCTTGCTCATTCATTCCTTTGTTTATCCGCTTATCTGCTTATTGCTTCGTCCGTTCATTCTCATTTAGTCATCTGTTCATCCGTTCATTCATTCACCCGTTCATTCATCCATTCATTCATTCATTCATTCATTCATTCATTCATTCATTCATTCATTCATTCATTCATTCATTCATTCATTCATTCATTCATTTATTCATTCATTCATTCATTCATTCATTCATTCATTCATTCATTCATTCATTCATTCATTTATTCATTTATTCATTCATTCATTCATTCATTCATTCATTCATTCATTCATCCGCTTATTCATTCATCCTTTCATCCCTTCATCCGTCCATTCATTTTCTTATTTATATGTTCATTCTTTCATCCGCTCATTGATTCATCCGTGTATCCGCTAGCTCGCTCCTTAATTCATCCGTTTATCCGTTTATCCGTTCATTCATTCATTTATTCATTTATTTATCATTCATTCATTCATTCATTCATTCATTCATTCATGTATTCATTCATTCATTCATTCATTCATTCATTCATCCGCTTATTCATTCATCCTTTCATCCCTTCATCCGTCCATTCATTTTCTTATTTATATGTTCATTCTTTCATCCGCTCATTGATTCATCCGTGTATCCGCTAGCTCGCTCCTTAATTCATCCGTTTATCCGTTCATCCGTTCATTCATTCATTTATTCATTTATTTATCATTCATTCATTCATTCATTCATTCATTCATTCATTCATTCATTCATTCATTCATTCATTCATTCATTTATTTATTCATTTATTCACTCATTCATTCATTCATTCATTCATTCATTCATTTATTCATTCATTCATTCATTCATCTGCTCATTCATTCATCCTTTTATCTCTTCATCCGTCCATTCATTTTCTTATTCATATGTTCATTGTTTCATCCGCTCATTGATTCATCCGTGCATCCGCTAGTTCGCTTCTTAATTCATCCGTTTATCCGTTCATCCGTTCATTCATTCATTTATTTATTTATTTATCATTCATTCATTCATTCATTCATTCATTCATTTATTCATTCATTCATTCATTCATTTATTCATTCATTCATTCATTCATTCATTCATTCATTCATTCATTCATTCATACATTTATTCATTCATTTATTCATTTATTTATTCATTCATTCATTCATTCATTTATTCATTCATTCATTCATTTATTCATTCATTCATTCATTCATTCATTCATTCATTCATTCATTCATTTATTCATTCATTCATTCATTCATTCATTCATTTATTCATTCATTTATTCATTTATTCATTCATTCATTCATTCATTCATTCATTCATTCATCCGCTCATTCATTCATCCTTTCATCCCTTCATCCGTCCATTCATTTTCTTATTCATATGTTCATTCTTTCATCCGCTCATTGATTCATCCGTGTATCCGCTAGTTCGCTCCTTAATTCATCCGTTTATCCGTTTATCCGTTCATTCATTCATCTATTCATTTATTTATCATTCATTCATTCATTCATTCATTTATTCATTCATTCATTTATTCATTTATTCATTCATTCATTTATTCATCCCTTCCTTCATTTATTTATTCTTCATTTGTTCATCTGCTCATACGTGTATCCGTTCATTCGCGAACATTCTTTCAACCGTTCATCCTCTCATTAATTCATTCATTAATCCGTTCATTAATTCAACCGTTCATCCGTTCATTCATTCATCCGTTCTTTTGCTCATGCCCTCATTCATTTATTCATTCATTCATTTGTTTATCCGCTCATCAGGTTATTCATTCGTCTGCTCATTTATTAATTCATTCGTTCGTCTGGTCGTTCACCATTCATTCGTTTTTCCTGCTCATTCGCTGATTCATTCATATGTTCACCCGTTCGTTTGTTAATTCATTCATACCTCTATCTGCTCATTTATTAATCCGTTCATTCAGTCATCCTTTCATTAATTCATCCGTTCATTTGTTCATTCATTCGTCCGTTAATCTGTTCATCTGCTCATCTGATCATTCATTCATTCGTTTATCCGCTTATCCGCTCATTCAGTCATCCGATCATTTATTCGTTCATTCGTTCATCTGCTCATTTATTCATTTATTCTTTTTTCCGTTCATCCGCTGATTCATTTATCTGTTCATCCGTTTATTCATTCATGCGTTTATCTGTGCATTCATTCATCCGCTTATCTGCTAATTCATCTATCTGCTCATCCGTTCATTTATTCATCCGTTCATTCATTCATCCGTTCAGCCTTTTATTGATTCATCAGTTTATCCGTTTATTTATTCATCCGTTCAGCCTTTTATTGATCGATCTGTTTATTCGTTCATTTACTTATTCGCTCATCCGTGCCTTCATGTATCCGTTCGTCCGTTCATTCATTCATCCGTTTATTCATTCATCCGTTCATCCGTTCTTTCATTCATCCGCTCATTCATTCGTCAGCTCATCCTCATTCATCCAATCATCTGTGCATTCATTCATTCATCCGTCCTGACCCTTCCCTTACTGTTATTCCATTCATGTGCACAATCATTTATTTCCTTTCACATGTTTATAGCCTATATAGTATTTCTAATCGGGTCTGCAAACGGAATCTCTCCTTGCTATTTACTATTTAGTTTACCGAATTTATTAGTTTCGATATTTTTGTGCAGAAGATAAACACCTATCACTAATAGCAAAACTTTGTTTTGTAATATGTAGTCGCATTGGTATAAAATAGTCGTTTTTGCTTTTTTACATAAATAGGTTATATAACCTATATTTGTTAAGATATAAATTATTAAACTGAACTCATTTCAGACGGAGCCCGATATATCTCGGGCAAGCTACTTCGACGGTACAGGACAGAGCCCAAGAGAACTCGTGCTATATGACGTCATAAAAAGTAAACATTTAAAAAATGTCCCGTCCATAGAAACATGTATGTACTGAAAGTGCCGTCTTGAATGAGTTTTAACATAAATAAAACAAACCATGTGTCCATATTTGCTGTATTTTATGATATGGTACATTCTATTAATTTTACGATACTTGTTATTATTTCCATACAAAATCATACAAACAGGTTTTATGAGTCAACAAGTGTCGAACCGTTTAAAATAATTTTAAATTTCGTCAATTCTACTTCGCCTCACCTTTATTGAAAATGCAAATAATTGATAAATCTGATAAAATGTCATCTCGACCAACTGCTTGGTTTAACATTGCTGGTTAAAGCCAAAAGACAGTGGGCTACCTACTTCTACTTGCTTTACAAATAAGCAAATACTACCTATTAACCATTTAACCGCCAAATTATTCAATTTGAATTTTCACCCACTTGAAGTTGTGTCTCGCTGACGCGATCCACAACTTCAAGTGAGTGAAAATTATTCAGATTTGACAAAATGGAGTTCAACTCTTTTCAAATCTTTCTGGTTGATGTCACATTTTCTCTTTAACATATTTAAAATGTGGTACTTAATGTGCTATATAAAAAATGAAAACCCGACTATATGCGGCACCGGCGGTTAAAGGGTTAACAGTGATGCCTACTATGCATATTCTAAGTTTAGTAGAATATATAACATCATGTTGATGTAGCCAATCTATGTTTACGTTTCTAGGTGGCCCGCTCAGCCACACACAACCCTCTGTGGTGAGCTGTCCCTCTACACACAGACCCCTGTCATATGTTAATGAGCGGTCAGCACCGGTCACTGACTGGTCAACACATCAGTCACGTGAAGTGTCTGCCCCCGCCTGACCAGCCAACCAATCAGTAGTAGGGTAGGGTCACTACCCCGCCACCTTTGTCAGCGATGGCTAATGCATGCCGACCTCAAGGGTCATGCTGTCAAACATGCAAATGACCACTGCTGTCCCACCCCTCACAGTTTACACTGGGACTCCCTTTCTTCCCAAATCTCCCCAAAGCCTCCCTACAACCTTCCCGCTTATTAACCCTTAGCCCTCAAAGCGCTGAATATTTCGTAAGTAAACCATGGGGACCAAAGGGTTTTATTTAATTCGAAATCATCAGAAATATCTTAGTTAGCTCTTTCTGATTCATTTGAATACCAATGTTATGGGTAAAATATTTTTACCCTTACAGCGCGGGAATAGACTTTAGACGTCAGAATCTGACGTCTACAGACGTCAGATTCTAACGTCTAAAGTCTATTCCCGCGCTGTAAGGGTTAAAGCGTTACTCACCTCTATAGCATTTTTAGTCTTTTTTTATTTATCATTTAAATCTGAATGAAAGATTAGTTAAATTTTGAACACTTGCACATGGCTCGATTTAAATTTTACATAATGTAATTAGTTTTCCCCAACTTGAAGTTGTGGGTGGCGGTAGCGAGACACAACTTGAAGTGGGTAAAAATTTAATTGCATAACTTAGCACTTTCAGGGTTAACTTAACACTTTAAGAGTTAACCTTCTAAGTACCATGTCGCATTTATCCGCCAAATGTCATATTTGAATAGAATTGATTAACTAAAGAATGGTTTAATCCATCAGATTGAGGTCATTTTGAGGTTGAACTTCAATTATTATACTTAGGGATATTTTATAAAATCCAGACATTTTTGTATACATCGGAATGGAGATTACCCAGCAATTCAGGGCCCGAGGTAAATTAAAATGAGTGTAAATGGCTAGGTAGGTGCTATTACAGGGCTAGCCATATGCGCCCTATGAGCTGATTAGTGACACATAGTGAAATAAAGACAATATAAATTGAGTGAGATGATCACAATATATGTTATCTATTTTTGATGACATCTCACCAAGTGTCAGTCCAAGCATACCATGATTACCACTTATTTTAATTGTTTTTTTTTATATGAAATAGATGCACATTTAATTTAGTATTTGCTACTTTTTTTATTTATTTAAATGAAATAGCGCATTGGCCCAAGTAAAATTTGTAATAACTTGGCAAATATGACGTTAACTGACTGTTTTTTAATGATGGACCGGCCCTGCAGACCACCATTAAAAAATGTCAACGTCTCGTGCCAGCACGGCAGATAATGATAAAGATAATTATCTTGATTATTATTTATATTTTGCGAACAGGTAATCGTATTTATTTAGTGAAAGTTCATAATGCATTGTGCCTTAGATAGCGCTGGTTAACCAGCAAAGACTATATTGTAGTATTTGGGGCATAAAAGGTCAAGCGGACTTTGAGATCAAATGGTCTGGAGTCATATATCATGACGTAAAAAGGCATATGGCGGGGCTTTTGCTGATTCCCGTCACGTCCGGCCTGTCAGCTAGGTGTGCCCGACGGGCGGCAGGGACCCAGCAAAGGTCGCGCTGGGGGCCACGTCATTGTGTCCACTGCAGGGTCCGGCCAGAGAGACTGACCAGTGCCCAGGCGCCATTCTCAACTCCAGAACTGACCACGAACATATAACTTTCTGAAATAATAGGTGGTCTGGACTAAAGGTCGAGTTAGCTTCATTTTCTTACCATTGCTTGTATTTCTTACCATTATGTAAACACATTAAATTTAAACTGTATGTATAATATTAAAAAGGTGATAAATGTACATTAAATATTTGCATTTAATCACGTTGCGATACACACCTCTTGACCTTTATTACCTTCCTCACGTAATAAATTGCAAAATTTAGAATCAACTTCGAACATTTAATCCAGTATCTCTGATAGATAAATACAGCAGTATACACCTTCAGTTTGTAGCTGGTACTGCAATGCAAATTGATGAAAAATTGCTGAAATGCCCCAGAAGTTGAAGGGTGGCTCGTGGGTACCCCTGATCCCGACCCCGGGGTGTTGCCCTGGCTACCCCTACCCCGCCCTGCAAGGTGATTATTATTACCCCTGTTCTCATACCAACATCTGCTCAATCACATTCCCCTGCAGCTTATCATAATTTCATAATTTTAATATAAATTCAAATTTTAGATTTTATTTCAATATCACATGATGACCTGAAAAATATGTTTTGCATTTGTCGACTTGTAAATGTGAGTGTTTAATTTAATAATACACCTCACAAATTAATCGTGGAACATGTTATCAGCCACTTTATTATTGCTCGAGATCTCGGCCGGCAGAGAACTATATCGGGGTCCGTATTTTCGTACAAGTTACGATATATCGTAGGCTTCGGATTGGTCGAGATGGCCACCAGGGCTTATTGCTTGTTTCTTCATTTTATTTTAAAAGCCCGATAAGGGCAAATTTCCAAATATTTTTTTAATTTCATATTTGATATTATTTTGAAAATTATGAGGTAAATATCGGAATAGCACTGTCAATGTTTCGCCATTTTTTTAATTTATGGTAAAATTTAAGCTATTATGACCTGCTGCATTGAAGGTGGTATCATCGGCTGCTTTCCTCAATGTCAGGGAAATTAATATTCAATCGGCTGACTGATCAAAATCATGTGAACAATGTGACCAATAATGAGGTGTTCATGATTATATCAGAAAATCATGTGAACACAATGACTAGTGAAGCTTTCCCTGGATGTAGGGCTACGTTATCATCGGGAGTAGGCGTTCCCGGGGGCTCGGCATATTTGGGGGGAATTTGACAGAATAATAAGACAAATTCATTTTGTTGACCAAGATATTAATTTTTTATGTATATTTTAGATATCGTTTTTCAAATTGATGGCTAATCTATAATTTAGCGCTAAATATTGACTTTGTTCCAAATTCTTTACGACTTTTAATAAGTGATTTGGTTAAAAGTTTCTATCCTCAGTTGGTGTTGAAAGTTGTTATTAAATATTCATTTTCTAAGGCAGTTGTTGGAACCTGATTTTTGAAGCATCTTGCTAAAGATTGATTTCCTTTTCCTGCTATTAACGGATGTTTTTCTAAGCCTGCTATTAGAGATTGCTTTTTTAATCTGATGCTAAAAAACGATTTCAGAAGTCTGTTGTTCAAGGCTAATTTCCCAAGTCTGGTTTGAACAAATTTAAATGGGTGAAGCTAATTGTCTGAGTAAATATTAGAGGCAGCTTTTCTTTCTGTGCTTCTTCTGCACAAAAAGTTTATTTTGTGACCTAGCTATTAAACTTTTTTTTCTGAAAGTGCACTTAAATATTGATTTTCCATGTATGCTCTTAAAGATTGATATGATAAGCCTCTTGCTTAAAAATAATGTTATCGTCATGTTGTTAAATATTGATTTTTTTTACCCTGCTGCTAACATTGTTAAAGGTTCTTTTCTGAGCCTGCTATTAGAGATTGATTTTTCAGCTGCAGCTAATGGTTGATTTTCTACGTTTCACGCATATACAATCTGTTTGTTGGTAAAAGTTAATTTTCTCTGGTGTTAAACTTGGCTTTTCAAGGCTCATTTTCAACTTTTAACAAATATAAATGTTTTTTTTTGTAAAATCTTGTTTCATCTAAACTGCTGCTAAATGCTGATGGTAATGTTATGGGTCTCCTGTAAAAGGCTTCAGAGAAAAAGACAATAGAATATAGAAAGGTCCTGGTCGAGGTATAGCTTTACTTCGCATCAATGACACATATTGCCACCCTTGAAGCCCCATAATCACCCTATCTATATCCCTTTACCATCTACAATTACACTGGGTTTTTTATTAAACACAAAATGAATGCATAGTAGGATTCAAATCAGAATGGTGCTATTTATATTCAGTTGACCACTATTGACTGAGATACATTAAACTATGATTGCTTCCCGGACACAAGCCGAGAAACATAAGAAACATTAATTTTTGTATAAACCGTGGATCGTTTTTATTGTTAATAACCCTTTAACCGCCAGGTTATTCAACTTGAATTTTCACCCACTCAAAGTTGTGTCTCGCTGACGCGATCCACAACTTCAAGTGAGTGAAAATTATTCAGATTTTAAGAAAATGGAAGTTGACTATTTTCAAATTGTGCTGTTTGGTGTCACATTCTATCTTCAACATGTGTAAAATGTGGTATTCAACATAGTAAGAAAAAAATAAAAAAACGAATATAATCGGGACCGGCGGTTAAAGGGTTAAAAGGATAAAGGGGAGGTAGACTTAGAAAAACAACTGTAGTTGGGAGTTTCCAAGCGTTGTCCACTTTTAATTCAACATTGTCCAAGCATTAACCCTTTCAGCTCGTGGACCGTCTTTATACGTCAGAATCTGACGTCTGTAGTCGTCAGATTCTGATGTATTAAGACGGTCCCCGCACTGAAAGAATTAAAATATTTATAACGGCTGTAGACCCATAACATAGGCATTAAAATGAAGCAGAAAGAGCTAAATAAGACATGTATGATGATTTTAAATTGAAAAACCCTTTGGTCTCTATGGTTTATGCAAAAATATTTCAGCGCCTCAAAACTTATAGGTCAAGTCAGTGCGAGTTAACTTTCAGATTTTGTGTTGGTGGCTGAAAATGCAATTCATTTTGTAAGTGTGACATGACGGTCACCTGATACTGGACAATGGTCATCTTTACAGGAGGAGGAGGTTGGTGGACGGTCAATCCATATCACGACATTGACCGGTAGAAGGTCGCAGGTGACACCGGGTGACTAGGTGACTCTCACCAGACATGACACTCCGCTTCCGCACACTGATGAACTAAACAATCGCTTCTGAAAAAAATTGCGAACTAATTCAGGAATACACTATTTTTCCTCAAAATTGAAGTGAGAAAATTCACTCAATGTGTGCATTGATTTTTTAAGTAAACATCAATATTTTATTTATATGATAATTATATTTGAATGTCTGAATACAAAAATACAAAAAAATCCTCAAAACCACTTAATCCCATCTTTTTTCCACAAGGGGACATTGCACCAAATCGTAATGTCAGAAATCTGGAAAACCATTACTCAGTCAGCACAATTTGTTTCAATATTTACGGAACGTCTGCGACATTGGCCCAACATTAAACCGCGGTTGGTCAACGGCTTGTGCTTACCGTGTAGTACGATAAATTATTGCAAATTCATTTTAAAGTAAAAATCTATATTGTTTATTTATATTTCACGATGAAATTTTTATTTTTTTAAATTAAATTATCATCTGGACATTGACGCCTTTCTTAGTAATCAATTCATGATTTTTCATTTAGATGGGGAAATAATTTTTTTATTTCTGGCGATTTCAGCTGCTGGGGAGGCTAAATATGTGATTCATGTTTAGGTCAAACATGAGGCCACATCCCTCAACCACAAATGTTTATGCACACAAAATGTAATCCCGTGAACAAATTTGCATTTTACAATGTTTTAGCTTGATTTAAAATTTAAGATATATTTTCCAGTAAGACCGCAATCTGATCAGTCATCTTGAATTTAAAAAAGTGAGCTATGTTGTCGTGTGCACTCACCGGATTTGGTTACCACAATATATAGGCCTAAACTAAGATAAATATAAACTGATGAAATCATCACGTCACCTTGGATATGAAAAGGTACTTCTTCCTCTTTACACTCCTTCACATCCAAGGAGTTTTTAATCATTGTACCTCATGACTTTGACATAGCTTACGTATGTAATTTTCACTGTTTGACATGCACTGTAAAGTAGGTAAAACGACTGTTTCGTATTAATTATATGTTTTTTCATTTCCGTGGGATTTATTTATTTCCAAATGACCACTAAATTTGCAATAATTAAGATTGTTGAAGCTGCGTATCAATATAACTATTATCAATTGTTTCGCCACTCTTCTTGAGCATCACCCTGACTGAATCACATGATTCAAGCTGTGGCTTTGTGTTAGTAGGTTGACACCCCGTGTAAACATGAGACGTTTGCCTAATGCTGGATTCATGCTGGGCCACCGTCTTCGACGCTGGCCCAGCATAAATCCATCATTGGGCAAACGTCTCATGTTTACTGGGCCGGAGATTATGAGATGTGAGGGAGCCAAACCATGGATCCATGCACTATTATTCTTCCTCACCCCCCCCCCCCCGATCCTCATCCTGAAGTCCCCACAGGACTCTGGATCTGGGGCTAATTTAGCCGGAGCATGGTTTATGGGCGGCTGACCCCTACTGGACATAGATCGCCAGGCCGGCTGACCAGTCGTTAAGCGGGCAGGTCCGGCCGGCCGAGCCGTGAGGGACGTACCCCGGGATCTCAGGGGTCACGACCCCCGCGACACACAAGATCCCTGGCGGGGTCTGGCGGGGTGGCCACGGGACACCTGCCGGTCATCTCGCTGGTCATCCCAGCGGTCAGCCAGGGCTAATGTACGCTGCCCTGCCCGATTTACGAGCTCTGGTCAGCCAAGGCTTGACCGCTAATCTGACACGCGGTTGCTGGCGTGGGGGCAGGGCTGGTCAGTCCGGGTCAGCCCGGGGGAGACTTCACCAGGATCGGGTATAGGACGCCGGGGCGTGGGGTCCCTGATCCCTCTATGGTTACACACACCTATTAGTGATGCCTTTTACGCAGACAAAGATCATCACACCACAAACTCATGACACCGGAAATTTTATCGTTATTTTTATATTTTGCGATGTCTTTCTTCTCTTCATTACTGTTCATAAATATATTCTGCACATAGTCGAGAAATGATGAATATTACTAGAAAGTAACTTGAAAATAATTTTTTGCATACAAATAAATCACATAAATGCTTATGACTCGAATATTATTCTGCAAAAATATGTATTTGTGATAAAAGTTTGCGAGTTTTTCAACTCAGTGAAATATGTTTAATTTACGTTAGAGAATGATGATATATATTATATAGATTAGATTTGTGATGATGTGAGTCCATGGTCATACGGATCAGCGATCTCTGCCCCGGGATCAGGTGTCTGACACCCTCTGGTAACTAGAGCCAATTAATCAACCACCCTATCTGTACCCAAGGAATACCTATGTAAATCTAGTTTACATTATACATTATGTAGTGTATCTCCATTATCTATATTCTGTGGCCTCTAAATTTAGTTTGTGCATATTATGTAAAATTTAAATAATATTAAATGGAGTTGAACTTTTTTAGCATCAGCTTTGAATGTCAAATGAAAAAAAAGAGTTTTGAAAAAAATCAATATTCAGCCTTTAAGTAGCCACCACTTTCATTAACGATACCTAAAATTTGCATGAAAATATTAGTGTTGTGGTTAAAAGAATTAATTTGTCTTATTATTCTATCGAATTTCCGAAAAAAACTGCCGAGCAATCAGAAACGCCTATTCCCAATGATGGCGTACATTCACTGCAAACTGGTAATCTTGTTCACATAATTTTTTGACGTTATCAACAACCTCTCGTTATTGGTCACACTGTTCACATGATTTCGAACAGTGATCTGACTGGTTTCAATATCAATGCAAAACTCAATATCACTGGTAATATCAATTTCCCTGACATGACGCAAACATTGACGAAAACAGCAGATGATACCACCTTCATTAGAACAGTTCACAAAAGCTCATATTTTGCCCTTAATTATAAAAATGGTAAAACATTGAGAGTGCTATTCCGATATATAGTTTATAGTTTTGAAAAGATTATCAAATGTAAACTTAAAAAATTCTTTGTATTTGACCTTTAAGGCTGGTGTTTTCTTGCTGTTCTGTTATGCCAGCTTTGGGTCAACGCCTTGTGTTTGCTGGAATAGCGGTTTAACTTTATACAGCTCGGGGATCGACTTTAGTCGTCAGGATCTGACGTCTGACGACTAAAGTCGATCCCCGAACTGTGAGAGTAAAAATATTTGTAATGGTCGTAGACCCATAACGTAGGTATTCAAATGAATCGGAAAGACCTAACTAACACATTTATGATGATTTCAAATAGAAAAAAAACATTTGGTCTCCATGTTTTATACAAAAATTGCCAGCGCTCCCTTTAACCGCCGGTACCGCACATATTCGGGTTGTCATTAAGTACCACATTTTAAATATGTTAAAGATTAAATGTGACATCAACCAGCAAGATTTGAAATGAGTTGATCTGCATTTTGTTAAATCTGAATAATTTTCACTCACTTGAAGTTGTGGATCGCGTCGGCGAGACACAACTTCAAGTGAGTGAAAACTCAAATTGAATAATTTGGCGGTGAAAGGGTGAAGGGTTAATGCAGAATACTACTGAAATTAATAAAGTAGTTTGTGGCAGATGCTCAGATGATCAAATCATTTAAGTTTGGAGATGTATATTTATCATGATTACAAATATTTTTCTTCATTTAAAGCTGGAATTTTGTACACAGCACCACTCACAATATCTATATTCGATTTCACATTGAGCCATCTAATTACCGGAACATGTAACATGCATAACCATATAGTGACTGGGTGGTAGAACATTAGGGCAACATATTTTTGATGTCAATCCGTACACATGATTTCTTTTTATCAATTACCAGTGTTACAAGAAACTGTCAAATTGTTAAATTCATGATAAATTAATGTCATGTAGTCCTACAGATACGTAAGATATTACGCAATACAATATCATTAGAAATTACGTAACATAATACAATCAGAAATTAGAGAAATTAGGAAAAAGTGGTAGGTCAGACAGGTGCAGCTATAATAATGAAATATATCCATTGACAATGTAAAACTAATGTGCGTGGAGCAGAATAGGCATTATGATGATTATTATCTGAGATAGTCTGATATTATGTCTCTGAAATTATGATTTTTGATTGCTATGTAGCACGATTATCTGATATTATGATCCGAGATTAAGCACAAAAAAATGTTTTGTATTTATTAAGATGATTATTATCTCAGAATATTGTGGAGACATGGTACTTAATATTCAATATAATTCAACATAGGTATTCGAATGGGACGGAAAGAACTAACTAAAACCTTTTAATTATTTGAAATTAAAAAACCCTTTGGTCTCCATGGTCTATATAAGCATATTTCAGCGCTGTGAGGGTTGAATCCCTGTGTAATATGATACACGGACAGGTCCTATAGGTTCATGGAGGTGTTTCTATCTCCATTCAACCCCCTTAAAACATGTACATCTCCTCTCAGTTCCTTTCAACCCTCAACCATAAGCACCACTATTTAACCCTTTAAGCGCTGAAATACTTTTGTATAAACCATGGAGACCAAAGAGTTTTTTCAATTTAAAATCATCATAAATGTCTCAGTTGGCTCTTTCTGATTCATTTGATTACCTGTGTTATGGGTGTACGTCCATTATATTTTTTTTTACTCTTACAGTGCGGGGATCTACAGACGTCAAATTGTGACGACTAATGTCGATCCCAGCACTGTAAGGGTTAATAATCTTTTTCTGTTTTATTAAAATTAATGATTAAGTTACTGTTCTTCGGAATTAAATGAGTATTTACGCATCACAAATTGCCAATGCTTAAACAAATATAAATTGTTTTTACTAAATTAAAGTTGTTCGTCGTTGGTGAGGGGTGGGGGGGGGGGGTGACTAAATAAAAAAACACGTTAGGTGAAATGAGAATGTCCATATATAATACCATACCAAAAATGAAACGAGAATGTCCATATATAATGACATACCGAAGTGTAATATCTGAAATGCAAAGTGTAATTAATATCTCCAGTGCCAAATGTCAGAACGTTTATATTGAAAATATGCCAAATAGGTAATTTGGCGCCTCAAATTCGCTGTGTGGTGTATTTGTGCGGCAATGGAGTTTACAGGGTTAGCTGGCCAGGGGTATAGACAACTCTACTTGGTCTGATTACTTTATGCATTATTATTTATATAAAAAATATTATGTGTAATGGTCTTATGTATTCTATAAAATCGATTTACACTATTATGTGTAACTCCCTATGTCTGACAAATAATCTATTTTTTAACTGTAAATTTTAGTTCGAAAGACTTATTTTAAACTTATTTGAAGCTCAATATCGCGTTAGCAATATCATATTCAAATGAATGAATAACCAATAAGGGCTAATATCAGCTAACATAGGATCGTGCTGATATATTTTGACAGATTATGTGTAAAGTAATTTTTTTTTAAATAGATACTTTGTGTGTTGAAATACTTTCATTCACAATCTCTTAAATTTGTTAAATCATATCCAGGAGATATTATTGACCTAGTTTGGGTGCACAACAGCCTAAAGCTCATTCATTCCTTCATTCTTTTATTCCTTCTTCCTTTGTTTATTCATTCATTCATTCATTCATTCATTCATTCATTCATTCATTCATTCATTCATTCATTCATTCATTCATTCATTTATTCATTCATTCATTCACTCACTCATTCATTCATTTATTCATTCATTCATTCATTCATTCATTCATTCATTCATTCATTCATTCATTCATTCATTCATTCATTCATTCATTCATTTATTCATTCATTCATTCATTCATTCATTCATTCATTCATTCATTCATTCATTCATTCATTCATTTATTCATTCATTCATTCATTCATTCATTCATTCATTCATTCATTCATTCATTCATTCATTCATTCATTCATACAGTAAATATATGATAGTTACTGTACAAAAGAATATTGAAAAATATTTTCTCAGATGCTGTTAGATTTTTTATCGAGCCTGCTCAAATCCCCCATGTAACCTCTAGCTCAACATTACACCACCATTGGCTAAACATCTAGTATTCGTTGTTTCCTTATATACTTTACGCCTTTGATAATGGTGTTTAAAAGAAACCCAATCTAGCATGGCCGGCTTCAGCTAATGTAGGACGCCATTGACAAGCGGTGTCCTAAGAGTGGCGTCATTGTTATTGGGGGTTTTTGTCATGCCGACATAGTCATAAAGGCCGTAATGATGTATATGTAACCTATTGGTCAGTTCTGCCCCCTTCCCACGACACTCACTGACCACTGCTGACCACTCTACATAGGCGAGCTAGCGTCTTATATTTCATCTAGACTGTTCCTTTATCTCGGTGACAGCACCCACAGTCGTTTATCATATGATTTATAAGCGTTATCATGTATGACCGCTCAGGTGTGCCCTGCTATTATATCTGCTCAGATTTGAGGTGGGGTAGATATGCGGGGCTATTAGAACTGCCCTACCTTACAGGGCTATTATTCCCGACCGACCCGGGGTGGGTGAGGGGGTGGGGTAGATAGACGCACCCCCGTGGTCACTTATGAGTAATGATTACCCAAATTGTTGTGCCGGCCATTGATGACCGGCTCCTCCACGTAAGGCGGGTCTCCATAAGATATCACATCTTTACAGTGGTGGTGTAATGTTGGGCCACCGTCTGTGACGTTGGCCCAACATTACATCAGCACTGGGTCAACATCTTGTGTTTGTTGAAGCCACTTTCTTCATCCTGATAGATTCAAAGCCAGAAGGCAGTAACTGCTTACTGTTTAAGTAATCAGTTACTGCCTTCGGACTTTGCACAGCAGAACTAATTGAATATTACAAGCCACATCGAAACTTCAGTTCCTTATTTTGATGTGGATGACAAAACAAATAATTGTTCGCCCTTTTGAAGTTGTTAAATTTTATTTAAAATAGTATGGGTCACAAAATATATTTATTCAAATTTATTGCGTAAATATGTCATTTTTATGTCAAATATTTATGTATGATAAAATATTTCAAAATAGTCGCAGTGATGTGATAAAGCGTTTCATGTCTTTATGTGGATGGAATTTACATATAATAGCTATATTTGTAAATTAAAAATCGAACGTATCACAAATAGACATTACGCAAATATGATATAGCTAAAAATAGATATTCTTTTTTAGTGGAATGATTTGAATTTCTTCCTGCAGCGCCACAATGGTTAACTCCCCCCCTCCCAGCTTTCCCTATTGCTTCCCGCTTACATTGTGCTTGCCCAGTTACCTGCCCCGAGCGGTCATCCGTGGTCACTTCCTGAATGAACACGTCACTGACCTGGCCCATCAGCAGGCTCACCCACCCACAGGTGGCCGTGTGAACCAGTGGTCAGCCCAATGTCCAGTCTGCCGTAATAGCAGCATTTGTGATGCAAAATAAAAGATGAAATGACGGGTTAAGAAGTGAGATACGCTGCCCCGGTGCTGGTCCAATGCTGGGCCAATTAGCCCAGCATTGGACCAGCACCGGGGCAGCGTACGCTGGCTGAGATGTAAGAGATAGGATGGCTGGTAGAAAACACAATATGACAAGAGGAACCTTCTGACCTTCTTGTAAATAGCCGGATCATATATCTCAGGATTTTCCCAGTGAAAACACTCACGTTTGCCTCGCTGGTCTCAACCCATGTAACACGTGCTAGGTGATGTGATGAAATAATTTAAATTACTTATAAAGTCTGGGTTAATTATTTTTATTCTAAAATTTTAGATAAATAACAATAAGAATTCGATCGGACGCTTATACAATATTTAAACATAATGGCTGAACAAAGGGCGGGGGGGGGGCGTAAAATCACTTTTGTGCACATAAAATTAGCCAAAATTAGAGGTTTGAGCAAACTACCACTTGGGCACATAGAAACCGTGAACCACTATGAACGTGTGGACTGGGAAGAAACATTTTGCTTCTTATGACACAGAATACAGAGAGTGGGGAACGAGCAGGTGACTCTGGCGTTACAGGCGGTAGCATTATCCACTACACAAAGGTGGTACAGTTAAGGTGGTGATAAAAACCTTCTAAAATACAAAGCAAAAGTTCTATCCTTAACATCGTGGACGTAATAACATTATATATAATAGTGTTTTATTAAGTGTACTCAACTTTTTATGAAATATTATGAATCGTTCACTTTTATTTTTTAGTTTTACATCTTAATGCAGCTGTAAAAATCGATTATTTTTTAAAATGACAAAATTTGCGCTATTTTTACTTGGTGGCACTGGAAATAATCGGGCGACCTAGCGGATTAAGGCTTAGCATCAATTTGTGTACTTGGAGTATCTATCACGAACTTAGTCTTTTGTCTTCTTATGGCAGGGTAGGCCTGCTTTAACCATGATAAACCGACAGTTACATGACAGGATCAGTTAATACATGATTCACAGGTACTGTACATGTATAGTATTATACATGAAACAAATAAACTGATCCCTCTGTCACAAAAAATATTCATTATCTAACGTGGAACGAAATATAATACTCTATCTATCTCTACTTTTAAATTACGACGCAAGAAAAGAACAGTTGTTAAGGTCAGCGAGACTTAAATGGTCGCTATGATGAAATGTCCGTGGAAATTAAAACAGTTAAACTAATTAAATAGCATTTCCAATGCATTCACATAACGCAGGTCACCGTGGAGAGCAGGGAAGACACAGGTCACGATTTTCTATATGATTGTCTGGCGACATTTGCTTCGCCTGTCAAGCCCTATGACATTACCATTTCACCAGCTAAGGTCCGCTTTTAATCTTATTATTTGTCTTTACTGTCAAACAAAAAATACAATACCATGATGCTTAGATTTACTGTTACGGCTGAAATCTCAAGCTGTGTGATAGTTCTGAGATCGTTCTGCGCTCACACAACTTGAACAAGTAATATATTTTAGATGAAGTAATTTAAATCCAGAGCCGTTAAAGGTTCGTGGCAGATCATTCGATCCCGCGAAAAAATGAGCTTTACAAAAAGCTGCCTGATTAAAAAAGGCCGTGACAAGATCGTCAGGTTCCATAGGTCAGTCAGCAGGTCAGGTTGCAAGTGACTGGTAGTGGAGAAGGGATGGAGAGGGGATTCAAAAGCTTTCAAAACAAAGGCTGATAATTTTACTGCAACACTTAGTCGGCTATTTTGAGAAATCATGACAATTTGAAATGGTCTGTAGGTTTGATCCTTTGTCAACCTATAGGTCACCCAATCCATTTAGCTATATATTAATGGATAGTATTTCTCCTGGTAGTGCATCCGATATTTTAGTATAATTGACAGGGATTTGACATTTTAACCTGGAATTAAGCTATTAGTCGCAGAAAACAACAGCGGTGTAAAATTATGCTGTATCGAAGCCAGGTACGACTTACACAAGATCAATTTTTCTCAGTAAATGAAATCAGTTATCCACAATAAACCATCACCTTAGAGCCTCATGTTATCATACATGTAGATAGCGAATGATAATGCACTATATATACCCAAAACACGAGACATTGATCCAATGCTGGGCTAGTGTTGGCCCGCCGTCTTCGACGCCGGTCCAAGATTAACCCGACATTGCTTAATATAGATGGCATCATGCACAAGTAGGCTAACCCACATTAAAAAGACAATGAAAATATATGTCATTGATAGCAACAACTCGAACAATATACGAGTTTCACATCCAGGGTTAGACCATTTGGTCACCGATTTTGTGACCTTTTTGTGTTAATTTGTATTTATTCGTTTTATCCTGTATTTCATGTTGCAGCGCGATTTTTTCTCAAAATCGTCAGAATGTGGGTTAGCCCACTTGTGCATGATGACATCCATATGTCGTGCCTGCTAAGTATAGACTACAGAAAATAATATTTATTCACGATAATAAAATTATTGTTATGTTATAATGTATAATAATAATTATTATAATCCCGAATAAACCTATGTTGTGTATATTTAGTGAATCTGTAAAAAAAAGAATGATTCTTTTCGTAAAGAGAATGACTAATGACAACATTGCCGCACACAGAGAGTTTTCTCTGAACTACGTTTCGCTTGTTTTGATAATGCATAAAAATAGCGTATCAAGATATCTATTCCATGGCTAACGGAGATCAAGCTTTTTATTAAAACCGACTGAAATCTGACCACGTCGTGTGTATTCACGAAATTGACATATTGTACGAGATGTTGACACCTGTCATTTTCTGGTCGTTTTTATTGTTTGGTTGAAGCAGATTGATGTTAAGGTGAGTGAAATGGCGGCATGCTGTTATAGGTGAGCGTAAAACGATCATCGACGTAAATACACGGATCAAATGTGACGTACAAAGCCAAAAGACAGTAACGGCTTACTTGATAAAGAAGCACTTACTGACTTTTACCTTTGTATCACAGAAATACTCATTGATAGACTTTTATTGTCGTGATATCCATAACCTTTCGAACGCAACCTTAAAAAGTAAGCTCGGTATCATTGCCGCAATCTTCAGTAGCTCAATTAGGTAAAAAATGGGACATATGTTAAATCTGAGACAATCAGAACCATGATCAAATTTATTTTTTACTCTCTTCTAAGTGAACTTTAGGTGAGTGAAAAATACTTACACATGTATAATTGTAATCAAATCACAATTTTCAGTGGCTAGAAGTTGCT
This sequence comes from Flabesymbios commensalis, assembly GCA_964017125.1. Classification (NCBI taxonomy): domain Eukaryota; kingdom Metazoa; phylum Annelida; class Polychaeta; order Terebellida; family Flabelligeridae; genus Flabesymbios; species Flabesymbios commensalis. The sequence continues at coordinate 24,297,644 of OZ024908.1, read as the reverse complement.
GCAGATCAACATGACTTTGTAGAAAAATATTTGTTTCGGGTGTTACTGCAGCTCATGGGGGCTTTATAGAGAAGTATTGATGTAGGTCGTCTTTGCAGATCATGTTGGCTTTATAGAGAAGTATTGGTGTAGGGCGTCACTGCAGATCATGGTGGCTTATAGAGAATTATTGATGTAGGGCGTCACTGCAGATCATGTTGGCTTTATAGAGAAGTATTGGTGTAGGGCGTCACTGCAGATCAAGATGGCTTTCTAGAGAAGTATTGGTGTAGGGCGTCACTGCAGATCAAGATGGCTTTATAGAGAAGTATTGTTGTAGGGCGTCACTGCAGATCATGTTGGCTTTATAGAGAAGTATTGGTGTAGGGCGTCACTGCAGATCAAGATGGCTTTCTAGAGAAGTATTGGTGTAGGGCGTCACTGCAGATCAAGATGGCTTTATAGAGAAGTATTGTTGTAGGGCGTTACTGCAGATCAAGATGGCTTTATGGAGAAGTATTGTTGTAGGGCGTCACTGCAGATCGTGGTTGCTTTATAGAGAAGTATTGATGTAGGGCGTCACTGCAGATCAAGGTGGCTTTATAGAGAAGTATTGGTTTAGGGCGTCACTGCAGATCAAGATGGCTTTATAGAGAAGTATTGGTTTAGGGCGTCACTGCAGATCATGGTGGCTTTATAGAGAAGTATTGTTGTAGGGCGTCACTGCAGATCGTGGTTGCTTTATAGAGAAGTATTGGTGTAGGGCGTCACTGCAGATCGTGGTTGCTTTATAGAGAAGTATTGGTGTAGGGCGTCACTGCTGATCGTGGTTGCTTTATAGAGAAGTATTGGTGTAGGGCGTCACTGCAGCTCATGGTGGCTTTATAGAGAAGTATTGTTGTAGGGCGTTACTGCAGATCATGTTGGCTTTATAGAGAAGTATTGTTGTAGGGCGTCACTGCAGCTCATGGTGGCTTTATAGAGAAGTATTGATGTAGGGCGTCACCGCAGATCAAGGTGGCTTTATAGAGAAGTATTGATGTAGGGCGTCACTGCAGATCATGGTGGCTTAATAGAGAAGTATTGATGTAGGGCGTCACTGCAGATCAAGGTGGCTTTATGGAGAAGTATTGTTGTAGGGCGTTACTGCAGATCGTGGTTGCTTTATAGAGAAGTATTGATGTTGGGCGTCACTGCAGATCAAGGTGGATTTATAGAGAAGTATTGATGTAGGGCGTCACTGCAGATCAAGGTGGATTTATAGAGAAGTATTGGTGTAGGGCGTCACTGCAGATCAAGGTGGCTTTATAGAGAAGTATTGATGTTGGGCGTCACTGCAGATCATGGTGGCTTTGTAGAGAAGTATTGATGTTGGGCATCACTGCAGATCAAGGTGGTTTTATAGAGAATTATTGGTGTTCGGCGTCACTGCAGATCAAGGTGGCCTTATAGAGAAGTATTGATGTTGGGCATCACTGCAGATCTAGATGGTTTTATAGAGAATTATTGGTGTTCGGCGTCACTGCAGATCAAGGTGGCTTTTTCTAGCTTGAGCAGTATTTGTGCTGGGCGTCAATAGAGATCATGGTGGCTTTGTAGATTGGTATTGGTGTTGAGTGTATCGAGGATCATGTCGAGTTTGTACACCAGCATTGGTGGTGCTTTAACCCCTACAGCGCGGGAATCGACTTTCGTCGTCAGAATCTGACGTCTGTGGACATCAGATTTTGACAACTAAAGTCGATCTCCGCACTGTAAGTGTAAAAATATTTCTAATAGCCGTAGACCATTACACAGGTATTCATATTTATGATGATTTTAAATTGGAAAAGAAACTTTTATTGCGATGTTTTTTTACAAATTAACTCAGCTATTTAGGGGTTAGGGTTAGTGATTCAACCCTTTTACCATTTAAACTACGATTATAAACGTATTGAATCCGTTTTGTTAGCCGATCAAATCACCGTTATTGGGAATAAAATGCTCCTTAATCAGTACTGCTGTTGCAGGCAAATGCATAACTGTGGCATAACTGCTTACTTGACAAATGTTCTCTCCCTCTTTGATGCATGGTACTTCTTACAAATAGAACAGTGGGTGGGATGTAGAACAAAATATATATTAGAGAGTTCGTATATAATTTTCCTGCTTTGTCCACTTTTTTAAATCCACAAAATATGTGAAATTATAATTCTGGGACATGGGACAGGTTAACTTACAGATCCCAACCTGACCTATTGTCAGCCACACAAGGTACACAGGTCCAATGCTGACATAGCCGCCTTGTCTTTGCTAAATTCAGGATTGCCGCAGTTACCAGGATTGAGTCCACGGTTTGACCGGGGTGAGGCGCACGTGCAGGGATTTCTACCAAATCTACATCTGGACACGGACAAATCCAGGCACCAATGTCTTTAGCATCCGGGGCAGAGACGGGTCAAGATTTCAGGACGCCATCGCATAGATGCATTATTCCGCTGTGCAAAGCGAGCTGAATCCAGTAAGTAGCTACTGCCTTTTGTCTTTAGAGAGCAGTGTTGCCGCGGGGATTTTCTTTATTCGTACGTGTGTGTTCCTCAAGACGCAGGATTCGTCAGATTTAGTTGTATATTTCTTTTGCTAATCAATTAAATTGTATTCACGTTCACATGTACTATAGTTCATTTCTTATAGGTGTTCACCTTTGAAAAAAATAGTCGACAAAAATTTTGTATGGATGTGAGCATTACATCTCACATTTGATTCCTGCAGCGCGATAAGGGCTACAGTGGAAACATGGCCTCACCCTTTAACCACCGGTGCCGAATATATTCGTTTTTTATCTCAATTACTACCACATTCTGTACCGCCTTTTAAACATGGTAAAGCCATTATTGACCTCAATTTTATCAAATCTGAATATTTTTCACTCACTTGAAGTTGTGGATCGCGTCAGCGAGACACAACTTCAAGAGGGTAAAAATTCCAATTGAATTATTCGGCGGTTAAAGGGTTAAAACTACAGGCCTACTGGAAAAAAAAGTGGCAATACGGGTTGAATAAAAAAGTAATTGTGTAATCGGCCCGAACCATACCAAATCAGTTATATCTTTATAAAGTAGCGTGACTGAGTGACGCTTGTGATTAGCGCGCTGGAGTAGAGTACTATACTTGATCCTATAAATCAAACAAATATTTTAACTTCCGGACCGGAAGTAGATAAGATCATATATAACCCCTGAAATTATGTGCTACTAAAATGATCTTCAAAGGTCAAATGCAAATTATTTTTTAGTCTACTATAATTATTAATATACTTTTGACAATTAATTAGGCTTATATTGGAAAAGCACTGCCAAGTTTTATTAGTTTGATAATAAATACGGTGACATGTGAACTTTATTCAACCATTAATATCGGCATATGTTTGGAAATTTATTAGAATAATAAGACACATTATATTGTTTAACCAAAATGTTAACTTTTTTGTGTAAATTTTATGTTACTGATAGTGATGGCTAATCTATGACTTAACGCTGAATAGTCACTTTTCTCAAAATTTGTTACTAATTAATTTTGTTACTAATCATTTTTGTATTTTAGAGGCGATGATTAATTTTACATAATTTCACAAAAAATGTATTTATAAGGGAGATTTTAATAGTATGTCTCCGTAATGTCTTAGCAATGTTATAAGATTCACAACAAATGCATGGTCCCCAAAATTGATCAGCGGTAAGATACGTAAATTCTTCATTTATTGAAACTGGTAATGCAATAATCTGTTTCGAGTGAATAAAAAAACCTTCACTTTTAACCCTTTGAGTGCGGGCGACGCTTTTAAGCGCATTCATACTGTTTTTCCACAACTAAAATTTGACAGAAATTGAACAAATATGCATGTATAAATCTTGAGTAAAGCCCCCATTGTGAAATTTAGCAGGTTTAATTTTTAAGTGAGGAGGTATTTAATTTCTCATCACTAATTTGTAGCCGCAACATTAAATAAAATGATATAGTAACACAACATATATATAACACAATTATAAACGAAACACCAAGTTTGGGCGAAGTAGGTTTTAATGATTCATCAAAAGCCTTACACATAATTGTGTAATGAGCCGCAACATTACATGCAAAATTATTACGTAATCAGTGTGCTAATGAGAAGTTACGTAATGTAGCAAAGGCCTAAGAAACAGTGAGGCCTGCATGCGTTTATGAATCATATCTTATTATGTTATCACCAAACTGCTAATCAATGATATCATTAACCTAGAGACTAATCTACCATTACAATAATAAAACAAAAACATAAAAATACTAATAAACATAGAAAGTCAAGATTAGAATACTAATACATAAAATAATAGCAATTAAACCAAGAAAAAGAAGCACTTAATCATTGCTTAATACTTTAAAAAAGTACATTTTATTAGAGGGTTGGGTGGGTAGGGTATCAAAAAAGACATAAAATCAGCTTGCTAGAGCTTAGTAACCATGGCAATGCGACCGCTACTGACGCTGGTTACTTATCAACTGCACCCCAAACTGCTGGTAAGGACCCCTTATTAGATACACAGGGGTACTCACAGGCCAGACCAAGAAATCTGTCAACAAGGGTCGTTAAACTATGACATGGCAGATAGGGGTGTTAGAAGGCACCGGGGCTGGTAACACTATCCGCCTGGGAAGCAGACCGGGATCTCTGCTATCCCAAGTGGAGCGAACCCTTGGCGCCCTGCCCGATCTGTTAATTAACTCAGGTTTAATTCCTGTGTGTTAAACCAGGATTTAATTTCTCATCACTAATTTGTAGCCGCAACATTAAATAAAATGATATAGTAACACAACATATATATAACACAATTATAAACGAAACACCAAGTTTGGGCGAAGTAGGTTTTAATGATTCATCAAAAGCCTTACACATAATTGTGTAATGAGCCGCAACATTACATGCAAAATTATTACGTAATCAGTGTGCTAATGAGAAGTTACGTAATGTAGCAAAGGCCTAAGAAACAGTGAGGCCTGCATGCGTTTATGAATCATATCTTATTATGTTATCACCCAAACGCCCAAACTAGGTATAAGTAGTGAACAAAATAATAATAGTAATACATTAAAATTATCCCTGTTAAAAAACCCGAAGGGATTGTACTTTATCTGACATGGCTTTTGCTACAAAAAATTTTGTTTGGATATCAGGGTCCAGATAACGCTGGTAACAATCACTTTTCCAGTCGCCTTGTAATTTAATCAGGTCACCTGGTACGTTACAGGCCAAGGCAAAACTAGCACCTCCCCGTCTCAGGCTATGGCCCGCATAATTATCAGGATCAACCCCCGCCCTTCCCAGGCAAGTTTTCAAGCGGGAAATAAACATGGAATACGTAAAGGCGACTGGCCCTGCTTGTGATGGACAAGTAAAGAGTGGGGCACGTGCGTGAGCCGGCTGAGTCTTACACATAAGTAATAAGGCACTAGACGGACAAAGAGGGCTATTAGGGATATGTGGTATAGGTATTTCAAGGTTCCGCTCTCCAAATTGCACTGTTTTGCTGTGCGAAATACGTAATAATACACCTGCAGGAAGGAAAGATACATCCCCCCCGTGTTAACATCGATACCCCTTGCGCTTTAGAAGAATTAGATAGCAAGTTCGATTTTCTCAAAAAAAAATAAGAAGCCCACCAAACAAACAGCCCAGAAAGTCAAATCAACATGCAAAGTCAAGTTTAAAAAGCTGAACATTTTCTTCAGCAATTCTACAGTAATAGGCAGCTTAGGCTTACTAGTGTTGCCCATGACCCGACGACAACCACGTAAAAGAGAATCCAGGTACCATGTACCTAAAGGGTTAGCAACACCACTCTCTATGTGCAAGAGTCGTACAATATTTAAATACTGCTTTACACTAGTATAACACAAACGTGATGATAGATAAGCATTGTATCTAGCTAAATTTAACTGCGAAATAGGTAACGGCGGAATATGCAAGAGGTTACAAAAGGCCGTATATGCCTTTAAATGTGTTTTATACGTCCGTGCAGTAGACGTGGCAAAAGTATGTGTCCTATAATGGGCCACAGCTTCGTCTAATTGTCTGGTTAAGTTCTCCTGACCAGCTGGCCTGTCTGCAAAAACGAAAGAAAAACTGAACTACTCACATGTCCATCTATATTGAAACACTGATGACAAGGTGAACCATATAAAATGCCAATTAATTTATTTAACTGTCCAGGCTCATGAAGTCGGGAAGCACTATCAGCTGCCACATTTTTAACTCCAGGAATGTGGCGTGCTGTAAGATGAAAATTAAACTTGGCAGATAGCCAGAAAAGACAACGCATCCCTTCCATGACGACTTGATGTCTAGTTGTCCCACGATTAATCACTGATACTGCCGTTGTATTATCACTCAAAATATATATCCGTCTGTTTGCCCATTTTGGCGCCCAGCGAAGCGCAGCCACCAGGATCGCGAGCACTTCTTTATAGTTAATATGGAACGAGCTGACTTCTGGCCAGTCCAAGTCCCAATTCGTGTAAATCCAATCCTGGCCGTATACAGCGCCTCCTCCTGCTTGACAGGCGTCTGTATATACAGACGTCAGTGGCTGTCTGTCAAGGATTGCTGACTTGCCGTTGAACTGTTCCATAAAAGTCAGCCACCAGGCAATATCCTTATGCGTGTCGCATGACAAACGCACTCTGTCTGTCTTGCCGCGTAACGTGTTCGTTAGGTCGATAAGCCGACGGAGAAAAACTCGTCCGCCGCGTACTACCGCCGCCGCCCAATTTAACTTTCCAATCAAGGATTGTAATTGCCGCTTTGTAGCCCGATGCCGCTTTGAAAAGGCTACAAGTTCTAATTTAAGAGCAGACGATTTGCTCTCTGGAAGCCGCAAACACATTGCTTGGGAGTCGATCTCAATCCCAAGGAATATTAGCTGTTTTGCAGGATCCACCACCTTATTCCAATTGATGCTGAATCCTAATTGCCGCAGTAATTTCAACAAGGTGTTTAGTGCAAGTTGACACTCTTGTTTTGTGGGAGCAATCACTAAAAAATCATCTAGGTATACCACTAGGTCCCGAAACCCTCTGCGCTCCATCATCCTCTTAACACTCTGGCCTAGGCGATGAAAAATTCCAGGTGCCAGCTTGGACCCGAAGGGTAATTTTGTGTCCTTCAGGAAAACTGTCGTATTATTGATAATCCACTTTAGCCCTGTGAACTTCTGGCTGTGTTCACTAATTTTAACTGATCTATAGGCAGATTTCAAATCAACTTTGGCCATATAATAATTTGGCCATAAAAGCTTGGCCGCACTATCGACAGTTTCAAATTTGTAATGCGTGTCTAAAGTGGCTTGGTCGTTTAGGCTGTCACCCACAGGCTGACTGGCATCATGAATCAGCCGGACACCGCCATCTGACTTTTCCAGCACTGAGAATGGGCTGATTATAGTAGGCTTGTCTTCACAGACCACATAATTACCTTGCTGAATTTCAGCCAAAACCTGTTGACTGGCCTTGTCATATAGTGGCGAGTGACATTGAGCTGATTTGTTATTGTCCACCTCGGCTGGCATTGGATCCGCGTCCGTGTCAACAATATCAAATCCATGCTCAATCCCATTTAATAGAAATTTTTTGTCAGTATCGTTGACAAGTTCTTTTTGCCATGCTTCCAGAATGAGACCAGGGTTCGGGCTAATGGTAATACCTAGTTTTTTGACAGGTCATGAGCCACGGCAGCACAGTGCTCTTGTTCACAGCCATATCGTGAGCAGGTGTGTGCAAACTTGCAATCAACATAGCTACAGCCGGCCTTAGTGTTGTACATTTTGCAGATCGTGCGCCCACTTGTTGTCATTGGGCCCTTGGCTTTAGTGGCTGTTTGAGCTGCCTTGATTGTGGCTGAATTACGTGCTGGCTGCTGCTGGCCTTCACGCAGCCATATGGACTGCAGGTGTCCAACTTCCGTACCCCAGCGGAAACCATTCCGGGCCTGCAGGCGACGATATTCCCGGTCATACAAGAAAACAGACGTAATGTCGTAGCGCTGTAACATCAGGTATATCCGTGTTGTATAGGATAAATAGTCCGTGACTGCTTCGCCTGTCAGCTTCCCGTCCTCCGTGAGCCTGGACATGATTGCTAAATTGGCCACTGACCATTGAGGCAGTGTCACCGAGGAGAGTTTGGGCTTGCGTGGGCCAGTTTTCCATATCAACTGGGCTCCATTCTGCCCACTGCCCACCACCTCCTCTTGCTGTACTGCCCCATACAAATTAATGAAATCCACTATATCGTAAAAGGTTTCATGCCCCGCCTTACCTGCTGCCATTTTTAAGAAAATCTGCGGATCAGCCCACGTTGCATCATTAGGTAATGACCCCTCTGTTGACATTGGGGCAGGGCCAGAGAGAATCCCGCCGAGCTGAGGTGCACTTGTCTCCGTACCAGAGCTGTTTGTCGCCCCCTGTGCCTTCTGTAGCTGTTGTAGCGCATCCCGTACATAGGGATCAACAGACTTCTGGCTTTCTTGGCCTGTCTGATCTGTCTCCACCGGAGCAGATGCCTTCCTGTTCTCAGGCATTTCTGCCACCGCTTTCAATATCAGCTTTTGCTGGCCTCTGGTAATTTTGTGGCTAATGTCCTCCTTTTCTAATAGAGCCAGCGCCGCCATGCATGTAAATCCGTCTTTTTCCAGAAGCTTCAGGGTCTCCTCTGAAATATGGTTGTCAGCTACCCACTGCTGAAACGACGGCTGTTCATTCAAATTATCCGAAGCAGGCATTGTGTAAATAAAAGTTGTCAAGCAAAAAAACAAATACAAATTATCAAAAAAGACATAAAATCAGCTTGCTAGAGCTTAGTAACCATGGCAATGCGACCGCTACTGACGCTGGTTACTTATCAACTGCACCCCAAACTGCTGGTAAGGACCCCTTATTAGATACACAGGGGTACTCACAGGCCAGACCAAGAAATCTGTCAACAAGGGTCGTTAAACTATGACATGGCAGATAGGGGTGTTAGAAGGCACCGGGGCTGGTAACACTATCCGCCTGGGAAGCAGACCGGGATCTCTGCTATCCCAAGTGGAGCGAACCCTTGGCGCCCTGCCCGATCTGTTAATTAACTCAGGTTTAATTCCTGTGTGTTAAACCAGGATTTTCCTTTCATTTGAAGTTGGCAATTGCGTGAGCAATGCCAACTTCAAATGTAAGGGAAATGTTAAGTAGTAATGAAGCACTTAAAGAGTTAAAAGCTGATTGCTAATAATTCTATATTTGAGATATGCGCCTTCATGATTACTTTTTATAGAACAAAACTACAGTTGGAAAACGTTTTGAACACTTTTGTCGCTCTCCAAGGAGTAGTCACATTCAGGTGATCCAGACGTGATCTGGATCTCTGATAATATAAAGCCCTAATCCACTCAAACGCCGATCGTTAATTTTCTAGAGGGTAGCGAATCACGGTCAGAGGTCATGTGATCTGGGGAATAGAGGGACTTACGTGCTCTTCATACATTATCAACGCGCAATTCCCACCCGCTAGTATAGTCTCAGTAAAAAAACGACTCAAATATATGTGAAATAATAATTCAATTTAGAATGTGTCTAAATTTTATTAAATATATATATATATTATCCTTATTTGAAGATGAAAATTGCGTTAGCAATTCAAGCTTTTAAAGAAGAACATATTTAACAGAAACAAACAGTTTATTAGCACAATGGTTACCATGTCTTCTGAGCTTTAATGAGTGCAGAGAGGTAATGTGAACTTTAGTGCTGACCATAATAGGACGTTATTCTTTGGATATCTGCCGGTCATCTGCCGGAGTTATGTTCTCACACCTTATGGTTATGTGAGACCAGGGGCGTGTCCATGGCACAGGTGAGCGTTGTTTTAATGCAGGGTCAACGTCTGTCAAGCTGTGTATAAAAACATCGCTTAGCCAACGTGCAATAACCTGCTTCAAAGAAAACCCCTTTTTTTGAGTAATATATAAAAACATTGGTATGTTTCGCAATCATATTTGCAATCGCAAGCAACATGAATGTAACCATTGTCACATTATATCCATACGTCAATGGTGAACCAGTTGCTTGTCAACGGTTTGTTTTTCTCAGCTGGGCGTACCGTTAGTTTAGGATGACCAGCAAGAAGACACCTGCTATTGTTGTCCGTGATAAAGCCAGGGACACACGCTAATTTGAACTGGATCCAGACTGGACCGTGTCCTATGTCCGCATTGTCCAGCTGTAAGGATACCTTTGTAAGGATCGGCCTTGTACAGCTGATCAGGATCAGTCTTCCGGCTGGTGGACAGTCTCCGGATCAATCAGTGATTGCTCCCACAGCCGTGGTTTATATTATGATATCTATCCATTATCATATGCATCTATTTATCTACACTGGAAAATTGCTGTTTTCCAATTTGATATAGCTTTAAGCAGATAATAAATATACGAGTCCAACTGTATTAAATTGTAAAAAATATGTTATTATTGGTTCAAAGATCAATGTAGAATGCGACTTCGACTAATATAGTTACATTGCCCGTATATTTACCCCTTTCTATGGACTCCCTTTGCTTCACGATAATTAGTATAATTTAGGATAAAATTTAAAAACATATAATGTCCTTCGAAGGTAACATATTAATTTGCAATTGGTATTCAACCTTCAACCAGTGATGATAAATGTTGGACGTAAAATGTGTAGTTTCCCATTTCTATTCGAATAAGAGCTGAATGATGGTGATTAGCGAATCCAGCCATGTGGCAGACTGTCCCAATCTCACGTGGTCAAGCAGAGACTATTGTACCTGGTCCGACCAATAAATCGTCTTTTATTCTATATCATACGGGTTCAGATCATCGTCCGGGCTCTATGACAAATCACATTTTGAACGCACTGCAAGACTACAATTACGATTTATCAGCCTTCGATTTTTTTGAGGAATTTGCGTGTGTTTACAGAAACTATTAATTATTGATGTTTTTTGACAATTACCTATTGTGATATTTAACATATAATATGAATTTGAGTACTGATTTTTTTCAAATTCGTTAGCATTTAAAGTTTACCAGTCAGATAATTATACTTTTTCTCATTCAGCTCAAAAGGTGAATACAATTTTCAAGATTTAAAATAAAATCCAATATGTAATATTTCAAAGGAAATTTCAGAGCATCTTCATTTTAATAGAATAAATATATTTCTCTATTATTTATTATGCTATTTGCATTTTGTTTGCGACTGGGGTGTTAAGTGGATATATAATCTGTTTTATTCCGTGTTATTATTTTATATTTTCTTATCACTCAATTTCTTCCAATTTTCTGTTATCCTTGCTGTCTTGTGCTTTTGGTTTTATGGCGAATCAGTGGCGTACAGTTCCAATAATTCAATTTACGTAACGCGAAATTCAATTGAGTAAGCAGGTTATGCTAATGTATTTTTATGAACATGGCTTGTTAACCTAAACGTAGCTTTTCCCCTCGGTTGCCATCAGCATCTCTTGTGCTTTCTACGTATGCCTGAAGACTTCCCCTGTGTTAAAGTGCTCACTACCCCCCCCCCCCCCCCTGGTGCTGGTATGGTGACCAGATGACACTGGCATTTAGCAGGGTCTGTCATGGCGTTGCCGGGGTGGTGGGGGGAGTTGACCAGGGCTAGGAGCAGGTCCAGCCCACCACCCAGACCACTCGTCCCCGGCCCTGGTCGCCCTGCTAAGAGCACCAGGCCTCTCCCCCGGGGTCAGCCGCGGGGCAGTGGCGGGCCGGTGCGCTAATGGGCCGAGGGAATACAAGATTCACAGAAACTAGGAAACACTCGCCCAATGCGGTCTGACATCTGGCCAGCATCCGCGGTCTTTATCCAGCATTGAATCCACATTGTCCTACAAAGACAAGAGGCAGTAGCTGCTTACTATTTAAGTTATGAGTTACTGTATTTTGGTTTTGCATGGCAGCACGTATCTTGTTTTCTGATGGCTGGGAGGAGGCCATTACAGAGGCAGCGGGGGTGAAGGAAGAGGGCGGGGGTAGGGCAGGAGCAGGACCAGGTCAGAGGCCCTGGCACTGCAGAGACTCCCAGTCCATAAAAAGCCAGCATAGTGCCATCAGCAGTCCCCCCATCACTCAGTACATTAGTATCCATCAGCAATGAACAGTCCGCCAGTACACCCGAGAGGCAGCAATGGCAAATCAACATAAAACGGAGTGCAGCAAGTTTCTTATTGTTACATTCTCTACTCTGCGGCCATCATTGTGGCAGCAATGCTGGAAGCAGAGTATACAGAATAAAACAATATATTTCGCCAGGAATGGCAATAAAAACCTGGCGCATGGGGTCACAGAAGTAGGCGTACTATATTATAAGATCAAGTATTTCACAAATAGCATAGGTAATTTAAAGACTATACCACAAACTATAAAAGTACAAGAGCCGCTGAAGACCAAGAGAGATAATGAAATATTTGACTGGATTGCAAACAACCTACACATACAGCATCTTCTGAAAGTGACTGAAATTCAGCAATACCACAAATATTATAAAATGAACGTACAATTTAATTAATTTTCATCGATGTCTCATAAGCATTTTTGTATGTTTTGAATGTGGAATATAAGACGAAGCTGTACAGCTTAGCTAGAGAGTTGAATTAGGAAGTTTCCAGTGCCCATTAGATAGAATATCCCTCTATCAACAAAGTAGGACTACCCAATAGTAGGCTACCCATATATAGTTGCCGATATATTAGAACATGAGATAATTGTCCTAAAATTTAATTGCACATAAATTAATTTTATAACAGCCCATGAATCACGAGACATTGACAGAATTTTGTTTTAACGCTGATCCACGGACTACGGCACTGACCCAATATTAAAACAACGTTGGGTCAACGCCTAGTGCTCGCTGTGGGTGGGTGGGCTAAATAGGGAGCTGTACTCCTTGACCAATGAACTTTGTCACATTCAATCACGTGACATAATAAGCTAATCACCACTCATCGTGATGGGTCCAACGGCAGTCAGCAGCTACCGCTGTTTTGAGTTTGTACAGCATATTTTGACTCTGTATATTTGGCAATAGGAAAAAATATATCAGAAAAAAATAAATAATTGACTTTGAAAAAAGATTTTGAAATAATTCAACTTCACAATTTGCGAATACAAAAATCCTGGAATTATAACATTTTAAATGTGGAATGATACGTAGTCATTTATTTGAAGTATAAATGTATTTGAAATGAAAATATAAGAAAACAGGTTAGTATGACCCTAATTGTTTGCTTGTCAGTTTTTTGAAGAGTCATCTTTTAGGCCGCTGTGTAAACTTGTGAAGCATTAGATAAGGCAGGCACTTACTTATATGGCTTTAGACATGACGCGGAAAATTAATTTTGCCAGCAAGAAGCCATAAAAAAACTGATGTCCCATGGCCCGTATTCTCGTACAAGTTACGATATATCGCAACTTGTACGAAAATATGAGCCCAGCCAACAATCTACGTCTTCCTAACGTTGGATCGAGGTTGCTGACATTGTCAAGACAGCCTCTTCTTTTTCATTTGAGGGCTGTCCTTTTCTGTCTCCAACAAAAAATAAAAAAGATAATCTATTCAGCAATAAATATAACATACAGTCGCCTAGTTAGATGACAATGTCAGTAGATTGTGCGATCTACTTGCTGTTGGCTTCCTTTTGTCCTGATATTGCTTCATATAATCCCAATGTATGATCTAAATTTTTCTCTGAAATAAAAATGTTTTAATATTTTTTACTCTCGTAATGGGGTTACAAATCACTCAGAACAATGACGTCTGTCATTATAATCATGTTGTCATCACGTTGTACATTTACAACGTGGTTAATTTTTTAGAAAATATTTTGTCGAAAATATTTCGAAAACGAATAGCACAGGGTATGTGTAGTTTATATTTTGAAGAAGGACTTTGTGTATTATTATTTTATTTGTTGAACCTTTGTAATGCCCATGTAATCACTACGACTTGTGTTAACCCTTTCAGCGCGGGGACAGTCTTTAATTCTGACGTATAAAAACGGTACTCGCACTGAAGGAATTACAATATTTCTAATGACTGTAGACCCATAGCATAGGTATTTAAATGAAGCAGAAAGAGCTAACTAAGACATTTATGATGATATCAAATTGAAGACACCCCTTTGGTTTCCATGGTTCATACCAACATATCTCAGTGTTGTAAGAGTTATTTATCTGTTGATATCCACTAAGTTCAGATCAAACTACTCCTATGTTATCGCCAGAGTTGAGCTAATCAGATATCAAAAGGAGTGTTAATGACACACAATTAATAACGTTTTGCGCTCGTTAGTATACATTTTTTCATTAAAAATGTATACATGTTATGTAAAATTATAATTATTTGCTAATGTGAAATATTTCTTGTCCACTTATATACGTAATTAGCAGGTAAAGGAATAAAATGGTCGTTTTAAGCTCAAGGAGACGAAACATAACAATATGGCGTATAACCGACCACCCCAGTGATTCATATGAGGGAGATCACATACGCAGAAATCCTGAGATTTTTGCATAGCACATACATCCAGCGCTGGTGTGTTTTTTTATATATAACAGGTTATCTATCTTCTGTGGACCTCCATATTTACTTCATCATCACCAATAATGATTCAAACTGCCAGAGTGCCACTGTAAATAAGGGCAATGTAGTGTTTTTGACAGAGATACGATTATGGGGAGGGTGGATCTGGCCCTTGATCTGGGCCTGTGTCCGTGGATTAAAGGGGTGGCGGGGGTCTCACCGGGATATATGGATGAGGTTCTGAGGCTCGCACAGTCCCAGGGTGGCGGGGGTCTCACCGGGATATATGGATGAGGTTCTGAGGCTCGCACAGTCCCAGTCCATTTCCTGTGTGAGACCGACCTGGAAGTGGCCAGGGATGAGTGATGGGGCCGGGGTACAGGGAGCGGGGGTGTAGGCCGCACCCCGCGGGACCCGTGCTGGACCCCGGGTGAACTAACTGGCCGTGGGGTCGTTACACTCTCGCCCGGCCGCTCTGTCACTGCCCTGCCTTGCCCCTACCCCCGGCTCTGTATGCCCCCCTTCTCCCCAGGCAGGCTGCTGCTCGAGTAGCCGGTCGGAGGCATAAGTTAGCGGTGATGGGCAGCCTGGTCAACCATTCACTGACCACTCACTGACCACTCACTGACCCCTTCTATGTGAATCACCCTCATCATTCACGACTAGAGCACTTAATGTTATACTTATAACCATGGCTAGCCTGATAAAAATCAATCAATCAATCAATCAATCAATCAATCAATCAATCAATCAATCAATCAATCAATCAATCAATCAATCAATCAATCAATCAATCAATCAATCAATCAATCAATCAATCAATCAATCAATCAATCAATCAATGAATCAATCAATCAGTCAGTCAGTCAGTCAGTCAGTCAGTCAGTCAGTCAGTCAGTCAGTCAGTCAGTCAGTCAGTCAGTCAGTCAGTCAGTCAGTCAGTCAGTCAGTCAGTCAGTCAGTCAGTCAGTCAGTCAGTCAGTCAGTCAGTCAGTCAGTCAGTCAGTCAGTCAGTCAGTCAGTCAGTCAGTCAGTCAGTCAGTCAGTCAGTCAGTCAGTCAGTCAGTCAGTCAGTCAGTCAGTCAGTCAGTCAGTCAGTCAGTCAGTCAGTCAGTCAGTCAGTCAGTCAGTCAGTCAGTCAGTCAGTCAGTCAGTCAGTCAGTCAGTCAGTCAGTCAGTCAGTCGATCGATCGATCGATTAATCAATTATCCAGTAAGCTGTTGCTACCTTTTGGCTTTGCAGAACAGAGTAGGTGTCAGCAAACGGTGGCAACGTCACCCAATCAGCCAGTTTAGTTTCCGTCATTTATATTTCAGATACCAAGAATACATCAAGAATGGGATGAAATGTAAAAACGCACGACTCGTGTGACGTAAAAACTGGAATTAATCTGAATTTTAAATGGGAAGGACCGGCACTGAAAACAGTCATTTCTTCCAAAATACGCCCAGGGGAGAATCGTCGTGGCGCTCTTCGTCCGTTGTGACAACAATGAAAGGTGACTATGGGACGAGACACCTCACTAACAGTAATGACAATCTAATGTTGACATGCGCCGACATCTTCTGCATTGTCATGGTAACGGGAAAAACGGGTGCTGGCAATGGTTTTGTCGTGTTTATGTTTGCTGTTGATTTGGCTTGCCTGTAGCGGTGACATGTCTAACACAAAATATGGGTCCCATGGATGTCTAACTATGCATCCGATGCTGGCCCAACTTCTCTGGTGTGGTAGATTGCCAAATGACATTTAGATTTAAAAATAAAATAAGATAAGATAGACGGAAAATTGTAAATATATTAGTCATATAAGGCATACTGTATGTAAAATATCCAGTCAATCCTAAGCAAATACATTTATATTTCTATGATATTATATTTATGTTTGTATTGCAAAAAATAAATTAAATTAGATATAGCCACTTCTAAAATGTATCCAAGAAGGTGACCGACAACGTTAAACAAAATCATTTTTTTGGAAACAGAGAGCTCAGTGGAGGTCCATAAAACATAGCAAAATTTAAATATGCTTGAATAAACATATTGGTTATAGATAATACATATGTCTATAAACGAAGTCTACTAGCTCTCTCCATTATTTCATTTATTCAATGAATCTTATTTGAAAAATATGTCATGAGTATTTCAGAGACAAGATATTATGCTTATAAATAATCTGATTGGTTCTGGCATAAGACTGATAACCAATCAGTGAGCTTGTCCTGTTGAATTGTTTTTTTTCTATTATTATTTCATTCGAAGATGAGATTTCTGACACGATTTCCAGATAAGTTACTGGTTGTATAAGGTATACCTGCATGTAAGCATGGCAACAATGCTCAATTGTACTTCAGGGCGAGGAGTTTAGAAAAACGTCCTTAGTGAGGGTACCTCGCAGCTTGAATAGAACCACTGCCGTTTTGTTGTCAGTGGGGTGTATTAATTTTACCTTGGCGATTAAGCACCCCAGGTCAACTTGCCCCTACACCCCGGGTATCTAGGACGTCATTGTGACTAGTCACTTTGGGTATGAAGAGTGTATCTGCCAATTTACAAAGTGGCAGATACACTCTTTCCTATTCTCAGGGTCTATATACAGTATTATTGCCCACAACTGGAATGTCTTTGGTACATGTATGGATGTTTAATGTGGCTCTACCGTCTGTAGTCACAGACGGTAGAGCCACATTAAACATCCATACATGTACCAAAGACATATGGATGAGTAGGGTCAATGAATGGCTCCTGTTTACTGGGATACCTTGTATTTATTACTAAACCGTCAGATTATTCCGCGTGTCAGGTCGACCCCCTGATATATCCATTAAATCTCGGGACGACTTGATGTATGATTCAGCTCTATCACTTTATGGAGAATAAAGCCACTTCAGTGATTGGGCCTATGCACGCATTCATAAAAACCATATTGAACCCTTCTCAATCTTCAGAGTAAATCTCGAAAAAAACTGAAGGGATTTATATCAATCATGTTGGAAATAATACGAATATAATCGTCACATTTTGGAGATACGTACACAGTATTATTATCTGGAAACACTAAAAGCATTGTACATATGTTGATTCAATGCTAGGCCATTTAATCACCACTGGGTGAAAGCCTCGCGGGGATCAGTGCACGATATCGCACCGAGCAGGAGTTTGTGCTCCTATGCTGGCTCAATACAGGCCCACTGTCTGCGACACTGGCCCAGCGTTGGGCCACAATAGTGTGAGCGCATTCTCTGGGATCCAGGTAACAGATCCCAGCAACACAATGATGATTCAATGTTGGTCCACCGGCTGCGACACTGGCCCAACATTGAACCATATATTAACCATTATATGTTTGTTATGTAGGCTATACCTGGCCTTTTTAGCTGCTCCTTGCTCTCGGATCCTGCACCCTGGCCCCTGCTCTCTTCTAGGAACACCTCCGGGTATCAACAGCCACTTTTTTA
Organism: Flabesymbios commensalis; assembly: GCA_964017125.1. Classification (NCBI taxonomy): domain Eukaryota; kingdom Metazoa; phylum Annelida; class Polychaeta; order Terebellida; family Flabelligeridae; genus Flabesymbios; species Flabesymbios commensalis. The sequence continues at coordinate 24,279,603 of OZ024908.1, read as the reverse complement.
GAAAAGCGTGTGACCCCGTTTTCGTGGGCAAGTCAAGTCGCCAGATAACCGCACGCACTCCGCTCGCTTTACCTCTGACATTAGTCGAGGGGCAGTTTTTCCCGCGCGGGCAGTTTTTTCGCCGCCGCGCCAGGAGCGTGGGGAAAGATTGGGTGTTGGGCGAGCAATTCGGGGATATAGTATTTTAGCAGTATTCCAGGCACCCGGCCATTCACTGATGCTCTAGCCATATGTACACACATGTATGCAGGCCAGGATCCTGGCCCCAAAGCTCAGGCCAGAAAAGGCCAACCAAGGGCAGGACGGGGCAGGCCTGGGATGCGAGGATCACCTCATATCTCAAATGTTTTCTGCTGCCGGCAGCTGGTAGAGCACTACCCAGCAAACACGACATATCTACCCAATGTTTGACCAATGTTGAGCCAACGTCGTAGACGGGGGGCCAACATTGGTCAAACATTGGGTAGACATGTCGTGTTTTCTGTGTACGGATCAAAGCTTGGACAACGACGTATACGCTCGCCCAACGCTTAGCCATAATCAGGCCTACGTCGTGTGTCATTGTTGAAAAGATAGCTGGCCATTTTCAATAATACTACATAGAAATCTGACATTTGGAGAGAGAGAGAGTGAGAGAGTACATGCATTTAATCATGCTTGCTTCTTGCTTCTTGATCAGGGCATTTCTTGAAATCAAATAAATTTCATCAATACTTTGATGAGGATTGTATTTTGTAACTGTTCTAACAGACAGAGTTTTGATGTAAACAATTTAAATGTTTTAATCACTTGAAAGCGTAACTCGCTCCGCGAGCTACGCTTTCAAGTGAGTACAGATTGTTCATTTTTGCCAGATTAAAAGACAGCCGTCAATTAAATTTCGTTCCTGAAGATAAAGTCCACGTCGACAGTGATGATAGAAAGCTTAGAGAACAGGTACTGGTGCATGTAGCACTAGAGAGGTTATTAGCCCAGCGGGCAAAGGAACAAATAACAGGAGTGGGATCGACGCCAACGTGGGCCTTAGAAATGCGGTCAAACATCATCTGAAAATACACTGACAAACATCCACTGCTTCTGCGCCACTTTCATCCCCGGTACCAAACATATTACTGGAGTCTAGTATAATTATGTATCTTCTCTATACTCCCAATTATATTGATTAAATATTGTCGTAAGTCATTTATATATTTGTTGACATTTCAGGGCTTCGGGTGGTTGTTTTTACACAGTTTTGTTCTCACTTTCTTGTAAAACAAGGCGGTGAGGCTGAAATGTAAGGAATTTATTCTACATATAGGACGAGGTATACGTGGACGATGTGCTGTGAAGTAGTACTATATAAGTCAAATGATTAAGATATAGGTTACGTCTTATGCACCACTTTGTATTTAACACTTTCTGCGCGGAATACATTTACCTCCAATCATGTCAATTATTTCATAGAGATATTTTGTAGTCATAACTTTTATAATAGTGGCTTTATTTATCAAAACTGTGAAGTATTATTTTCAGCTGTCTGCTGAGTAATCCTATACAAATTTAAATTGTTTTGAATTGTTTTTACAAATTCATCATGTCTTGTATATGTAAAGTTGTTTCGATGTATTATTATGGAGATGACAAATGCAATAGGTACATTATATAAATACCACATAAAGACTTAGCAGATAACGCGGAAACCGTTATACTTCTCTGCAGCTACACACTCGCTTGATAATCACTGGATAATTGAGGGCAAATAACTGTAAAAATGTGCAAAGGAATTATACATTATTGGTTAATTATTAAAATCTGTTTATTTTCGTAATTTAGATATGTATTACACCTGTCATCAGAATTGTTTCTTGGTATTATCGAAAAAAACATAACTTACATTGCTTTTTTGCTTTAAAAATTTCAAAAAATTGAAAGGAGTCCCAAATATTGCATGACTTGACCGCTTCTATTCAGACACATTTAAGAGTGCTGAGCTGTTTTAGGTGTTAATTGTTCAGTGATGTCGCTCGGAATACTTTATTAGTGTTGTGAGATTATAGACCAAAATAATTAAGGTTTGTCTTTAAATTGGTTAGTAAATATTCCACCACCCCCCTAAAACATCTAAAAATAGTCTGGAATAGACAATTTTAAAACCTGACATGCACGTGGTAAGATCGAAATATGGTAGACACTTACAAATAGAAGCGAATGTGAACGAAGTCCTATGATATAATCAATTGAAAAACAAGCAATCAAGTTAGCAGTTTAAATATCCATTAATAATTATTATTTTGAGGATGTATACACATGAATGTAGAGCAAAGAAAGCTTGTAGCACTAAGATGAATTGTGCATTTCAATTTAAATCTATACACACATTTATAATTTGTTAACCGATTATACATTTAAAAATATCCTCATGTTTAAAATGACGCACCATAATAATGATTAGCACCGTGGCTACATTGAATGTAAGAGTCGAACAAATTTAATTTTCAACGCGATCACGGTTGTTGAACGGAATTTTCTCGTTGCTATGTACCGTACATTATAATTTATACTTTACGGCTCAATGAGATAAATGTGCAATGTGAAATTACTATAGGAGTAACTGTAAGTGAGTTCTCACTTTTATAATACTATAGTGCATAAACTTAAAGGCAAACCAGCAGTTACTGTTTACGTTTCAAGTGAACATTTACTGCTGTTTGGCTTAGCATTACGAAGTTGTATAGTATATACGTGTCTTCGTTTAGGCTTGCAGACTTTTAAGCGTCTTCGATCTGCGTTTTCGTAATAATAATTCCACTATTCATATACATGTGCACGCAGTTCAAATAAAATAAGTACCATATAATAAATAACCAAATGAAATTTATTTTTATATAGTACTGTTTATTTCAAAACATACATAGATTTATAATTTGCTAAAAGCGTGAGATATTATCTAAGAGTAATACGTTACTGAAAGAATCAAAATACGTATAAGAATGATATATTTGCACTAATCTACACGTTTTTATTTTGATATCGGTTGAGGCTACCTAGTTCATGCACTCAAAGTGATGCACCCAAATCTCAATCACGACTGATTCTGGTGAAGTTGAGGGGGGGGGGGGGTATAAGGATGTTCACAAATTGTCATGTGTGTGAGGCACGCCTCAGAACAGAGCGTCACAGAAAACAAGATATGCTGACTCAATGCTGGTTTAATGCTGGGCCAGCGTCGTCGACGGTGGACCAACATCAAACCAGCGTTGCTTCAACGTGCCGCGCTTGTCGGGGTCCCACCTCCGGGATAATGCGGACTCTCGTAAAGTCTGATTTGTCCTAACGACCGTACCCAGCTTGGAATTATCTGGAACAAGCGAAAAGGCGCATTCCTCTTCCACGTGGAGGGGGTGGACGCAAACGAATTTAGGACTCGGCTGTGCCGCACCGGACTGATCCGTACAGTGGCAATATCCTAATATGGAGATGGGATTAGTCAGCCGCTGCCATTTGACCCGAGTTGACCCTTGTGGCACCGGGGTTTGGGTCCCGTCAGAGACCTGGTTTAGAATTAAGTTGTGTCAGCCACAGTATGCTATGCTATGTGCAGACAAGCAGCAGTAACTGCTCACTTTCTTGGTAAGCAGTTACTTCTGTCCAACTGTACACCCGCCACTTAGATTTAAGGTATATTTTTCATAACCAGACTTGTTTTGCACTAGACGGGAATAACAAGTTATTATTAAACCTTCAACCATCGGTCACCTATATATTCGATTTTTTTGTATTAGCACTTTAAATGTCAGTTTTATATATGCTAAAAATAAGACGTGACATTAATCGACAAGATTTATAAGACAGTAGACCTCCCTTTTGTCAAATCTGAATAATTGTCACTCACTTGAAGTTGTGAATCGCGACAGCGAGACACAACTTCAAGTGGGTGTAAATTTAATTAAATAACTTGACGGTTACAGGGTTAACGATTTTTTATTTGATAGAATGTCAAATGCTTAGTTGCTGTAATTATCTGGCTATATCATAACATGATCTGAGAAATCCAGCAAACCCGAAATAACACGAGAAAACACGAGACCACTGCTAGTTTAATGTTAAATGTCAATATATTCACAGGAATTCAGGGTAGCAGGGCTGAACTGGAAAATATAATACACTGTATAAATATAATTTGAGCTATAGGTACATCTATTATCAATATAATTTTACTAATTTTATTTTAAAAACAGAATATTAATACCATCTTAATCTCAAGCGAAAATTCTCATTAAACAAATCTGAAATATACATTTTTTTTATTGAAAGGATTGTTCTCCAGAATAAAATAACAATAAATAATAATGTATCTTTATTTGCTGATGGTAGCTGGTTCAGCAATGATCGTCGTCCACAAGCCGAAATATAGATGTACATCACACAAAATATATACATGAATGACAATAATAGTCATTGATGACTAATTCTTCATTTCACAGAATATTTCTAACGTTGGTGTAATAAATATTGAGCCTGGCTTCAGAGACAGTGGTCAGATGTGAGGAGCAAGCTAATAAGACCGGACGGTGGTCAGTCATGATAGTGAGTGTGGGTGGGTGGGGGCAGACCGGACCGGTCAATACAAGGGGGGAGGGGTGGAGTTAACTCATCCCTCACCCCCTGAATGCCCGCTACCCCCACCCCTCCTCCTGTCACTTCTCAGGATTGATTGCCCCCTTAGTGGTCAGACCAGAGATCTCGCCCCCCCCCACCCCTGCTGGACATTTACTCACCCCGCGTCCCTCCTCTTCCGATCCTGACCTCTCCTGCTCAGCCGTGTAAAACCAAAAACAGTAACTGCATTCTGCTTAAGTCAGCAGTTACTGCCTTTTGGCTATGCAGTGCAGTGCCGCCACCAAAACACAGTAACTTTGAATGTAATATAAAACAGGCTCTTCAAGAAAACAGGGTTTTTATATGACATTGCCCATACAGTATGACATAGTTCTTACACTTCTGATAGGCAGAGCGAAGATCTGTGCCAAACTTTTGGAAAATAAGTAGATGATTTTATTCAGAATAAACTATATTACTCCCTTATTCACGATCTAGTGATATTATCTTGCAATATTTATCCATCTTGTTGTGTGTAGGCTATATGACGAACTAGAACGACTAGCACTGACATTGGTTGAACTGATGCCTCACGTTAAGGGTAAACTCTCTCACACTTGAATAATATTTTCCACCTTGGTTTATGGGGACATATCGCAGCAAACACGATACGTTGACCCAATGCTGGGCTAATGTGGGGCCAGCGTCGTAGAAGATGGGCCGGCATTAGCCCAGCATTGGGTCAACACAAGGTAATGACACAAACATAAAGAAAATAATGATGATTTCAGAGTGTACATATAAAGTGGTTTTCTATATAGCGATACACCGTTTTTTGAAACTACACACATTAGGGATAGATGAGGCACATGATCCATAACATCACACAGGACACCACATAGGCCTATAAGGATTATAACGTGCCCAATATATCATCATTAGGAGCTGGACAGCCGATGCTTGGATGAATTATCACAATTTTACACTTTACAATTTAATTGTAAAATTATTGCAATATTGTACTTTACAATTTAATTTATAAATTCTATATTATTAATATGTCGTATTTGCTAATAAGCAACATCTATTATTAGATGTGTTTCTGTTGTCTAGTACTACATATATAATCAAATATAGTACAAATAGTAGATCGAAATTGAAAGTGAGAACCACACATTTCAATAATAAAAATATTGCGATGTGTACTGTATAACAATGGCAAACAGTGGTAGCTGCTTCCTTGAAAAGTGAGCATAAATCAAAGAGTTTTAGTAGAAATGCGTTTTCTAGAGTCAGAACAAAAATATTGATATAACGCGTAGTACAATTATAAATTGTAATCACTTCATAAAATAAGAGCGTACAATAGTGTTGATAAGCCGTATATTATATAGTTTCGTTGTGAATATAATAACATTTTTTTTTTTAAATTATGATAGAATATATAAATAATATAGCTGATAATATATGGTACCAGCACGACCTCGCGTATTCATATACATCAGTTTTTTAATTCATGCCAATACATTTATTTTGTTTTTATTATAGCAAAAATAGTGAATCATAAGAATATGATACCTTAGGTGGCTAATCACTTTATAACACAGAAGATAATAATAATTGTGATACGAATTCAATTTTGTGTGCAATAAAATGAGACAACTGTATACATAATTATTTTATAGCACCTGAAATGATAGTTGCGACAACAATCTTTTCGTGTGGAATATAATATTAGGAGTACTTACATAATCATGTTATTCTAAAGAATATGATAATAATATTATTATGCCAAGAAATGAGATACTGTATTTTGAAATGAGAGAGCTTTATGTTTTCTAGGCGTCAGGACAGCAGGGTGACTGGGAGACGGTCACAGCTGGCACCCCCGCCTGCACCACCCCGGGGTCATACCCCAGGTCCAGTCCACCTACCCCGGCTACAGGGTCATCTCATCTCAGACGTGACTAGAATACACAACTCTCCTCTTACACTAAACAAAGCTTACACGAGATTGGTGGTTATTCTTGTAATTTTAGCAAATATATAGATACAAACGTACAAAAATAAATAAGGCTAACTTTAAAATTTGTACACGTAAATAATTAAACTATTTTTTTACAAATGATCAGATATCAATTGATCACGAGCAAAAGTGTGTGAATTTTCAATAATTTTTGAATACATATTTATCCTATTCAGTGTGCTAAGTATTCATCCAAGTAAATAATTATAAATAACAAATATAACAATTCACGGAATAGTAAGTTATAAGTATAGTAGTATATAGGTAAAATATATATATAAAATAAAAAAATAATTTGGCTAACAAAACGAATTTACATGCAGTAATCCAACGACGTTATCTTTGACACAGCTTATCTCAGTCCTCCTGTCCGCTCTGGCTACTTGTCTCTGATAAGCCAAATTCAAATATGTAGAACGTTGATTGGTTGAGCCCCTATCCGCTATCTGTCTTTTAGAACATGTCCTGGAATAAACCTTGTTTAATTATATCAGTCACTGGACCTGTCCCTCTCACGCTCAGATCAAGATATAGATGATTTGATGGCTGGGTCTCACCCGCTCATTCTAATTTAGATAAATGTTCTTCCTTGTGTGCCTCTCTGGTTTCTCCTTGGTAGGATCTGGTTGGCATTTGGTAGCTAAAAATAAAAGTACAATATTTCAAAGAATACAAGAATAGTTGAATTAGTAGATCGCATACATTATCATTTTAAAGTGTTTTAATGTAAGCGATTCAAAAGAAATTGTGAATAGTTTTTGCATCACACAAACCTCAATGGAGCCTGTTTATAAATTTTGTTGTTGGGCATGGTTTGGTAGGTTTGGAGTAACATATTTTTTTTTAATACTAATTATGAACACATAAATCAAATCAAATCATTTAGATATTTTCTACAGCTCGTGCATTCCACCTTGCAATTTCACACCAAAATATGCAAATGCATGGAGATAGCAATTGATGCGCCAATTGAAAATTATTACCCATCTAATTTTAAAACATATCTGGACATTTTTAAAAAGTTTATAATTCCTTTAGTATATCAATGTAAAACGCGTGCAATAATTTATCGAGTAATACAGCACTTATTGAGCTGAGGGAACAGATTTCCGAAAATACCACGAGAGTAACGTGGGTCAATTTATATTTATTCTTCTATGTGTACAGATTTAATGTAATTGAATCACTTTGTGGGGCTATTCGTTACTGTACACAGTGATATTTTATTTTTGAATAGGAATTTGATTTTATTATTCACACTTAGTGTAATTATTTAATAACAATGTATTCGGATATCAAACTATGGCATTTGTTGTTACTTCCATAAGCAGATACAACATTTGTTGCTACTTCCATAAACAGATACACACTGAGCTCACAACATAAGGCTACACTCAAAAGATGCTTCCGTAATGTGGTGACAATGACTGGGAATATAAAATTATAATTATAGTAAGATATTATTTTCTCAGTATTTTCTGTATCGGTTGTATTTAAAATCGCATATCACACATCTGACATTATTTTTATTAGAGCGAACAAGAAATATATAACATTGCCTAGCTCCTAATTTATATGTAATGCATTATTATTTATTTAATCAATTTTTTTACACAAGTGACAAATAATGAATTATCCCTGCTTTAGTGGCAAAACAATACTGGAATATTTTATTCCGTGTCCACTGAGATTATTTTAGAAATTGGTAAGAAGGGAAGGTGGTATATTGGTATTTGTTCAAGTATCATACTCGCTATATTTTGCTACGGCGGGGAATATATGTATTCTATAGCTTATAACACAAATAAGATGGTGGGATTGTGTGTGCCATTATTCCAATTTAAATACTGTTCAAAGAAAATATCCGCCACCAACACCACCATCAACACCACCAGCACTTACACCACCAAAACCACCACCAAATCACCACCATCAGCACCACCACCACACGCCACATGCACACACACACCACCACCATCACCACCTCCACTTCCACTACCACCACCATCACCATCAACACCAGTACCACGCACACACATGCACGCACACACCACCACCACCATTGACACCACCTCAGCCCATCCTGTATCTCCGCACGATGTGTGTACAGTAAGGCGGTCTTGGCGGGGGGCAGGAGCCACAAACCAGTCGGGATCCGGACAAAAAACGGGGCCAAGATTTATTGCCGGACACCGTGGGAACTGTTTCGTCACGCGGAGTCAAAACACGGACGTTAATGTCATGCAAACAAACCGGCAATACCCACGAGGGCCAGCTGGCAGCCAGCGATGTGGACTATCTGAGAGCACCGAAGCCTGGTGGCAGCGGTGGGATCCAAGCAACATCTGATCAAAATTGGGCCAGCGTCGCAGACGCTGGTCCAATTTCGATCCGATGTGGGACTGTATCCTGGCAGGATGACATAGGCAATCAGCAAGGATCGGCTCACTGTTTAGAGACGCTCAATTATTATCTGTATCCAGTCTTGCCCGCACTGGTCCCCCACGTTATAATTGAAACTCCCCAAACACGGTGCGGTTTTGCCCTAATTTCCCCTGTGTTTTGACGCGCTCCTGGTCCCCCGGACGGGTCGCCAGGCGATATGCGCGGCGCATGCGCCACCCGATCACGTGACGGGTTGTGTAATGACGTTAGTGACCCTGCTGCTGGACAGTGTGTGCTCGGTCATCAACGTGTGAAATAGTAGTACACGAGTATCTATGGAGAATGCCCTACCAGAGAGGGGCACCTGCCTGGCCCGCCCCATCTTGTGGCTTGAGTTAGACTTATTATGTAAATATAAGAGCAGGTCATGGACGGTGTGGGTATTTAATTAGACGTCAACTTACAAGCCCTGCCTTATTAGGATGTGGCTATTAAGTGTCAGTGTTAGTAAGAGTCAGGTCAAAAAGCACAACAGCGTTTTAGTTTCGATTACCAGCTACATGACGCGTAGCAATTAACTGAATCTGTCATGTGATAATAATATACGGGCCCACAAGGAGTAGGATACACTACTTGGGTCAATAATTTATGCTTTTTGTATTGTGCAGTTTGAAATTTAAATTCACTGTGTACTGTCATGTAAAAATACAGTAGTTGCCTGCTTCTCATATGAACAGTTACTGCCTTTTGGGATTGCAGAGCACAGTGGTACACTGCATGTATTTCAAAGGGTTATCATTTTATGAGAGTGTTATCATTATTATATTATAATTCTTCGATTTTTTTATCCTCATACAGTAGTAGTTTTACTATTACACTTTTCAACACAAAGATATATTTCCATTGTTTTTATTTACTTTACTGTTGACCATTACCCATCGACAGATTCAGATATTTGAAGCTGATGTTGCTGACATAATCAGTTTCTGATGAATGATAGTAATCCATAAAAGACATGTCATACACAATTGACATTTGCTTGTTCATTTGAGATCTGTACCATCTCATTCGACACATCTCAGTCTGCACGTTTACTCTGCAAATATATTGTTTTTAATTGTCTTTAGGATTTGAGCTCTAAAACTGCTTGATATTTAAATTTTATAATTTAATTGCGAGTAATTGAAATAGCGATACGGATGTGTTCTTTTTCTGCGAATTGTTTATATCCACATTGCAGCTCATGTGTCGAAGACTGTCTATAACTATATCAACGATCGTGTCTGCCAACCCCTCACTCAGTGGATATGACATAAATGAGGGTCTGAATTCCTACAAAAAATATGTTCCCTGGAAAAAATACTACATCTTCTATATCTGAATTGTATGTGGTCTCCTTAGATCATTCGTTCCAGATATAGGGACTACGTAGCTATTTACTAATATCACAAATCCCCGTCCTGTGCCATATTGTAATATCAGTTTTATCATCACACACCACTGTTACCATAGCTATGATTAATAAGACGTTGTGATACGCATTAGTGTTATGATTGCTCATCATATATACCAGCTTTCTCATAATACACTATCATAACACAGTTATCACTGCACATTTTCGGTGCCGTGATAACACTGTACATGTATATTATAATCAGTGTTCATTAACCCTTTAAACGCTAAATTATTTTGAAATAAACCATGGAGACCAAAGGGTTTTTTCAATTTGAAAGCTTCATAAAAAAATCTAAATTTAAAATTATCATAAAGTTAGCTCTTTTCGCTTCATTTGAATACCTGTTATGTTATTCACCTGTAATGAATATGTCATGGGTCTAAGACCACTAGAAATATTGTAATTCTTTCAGTGCGGGGACCGTCTTTATACGTCAGAATCTGACGTCTACAGACGTCAGATTCTGACGTATAAAGACGATCCCGCACTGAAAGGGTTAACACTGGAGTCACTCGGGTATCCAGTCCCATTTTTATCCTCCCTCTGGTGTGAATTGCGGACTTAATTCCCAACTCGGGCGGGGGCCCTAGGGTAGTGGTTAGCACCGCTGCCTTTCACGCCAGAGTTCGGGGTTCGGCTCCCGGTCTCGGCGGTTTGAAAGAAACAAAAATGTTTCTTCCCCATCCACGTGTGAAAGTTAGTATTGTGGGGAGCCTCCGTGACCGAGAGGTAGCGTGCTCGGCCTCAGACCGCCAGGGCTCGAATTTCGAATCATATGTCTGGAGGACAGTGTCATCTCAATCATCTCACCATCCTCAGGAGGTTCTCCTGGCCCAGTTTAGCCTATATGTGCACAAAGGTGGCCTAAAGCCCGATTCATTTCATTTTCAGTTCAATTCCCAACTCAAGGCGATAAAAAATGATGTTTTTTTATTCTCAATCGTAATTATTATATCAGATGAAATCATAGAATGTCATTATTTCGATATACCATTTTGCATTGCGGAAGCTTTATGTTACGAATCGCTGGTCATGAGATCAAATATCGGTAGCTATATTTATATCACAAGACAAAACTATAATCCTAAACACCGGACAATTTATTGACAGAGGGATCTGTATTGTCTGCAATAAAGTTTATTTGATTTGATTTAAGAATGTGTTAGAATTACACTTGATGAAATCTTATTTTCATATCCCAAATATTTATTCACAATATTCTATGTGCTACCTAAATTCTGCCTAATCAACCCTTATCCTGCTAAGTGGTTAATTTTTAACCACTTGAGGTTGTGTCTCGCTACCGCGATCCACAACCTCAAGTGGTTGAAAATTATTTATATTTGTTTAATTTGAGACCAAACGTTTACAAATATTTCATTCCCAATATCAGTGATTTGATCGACTAATAAAACAGGTTATCAGCATGACAAGGGTTAATTACAAATGGCTGTTATGATCACCTTAAAACACCCCCACGCACCTAGGCCACACACACGACACGGCTATTTGGCCATTGTATGTGGATCACACCACCACTCATTCCGGATCAAGAGCATCCCATCCAGGCCTTGATCCAGGTATCCTAGTGGCCCTCAGGTGCTGCCCTATCCCCTGTCCTCACTCACTAACGTTATTCGGCTTCCATCTCTTCCCCCATGTGCCTTATTTCCCTATCCCTCCCCTCCCACTCCCTCGCTTCCGCAGTCCCCGCAGACCTCTTTGCGGTGCACCACAAAGTGGGATTAACCGAACGCTGGCGAAAAGTGGTGTCAATAAATCCTGTGTTGGCCCAGCCTCAAATCATGATATCTTTGTATGTGTCACTTGCGTTCTAACACATTTATTGTACAACCAAGCTAGTATCCTTGGTACAACCATCCCAGTAAACACAAAACATTTGTATAACATTTGTACAATGCTGGGCCAACGTCGAAGCTGGACATATAGAGTGTAAGCCTAGCCAGCATAAGCCCAACCTCCACCCAATATTGGGGGAATCTATTCATGGTATGTGTATCCCGTTTTCAACAATTGCTACAACCACTAAGTATGAGATTAGCTGTCACAACCGCAGCGTGTAGATAAGCACAATATTGAATCAATAACGGGCCAGTGTCGCACATGTTGGCCCGGTATTGATTGGAACTTGGGCCAATATTTCCCCACTAAAACATTCCGACCACAAAGTGAGGATTATGTCGGTCTGGCACTCAGCGCCCGAGAGTCACATCTTTCCCCGGGAAATTACAAGTTATCTAATTAGGACAGACACTCATCTGTGGGGATTTGGCCATCCGTAGCTCTCGGGATTACTGGCACGGTCCCTTAATGGGTGCCCGCCTTTGTGCCCCCCATCCCTCCGCACCGCACGGCCCCGCGCCGCCGCAGAACGCGTCGCCTTATGAATGAAATAAACGGCGATAAATCACCGCGCGAGGAAAGTGACATTTCTCGTCACAAAGGCCATGGAATGCACAACTCTGTGTGAAGGCAAAAAATGTATGAATCTGAAGCTCTATTCATTCATTCATTCATTCATTCATTCATTCATTCATTCATTCATTCATTCATTCATTCATTCATTCAATTATTCGTTCGTTTTTTTATTTATTCACTCATTCATTCATTCAATTATTCATTCAATTATTCATTCATTCATTTATTCATTCATTCATTCATTCATTCATTCATTCATTCATTCATTCATTTATTCATTCAATTATTCGCTCGTTCTTTCGCTCGTTTTTTCGTTCGTTCGTTCGCTCGTTCGTTTGTTCGTCGTTCGTGCGTTCGTGCGTTTGCTCGTCCGTTCGCTCGTTCTTTCGTTCTTTCGTTCGTTCGTTCGTTCGTTCGTTCGTTCGTTCGTTCGTTCGTTCGTTCGTTCGTTCGTTCGCTCGTTCGTTCGTTCGTTCGTTCGTTCGTTCGTTCGTTCGTTCGTTCGTTCGTTCGTTCGTTCGTTCGTTCGTTCGTACGTTCGTTCGTTCGTTCGTTCGTTCGTTCGTTCGTTCGTTCGTTCGTTCGTTCGTTCGTTCGTTCGTTCGTTCGTTCGTTCGTTCGTTCGTTCGCTCGTTCGTTCGTTCGTTCGTTTATTCCTCGTGCAAGTCAGATAATACATAGCATCATTGGCATAAACGACTTCGACCTGGTTACGCACCTGTAATATATCGAGATACAAGATATTTCGCTTCACTGGAAATAAAACACCCCACATTCTCAAAACGTTTCTTTTTTCTTCTTAAATTTCTCCTAGCAATCAGAGTTAAATAAACCAAAGAAACCCACCCGCACACCACGTTTTGCTGAACTCTAAAGATGAAAAACCTCAGCCATGAAATTCCTACTAATCCAGCACGCGTGGATTAAAAGAGAAACCCCATCTCCTCCATCGGGGCGTCCTCCAGAAAAAGAAGGAAAATGAAGCAGAAATTAGGCATGATCCAGATTGCGGGTTAGATTTGCCTGTCGTATAATCAGCAGACGACTAGACTTTTCACTAAGCGGTGCCGTGAGTGGGTGGATATCTTCCCCTCGACTCTCCCCCACCGGTTTGTGGTTTACCAGGAGGATTAACGGCGGCTCAGTGCTGTGCCAGCGTCTTCAACGTTGGCACAGCACTGAGCCGGCGTTAATCCCCGTGCGGTTAGCCGCAGACCACAGCCCCGCCGCTCGGCTCATCTCTCAGTTTTATTTTCGTGTCACTGTGGTGCCCCTGTGAGGATCATTTATTCGCCTCTCCGCCCATCTCTCTCAATGTTAATTTCAATGAAACATTTTTGGTTCGGTTCCCGGTCTCGGCGGTTTGAAAGAAACAAAAATGTTTCTTACCGATCCACGTGTGAAAGTCAGTATTGTGGGGAGCCTCTGTGACAGAGAGGTAGCGTGCTCGGCCTCAGACCGCCAGGGCTCGAATTTCGAATCCTGTGTCTGGAGGACAGTGTCATCTCAATCATCTCACCATCCTCAGGAGGTTCTCCTGGCCCAGTTTAGCCTATATGTGCACAAAGGTGGCCTAAAGCCCGATTCATTTCATTTCAATGAAACATTTTGCAGATTTGAGAAAGAACCAAACAAACCAAAAATACGAAAATAAAAGTAATATTTACCGCTTTTTTAAAACAGTATGCATGAATAGAATATTATAGGCAGTTACTTAATATTGTTGAAACTAATAATGAGATATCACTGGACATATCTTCATATACAAAAAGCTATAGGATACAGAAGTCTGAGTTAAAGGTAGAATGGAAATGAATATTCAGTTTCTTGAATTCAGTATACTTATCTAGAAAATATATTTGAACGTAGTTCGTACAGTATATGGTACTATGTTTTAAGTACTATATTAAGGGTGACATAAGAATTATTGTATGAGAGTGACATTATGGGCTACTTCAGTCAACGTCAACGGCCCTTCCTTCCTTCCTTCCTTCCTTCCCTCCTTCCTTCCTTCCTTCCTTCTTTCCTTCCTTCCTTCCTTCCTTCCTTCCTTCCTTCCTTCCTTCCTTCCTTCCTTCCTTCCTTTCTTCCTTCCTTCCTTCCTTCCTTCCTTCCTTCCTTCCTTCCTTCCTTCCTTCCTTCCTTCCTTCCTTCCTTCCTTCCTTCCTTCCTTCCTTCCTTCCTTCCTTCCTTCCTTCCTTCCTTCCTTCCTTCCTTCCTTTCTTCCTTCCTTCTTTCCTTCCTTCCTTCTTTCCTTCCTTCCTTCCTTCCTTCCTTCCTTCCTTCCTTCCTTCCTTCCTTCCTTCCTTCCTTCCTTTCTTCCTTCCTTCCTTCATTCCTTCCTTCCTATCTTTCCAGCATAAGTTATATATTTTTTTAAACATTGACCGTGCTATTCCGATATATGTATACTTTTATTATCATTGAAATATAAACAAGTTTCAACTTAATTTTTTTTTTACATTAGACCTTTAAACAAAATTGTTGCAATCTGTACTGACAACGTTCACTATTTTTATCACCAAGTCAACGGTATTGAACGCCGTTTGTTATTGCACTGTGGATGTGTTTTATATAATAAACGCTAGGGTGCGAGACATGTTTACTAATTGGGGTGTCCCTCACTTTGACATGTTTACTACCTATCAGTCTATTAAGGTATGAGCATAATTTGTCTAGACAATTTTGTTAATTAACTGTAAATTCCTCTGACGAGTATGCAGCAAGAGCGGAGGTCAATTAGTGTTCTTTTGAACACCTGATACTTTAGTAATTATCGTCGTATAGGTAATGGTCGTATCGAGTGTTCATCTTCGGGCGAAATAGACAATGGGAAACCTCAAATGTGTGGTACTCACCTATATTGGTTCATAAGTAATAGATTATTGAAAGACACATTATAGTCTCCTTAGATATGAAAGGGTGTATTCTTTGTAAATTGGCAAATACACCCTTTCATATACAAGGAGACTATATAACGTTACACAGTTTTTTATAAGAAGTACAGGCTACTTTAATACCCAGCATATCGTGGTTACGTCAAAATAAAATTATTTTTTCTTTCACAGGATCTTGCAATCCTTCAGAAAATACGCTGTACGCAGAATCAGAACATGATCTCCAACGAAAACAAGGTAATCCGAACTAAGTTCTATTATTTCATTTAAATTGTACTTGGTTGATAAATGTTTAGGGTATGTTTTCTATCAGATTAATTCCAAGGGTATCAAATCAACAAAGCGCATTTTTGAGAAATACTAGCACAGTAGAGATACTACTTTCCAAAATGAGAAACGATCGTGCACATGCTAAATCCGCGACACAAGCACTGTAAATGAAATCCGTTGATATATCACTGAAATATCAACAACGATACATTTTGCTCGGTGTGCACCAGTGCTGTTGTATATTGTGGAACCGCATAATGATTAATGTTAGTGTTAAAGAAACGCAAAACACGTACCAGAAGCTCGTGTTCCCTGAACATTTTACTAGGTTATTATGTAAATAAATCAATATGATGAGCTCTTTACTTGTATGTAAAGTCTACACTCACCTCTCATGTCATCCAAATGAAGAAACATATTTCTCAATAAGTTTAACCCGAATGGTGGAATGTTTACTACCAGTACTATAAGGTAGATAAATACGAATTTGGTTTTTGAAAGGAGCAACAGAAAGGGGTTAGGCGTATCATATGAAGTTGCACACATACCACTAATACATGTATATACAAGGAATCAAAGGGTAAATATAACTTTATAATGAGGCAGGGGCAGATCAAATCATGTATATAATGTACCATGTAATCATGATTATGCAATTATTATAATTATTCATAATCTCCCAAATGACTATTTATTGCTTTGTGAGACAATTTGGTCCATGTCGGTATTCTTCTCCTCAATAAATAACAACTGCATCATTAACCGAACCCGCCATATGACTGGCTGGATCACTCTTCAATTGATCAGCGGTAGACTTCCCAGCCAGCACGAGACATTGAAACAATGTTGGGTCGATGTTGGCACATCGTCTACGACGCTGGCCCAACATCAACCCAACATTGGTTCAGTGTCTCGTGCTTACTGGGTTATATCCTTGGTTCGAAAATCTTCTTCCCAGTGACGTAGTCGCGTTGAACTTTTGGTGTCTGTTCTGACATCTTATTTGCCTCAATTATCCCGATTCTAATATGATGTCGTGTCCTACCTGATAATGAGGGTAGGTGTTACACAGATATAGTTATTATCCCTGACGCCGACACGCGACATACACAGCAATTCCCCTAAATAATGCCCCGTTTCCAGTGCTCGTATATTAATTGTAGCATTGCATTACGTAACCTGTTTTTCTTCCCTCGTCTGGGATTTAGGTTCGGAGCTGGGGGATGTTTTCACCGACTTAAAACAGCGTTTCGCTAAAGCGAGAAGCTGTTTTAAGTTGGTGGAAATAACTTGAACTTATGAGCTCAAACAGACATCAATACCTAAAAGAGTGTGGTGGTTTTAATTTGAACGCAATATAAATATTTTGAAACTTTAATATGTATATTTATATCTAAAACGACGTGACTTGTCGCATAGCACTTAAACAGTTGATTATTTCTCCTGGGTGCTGCACAAAATTCGATCCACCAATTTGGCTCGTAATTATGAGATACAGTGCATGTCTAACCTTATATTTTCCGGTGCAGGCTAATTATCACAGACTCCAATACTTTTTTATTATGGCTCTTTGTTAAACATTTTGAAAATGTTGGAGCTATAATAGAATATAACCTATACCACCAGCTTGTGCCGAAATTTTTATAAATTTAACAAAATCTTGATGAAAAGCCAAGGATTTCTGCAATGAAGTGTTTAGAACAAAAATTATAATAATGTTAGAGTGATTGCTTAATCCTCGCAAGCGGGGGCCCTAGTGTAGTGGTTAGTACTGCTGCCTTTCATGCTGGAGCTCGGGGTTCGTTTCCCGGTTTGAAAGAAACAAAAATGTTTCTCCCCCATCCACTCGTTAACCTACTATTGTGGGAAGCCTCTGTGAACGAGAAGTAGCGTGCTCATCCTCAGAACACCAGGGTTTGAATTTTAAATTGTGTGTCTGGAGGGCAGTGTCATCTCACTCATCTCATCTTCCTTAGAAAGTTATCCTGTCCCAATTTAGCCTGTACATGCACAAAACTGGCCTAAAAGCCGAATCAGTTCATGTTTTACCTAATCCTCACTGGTTACACCGGAAAGAGCAAAGACACAGGACTCTCACTGTGACATACGTTACAGGGTGTGAGAAGTAGGAACCGGAGTAAGCAAGACGGTCGACTAAAACTGGCCCGGTTTAGCCTATGAGTGGGAAAATGTCCAATTCATTGATTGATTCGTGCAGCTTATTCAAGGCGTTCTGTGTGGTTTGAGAGGATAAAGGAGCCTGTGCCGGTGACAATTAGGAGGCCTTGATTACGTAGGCAGACGTGTCTGTGATGACCATCGTCACGATGACGCCCGTGTCCCCAGTGTCACGAAAAGCGAGGGAAAACCTCCGGTGACGACTGTCACGCGTCGCATGTGTGACGTCTGCGGTCACCAGAAGTCACCAGGCACGAGGCGTCAAACCGCAGACCGCCGCCACACTGCATCGTCACACCGCATCGTCACACTGTCCTGGACCCAACGTTGTCTCAACGCTGGTCCAGCATCTCCGATGCTGGCCCAGCATTGAGACAACGTTGGATCAGCGTCCCATGCGAGCTGGTAACTGTGACAGGACTAATGAATAGTCGTGCCAGTACCGGATCCATTTGGACATCAGGTGGTGACATGCAAGAAACTGATCTTATGAAAATAGTTATTTAAAAATTATTATAGCGTATCGATGACATACGTGACTATAGTTCCTGATCATAGTAGTAGTATGATTACGTACACTTTAAAATATAAGCTACATGCTATTGTGCTAAAATTATTGGAACCACACAGAAACAATTTCTGAGAGTTTGTACGTATATGCATTGTAAAAAAAAAAGAAATTTGCACAACATGCCATTCTAGGCTATATACATTGATTGCAATGCAAAATTTTGTTTAGTTCATATTTTATACACTTTTGAAAACTATAAAGTATATATCGGAATACCACTGTCAATCTTTTACAATTTGTATAATTTAGGGTAAAAAGTGATCTTTATAACTGTTGGATTAAAGTTGGTATCTTTTCTCAATGTCATGTCAGGTAAATTAATATTCAACTAATATTGAGGCTTGCATGGATATTTCAACCAGTCAGTTCACTGTTCAATAACAGATATATACTGTAAGAGTAAAAGTATTTCTAATGACCGTGGACCCATAACATAGGTATTCAAATGAATCGGAAAGACCTAACTAAGACATTCGTGATGATTTCAAATTGAAAAAACCTTTTGATTTCTATGTTTTTTATAAAAATACTTCAGCTCTCCAATGGTTAAGCGTGGCAATATGTCATCTACCCTCCTACGCAAAGACAGACAGCCGTAACTGCTTTTCAGCTGAGCAGTTACTGCTGTTAGTATATGTCCTGTACTATGGTCCATATTTATATATTTTTATGCAATAGAAAGACAATGGTATCAATCCTTCGCGCGGGCACTGGTTTAATGCTGGGCCAGCGTCGTAGACGTTTGCCTAGCATTGAACCAGCGACGGGCCAACATGCCCCCTCGGCGGACAGGGATCGCTGATCCCGTGACAGCGGGATGCCCCTGGAGTACTCGGGGGCAATCCGTGGATTCAGGGCGAGGTGGAACTGGTGTGGTGGCCATGGGCGCAGGTCCCTGGATCATGCACTCACCCTTAGAGTCCAGTGACCACATTTGACCCCCGCCACTGACCCGCAGTTGTCGTAAAAAATCCTTCATTTCTCAGCATTCCAATTCTGTTATTAAAATGAATCAATCCCATTTACTAATTCATTTTTTTATTCAGTAGGATAAATGATATAATAAAGTATAAATAATAACGATTATTTATTTCTAAGATCTCAGCCCGGGCGGTGAAGGGGTCGACCTCCTCCTTTGCCCGCCACGGTCCCGTTGTTTCTTTCGCCGAGAGATGACACTGTTCCAGGGCATCCTAAAATAATTAGGAATTCGATCCATGTGAGACTGGAGATCCGTATTAATTTCCCTAACACACCTATGTTTAAAAAACAGGCCTGGGGTGGTATTCTCGTACAAGTTACGATATATCGTAGGCTTCTGATTGGTCGAGATGGCCATCTCGACCAAGCAGAAGCCTATGATATATCGTAACTTGTACGAGAATACGCATCCTGTAATTAAATTAACTCATTAGAAGGTGATTCAGCTGAAATCTTATAACAATGGGACAGCAGTGCGGAGCAAACAGCCATAACTGCCTACCTTTCATCTGGCCAGTTACCTTCTTCTACTTTTCCAGTTACTTCTTCTTCTAATGGTGGATGGACACGTGTTGTTAGTTTGCCATTGCTGGTTACAAGAATATATAACCATTCTTGCTGGTATGCATAAACATTAGATGAAAATCAGACTGTTTTTCTTCAAATTTCGCCTAGTGAGGAACGATCAAATATAGTTCTACGCTCATTGAAATAACTGACGGTGGTGATGAGATTATTCTGTAATTGACCGTGGTATATTAGACAGCTCACTTTGATGATAGGTATATATCTATATAGTGGTTTCTGGGACTTCCCATGCGTGATGCAACGTAAACGCGAAGATCAGTAATTGCTATATAGTAATAATATATACAGTAAATCTGGTAATATTTGCGATGTTTTAATTTTCGCGAATTTCGCGAGAAGGGCAAATTCGTGAATTCAAGAACCTCGCGAAAATTATTATTATAACAGCGCTACCAAAGAAAAATTAAAATTCGGGAATTCTAAACTTCGTGAAAAGTCTCAAAATAAATTCGCGAAATTTCAAACACGCAAAATTTACCAGATCTACAGTATATTGAAAAGTGATCAGTTAGTGCTGCTTTCCTTTACTTTACAGTATATCTGGGAAAAGTAGCGCTTTACGCACGACGATAGTTGTTTTTAATCCGTTGTTTTAGCTGAGCATATCAATCTTATTTGTGGATGAAATATGCATTTCAACATCAGAGTTTGCAAATGCGTCGTCTTGGGCTAAACAATTATGAGTAATTTGCATCCACTTGAAATTGTGGTTCTCGGTAGCGAGACAAAACTGTAAGTTGGTGAAAATCTAAATAAGATAACTGAGCGGGCAAATGGCTAATGTTTATTCATTTATCGTCGTGTGTCCAAGGATACTTCAACCCAAGCCCAGCAAACACGACACGTTGAAACAATGATGTTTTAATGTTGGGCCAACGACTGCGACGTTGGCCCAACATTAGGACATAATTGTTTCAACGTGTCGTTTTCGCTGGGAAGGACGTTCTATACCGTATCCTTGGTGTGTCCATAGAGTTAAAAGAGACTTTTCAACTCATTGTGTGTCTAACACAACCCACTACTAGAAGTTGATGAAACTGAACTATTGCGATCTTTCTCCCAAAACATAGTTCACGCTCAAATTATTCTGTCGTGCAAAATGCTAAAAGCTGCTTGCTTTTGAAGAATCAGTTACTGTCTTTTTCTTCAGCTTCTGCTTCTTATTCTTCAACTGATGTGGTCGTGTTTATACGCTTTAATTAGATTTTTCTAATGCGTTTGACAGAGTATATAGGCCATCATTTACTGCTATCGCGGAGATGCTGCTATACATACAAATTTTACGGCTTTAGTGGCAGCTCACTTAAATTGTTAACGTCCTATCTATCGGGATTTTAGCAACGTGTATATATTTCTGAATCACTTTAGAGTGACGTCTAGTGACTTTAGGGGTTCCAAATGTGTCTATATTGAGACCCCTTTTGTTTTTATTCTATATTGGCGCCTCGCCATTTTGTACTATATTCATTTAGCAAAGTATAATATCTCCATGCTCGCTCTATTTGCTGTAATTGTTCAGAGTAAATTCAAAGTCGACAATCATGTGCAGAAAGTCAATATAATATGGAATCTATGTACATCTGGTCACAAATGTGGCAAATGAATTTAGTTTAAACATATTTTATTGTCCAATTAAAGCAATACAAGATTGTAATACATGGCTTCGTTCGGAAAAAAATGAGCGATGCTTGCGGAGTCATGGTGTGAATACAATGAGGCATAGGTGTAAATCTCGTTGGCAGAGCTAGAAAGTGTCATAAAAGAAGTGCATGTAATTTAGTGGTATCATATTAATGTTATCGTGACCTCATATACTGTTGTTGTAGACCCAGTAAATACAAAACACCCGTACAATATTTATACAACGCCGGCCCAACGTCTTCGACGTTGGACAAGCATTGCACCAATGCCACACGAGTGCTCCTTGCACCAGAATCATTCCAGAAAAACACAAGACAATGCCAGGCAAATGCTGGGCCAACGTTGAAGGCTGTGTGTCATCTCTGTGGCAGCATTGGGCCAATGTCCAGTGTTAGCCGGTATTTGTTGTGGAATGTAATATGGCAACGCTATATCCCATGCAATGGCCCATGTAAGCCGGCAAATGGATTTAATAAATAGTAATATGTAATATATTTCACTGAATCAAAAACTACAATTTGAATGGTGTACCCCCACGAACAATTGGAAAGATACATGACTTGGGTGTTACAATAAATAGTTCACTTTCTTGGAATAGTCATATACAGACGAAATTGTATACCAGTATATATATGTAAAGCAACTCGAATAAGTGGTTTAATTAAGATTACGCATACTTTTGGTGTAACAAATTGTGTAATGTACTGCTCACTATAGTCCATATTGTACCTTAGTATGAGTGTGTCATAAAATCGTGATGTTTCACAAATGTTTTACCCTTTAAATTGCATATTGACTATAAAATAAATAACGGTTCAGTAGCTCTGCAGGGCTATTGGAAAACAAGGGGCGGTGTAGCCATTTGTAAATCATCACCTGGTCTGGGGGTCAGGTCATCGGAAATATCACTCCAAGAAAAGATTAAAAATCACCCCAGAAGAACGTCACTTTTTCCAGATTTGTCATCTTTCACGGCGACACGAAGGCCAGCGAGGTGATCATACACCTGCTAGTATGCTCGTCATTTAACCTGTTAAACACCAGGGTCGTCTTAGTTTCCATTATAAAATAATCCTGATTTTTAAAATCCTTCGATACACACTTCATCCCGTATTATTCTTCTTGAGTTTGTACCGTGTATTGCAGTATAGGATCTATTAAATTCAACGTGTAGCTTTTCTGCGACATATTTTTCATGGTAAAACATGACCTGTAGGGCTTTACGGGTTAATATTGTACGACATTGATAGGGCCACCTGTATGACAGGCATATTAAGAATAATAGAGCCAAGCTGACCATCAGGGGCTATTCACAGTGCCCACATTAACGCTTACGTCCCTGAAACCAATATGTTTCTTTCAAGTGAAGTCGGAATTGCTAACGCAATTCTACCTTCAATTGAAAGAAAAATAGATTGACTTAAAATAGCATTCATGTAAATTCATCCCAGTTTAATTCACCTGTAATGAGTAATTTGACGCGGCCGTAGAAGCCTTGCGGTGATTGAGAGCGGGTAGCGGGCCTCATACGTTCATAGCGTCACAATGGCCGATGCAGAAGAGGCTGACACGGCTCGGACACGTGTCACATCTCGTGACGTTTTATAGGCGTTCTGGGGTCAGAGGTGACGTCACTGGCCGCGCCGTCAGGGGTCAGAGGTGGTCGGACACTGTGAGGGCCGGTCAGCGACCCGGCCGGACACCGCCGGACGCAGGAAGCCACAGTTATTGCCGCCAGAATACACCCCCGTCATTTTTTCAACATTGGTGTCACTAGCGCCTGCATGGCACACCCACAACACTTTATTGACTAGTTTTGTAGGAAATTTCAGATAATATACGGTTTCCAAGCATACGATGGAACAAGTTAGTTAGTTAGTTATCTCATGTCCAAGGTCAGCCTCCCTTGAATTGTTCACCTATTTTTCTGAGGTGTGAGATGAGAACCTACTTTCGTTGAACAATTTCAGTTATGCCAAGGCAAAATAAAGTAACTACTTAGTTTTAAAGTAAGCAGTTAATACCTTTTGACTTTGTACAGCAGATTTAATAATGCAAAAAGTGTATTTCTATTATATATGCTCTGTATACACGCGTATTGCATCGTAATGCTATTCTGCTTTGGTTGATATTAAACATAGGTAATACAATGTATATTCGAATGGTCCGATACATTTTAAGTACATGCTAAGTTATAAAATATATATGGCAAATTGTAATTACGTGCCTTTTTAATTTTAATTTGAAATTGTTTGTTATTGAAAGTATTGTTGCAGGAAATTTCTGAGTTAATTGAACAATTGAACTACTTAAGGTGTCGCTTAGAAACGTATTTTATAGCTAACAAATGTAAGTAATATTTTTTTAAGAAATGATCTTTCAATACATAATAGTATATTTAAATTTCTAATCTATTATGATGATTTTCGAATTAATAACTATGTATTTATCAAGGTATGTATACATGTTTGTGTGCATAACTATAATTGATTATCAGAGCTTGTAGTCCTATGTACATATGGTCTCACCTCGTTTAACCTAAATTCATAACACGCAAAGCCGTAATATATTATAATTTGTCAAACAATTACCAGATATTTAAACATCTGGTGTTGTATTCACCCTGCATTGTTATTATCTGTAAAAATTAAGGTGTTCAACTGCTATGAATATGTGAACATGGAAAGTTATTGAAAGAAAAACAATTTCATGTCACGATCACGTAACATCATATACCGTAAAAAATAAGCAATGAAAATAAATATATTCATGTGCCTCTGCGGCCTGCATGCACATACAAGTTTTTTTTGTGAATATGTAACTCGGTTTTTTCAACGCTACCTCGTTCTTTACTACTTAGCCTTCTGCTAAGCCTTAACTGCTATAGCCGTTCTCTTTTTAATTTGTCTTCAAATACGAAAATTAGAAAGAGAATGCAACATTAAATGTGTTATATTAGCATATGTTTCGATATAAATTGTACATATGAAACTAAGTTTCACGCATTTGAATTATTTGCGGGTCGCGTTAGCGAAACACAACTTCATGTAGGTAAAAATTAAAATTTTGTAAATTAGTCTTTAAATTCCAAGCCTTATTTGTAAATTCCATGGGATCTTGTTTTTAAAATTAAGACTTCCAACAATTATGAATCCACGTGGATATATGTTGACAAATTGAAGTGATGATCCCATCAACAAAACACAGATTCCGATTCAGATTACATTTATTGGACATACATAAGAAAACAAACAAAAGAAATATCCTAATTCATGTCACGAGACAGTAACTAAGATACAATATGATCGCTGTCGTAAAAATTACTTATGAGACAGCATCGTAATCAGATTGCAAAATAATTGAAAGAAGAAAATGAAGATTTCATTGGCACACAATAAACCTTTATACAATGTCGCCCCCAGAAGTCAACGGATGCCAATTGCCATTTTGTACATTTGCCAATTGCCATTTTGTGCAACATCAAGTGTGTGGAGATCTCAATTAGACAACGCGGCATGGTTGAATGGGTACAATACTACAGAGGTCAAGAGCTTAAATAAAATTGTATTCTATGTTTCTGGTTTCAAATATTAAAATTCATCCTAAAAATGTTCAAAACGTCGCCTCGGAGCTAAAGGATCCTATCCGCCACTCTAACGAGTGTCAGATAGGATACTTTAGCTCTGAGGCGACGATAACTAAAGACAGAAATAATACAAAGTACATGGAGAGCATTTTGAACTTATTGTACTCAAGTGAAATGAAATTAAACATGAAAACACGAATGCCAAACACTCTCGTGTATATATGTTCACATAAGGGATATATTGATATAATATATGTGATATGCACAATGTTTAGACGCTCCCAATGTTCAGCAACCAATTTGAAGACAACATAATACCATAACCTCTTCTGCAGATTTAATCAAAAAGAAAAAAAATCAAGCACATAAATTTCCGAAAGCAAACTTGGAATACATATTTTTAAGTCAATCGAAACATATAAGAGCTTACACAATAGATTTGTCTGCATGGTTGTCAATTTGACATGGTTGGAGCATTTCTTTAATTCCTATTTTTAGTCTCACCTTCCGTGCTGGTTACACTGATGTATATGGCAGGAGGTGGGGGTTGATCTAAATCTGCACATTGTTCATCCCGCATGCACAAATAAACTAATAAATATTAGAAACAGCCTTATTATATGTCATCAGTCAAATATGATGACACACGTCGGGCCAACGTTGATCCAACGTGTTGTCAAAGCTGTGAGCCCCGTGACGGTGTCCATCGTGACAAATTAGAGACGGAAATAATGGTAACTACCGTCATTATACTGCTAATCGCCGCTTAGGCCTTATGTTATACGAGAAGAACAAGTTACTGTCATTATCATATCATGCTGGTCCATTATCGCTCACCCACAGTGTCAAACGTCACAGTATTCATTCAGCTGTTAGGACCAGCACTCCTGACTCCTGACCAAAATTATGGCAGGCCATGCATGGTTAAAGGGAATTGATAAATTGCTATTATAATATGGAGTACATGAATTCATTTAGTCATAATGTCGTCTAAAGCACGACAGGATTACAAATACAGACGCGACAAAAACACCTCATGTGGTATTTTGGTGTGGCTGCTCACATATACTATTAGACGAACACTAATACGACATCACCCAAAATAACATATGAAACAACTTGAAAACCGTATTCTCAATCGTACATATGTGACTGCACCTTACCCATTAAAGCGTTGAAATATGTCTCTATAAACCATGGAGACCTAAGGGTTTTTTTTAATTCGAAATCATCATAAATGTCTTAGTTAGGTCTTTCTGATTCATTTGAATACCTATGTCATGGGTCTACGGTCATTATAAATCTTTTTACTCTTACAGTGCGGGGATCGACTTTAGACGTCAGAATCTGACGTCTACAGACGTCAGATTCCGACGACTAAAGTTGATCCCCGCGCTGAAAGGGTTAAAACTGGAAGTATAATTTTATTGATTTGTTTTTTTTTACGTTGCACCTTGTACTGTATGATAGGCCTGTAATATTGCGGCAAACACGAAGTTCACGTAATTCTGCTTTGCAACGTCTAAATTTGCATGGTGGATTTGTGTGGAAGAATTATAATGACCGTTCTGTGTGTGTGTGGGGGGGGGGGGGGTGGCTACCCAGCTTAACCCAGCCCACCCAGCCTATCCGGTCCTCATTGGCTGTGTTGCCAAACTGATACTTATGTGGGCTGAGCTTATACGCTATTCAGTGTTTAAAACACAGTTATAATCATCGTAAGGACTGGAATATGTACTACCTTTTGTCAATGGGCAATCCCTGCAAGCAAACACGAGAAGCAGCACCAATGTGAACTTAACCTTTTCACTACCATACATGACGGAAATTTCCGTCGTCATTCGTCAATGAACGTAACCATAAAATGACACAAATTTTCGTCAAATATATACTACATTTATGTATTTTTCGTCATTTGAAGCTGGAAATTGCGTTAGCAATTCCAGCTTCAAATGACGAAAAATAGAACTCGTACACCAGTATATCTGGATCCTGGCATGCACCCCGGCCTGGAAGTCAAAGGGTTAATAGTGGGCCAGCTTCGATCGTCCATTGGATTTATGTTCCGTGTTTGATGTGATATTTTTTTACAGTTATATGCTATATGTGACAAGAATGGAGGCCCTATGAGGGAATAAATGGGATGTAAGCCTATGCATTTCTTAATATTCGACCAGTAACATTTAGACTTCTGGGGTGTCATGCATGCCCTCTTTTCAAAATCATTTGAACTGTGTGACCAATGGGGTTAGTCGGCGTTGATGCTTACGTTAGAATACGAACACGATGACCAGTGACGTTTGCACGCAATTTATGTCATCATAACGATAAGGCGTGTTCAACCGATCGGTAACTTTTCGAAAGTTCGACTGAATTAAAAAAAAAACTATATTTCAATAAGATTATAAACTATTGTCCAAATTATCAGTATACTTGTGTACATGTACCTTATTACCATGTTAATACAGCGTACCAGGAATGCAAACCTATTATGCATTTCTGAGCGTACGTATATAACAATGAGTACAGAATACATGTCATTGTCTACGTGTTTAACTGATGTTTATTTTACAGCTGCATTTATATCTATTTTCACATTTTGTCGACAGACATCCTGAACGTTCTGCTCCAATGTATATTTTATTTACATATAAAAAAACAAAGATATTAATATCAATAATTTTAAGCTTTTCACTACCATACATGACGGAAATTTCCGTCGTCATTCGTCAATGAACGTAACCATAAAATGACACAAATTTTCGTCAAATATATACTACATTTATGTATTTTTCGTCATTTGAAGCTGGAAATTGCGTTAGCAATTCCAGCTTCAAATGACGAAAAATAGAACTCCTACACTAGTATATCTGGATCCTGGCATGCACCACGGCCTGGAAGTCAGAGGGTTAAGCAGAGACCGTTGTGTGACATATATAAGCAAATAGAGTTTTTTGAATTATCTATTATTTCATTTTACTATGCTATGTTTTAAGTTATAGGATAAAATGCAATTAAAGTGTAGTATTTTCTAAGTGAGAACATATGGGAAAGTTAAACAAAGTTATTATTGAAATAGGTCTATATCCCTAAATATTCAGTAGAAACTGACTAGATATGCGGCGTTTTAGACATTTATAGCCGGGCAGACAGACGGGATGTTTTCCTCTCTCTCCAGGTAATCACAGAGTCTTATTCACGGCCAATCACACACACAGTGGCACCTGATTGTTTCTTCTTACAACAGCTGCCCGCCATGTTTGTTTGCCCATCCTTTCGCCAGGGGGCCAGCTGTGACGTAACGATGACGTGTACTCACGTGATGCACCATGCACGACGGGTTGGCTCAGCGCTAGGTCAAGTATGGGCCAACATCGCAGACGTTGGCCCACACTTAATCAAGTGCTGGACCGGGTCATGTCTCCTCACGCTAGTCTGAAAAAATGCAGAAACCCTGTCCAGTGTATATTGTTGACAGGGTATTTCAGAGAAAGATCTGTTTTATGTGAATCTAGTTATTTTGTTACGTTCTGCAGGGAACAACACGATGCCACGAGAGACAAATTCACTACTCGCATTACATTTTTTTTTGAAACACACTAAACAATTCCAGGTGGCTCCTACTCTATTTCAATGCGCATACCAGCATTATTACGAACAGACTCATGTATTATATTTATGGTAAAAATGTCATCTAAAAATAGTAAAACAAATATTACAATATGGTCTCACCACCCTAAATAACACGAAATCTGACCAGGTGTCTACTAATTATGGAATCATCACACAAAATAATTTTAATGTTTCTGTTCCTACCTCCGTTGAATTAAAAACATATATAAACAGGCTATAATTTTGTGAATATTTAATAAGCACACTTTGTTTTCGTCATGCAGGCTATCAGATATAACTGTTTCATGATAATATAATATAATCTCCCAGGGGTACAGTGGGTTAAGAGGATGTGTGTCTGGTCTGTAACAGAGGGTAAAAATAAGAGCTAATTTTGAGCTGTTCTGACATTTATACACGTCATGGACTGTAGCTCAAAATCTGTCTGGCTACCAAACATAGATGGGACTTGTTTTTGAAAAAGGACAGATCAGGTTTTGTCATGATATGCGACACTATATGTGGATTTTATCAAAAAGAGGTGAAATCGGCCCTATGGTATTGAGGAAGTTTCAATGGGAGCGGCATTTGGGGTGGTGAGACCATGAAAAACATTGATTGATTTATTGATTGATTGATTGATTGATTGATTGATTGATTAATTGATTGATTAATTGATTGATTGATTGATTGATTGATTGATTGATTGATTAATTGATTGATTGATTGATTGATTGATTGATTGATTGATTGATTGATTGATTGATTGATTGATTGATTGATTGATTGATTGATTGATTGATTGATTGATTGATTGATTGATTAATTGATTGATTGATTGATTGATTGATTGATTGATTGATTAATTGATTGATTGATTGATTGATTGATTGATTGATTGATTGATTGATTGATTGATTGATTGATTGATTGATTGATTGATTGCAGCATTCCATAATTATAAAGTGCAGATGTATTTACAATTAAAAACAATGACATTGGTATTCCGATATATACGTATTACTATTCAAAATGATAGGTCTATTAAATTGCAGCTAAGAAAAATGACTTATTAAAATGGATTTTTGCTTCGCTTGACAACTATATGACTTTATACTAAAATTTAAGCTATAAACATTTTTGGCTGTTTTTTTTACATTTTTTCACATTTATTTTAAATAGCGCTATATACAAACCCAAAATCTCACGTTGGAATCAATTGAGGTTAAAAGCTGTTTCAACAGTACTATAGTAAATTGCACCTTAGCCCTATTAAAACTAACTCACTCTTATCATGCTTATGAATGCTGCACAAAAAAACTGATATTTGAAATTGTCCAATGATTTTTCAAAGCATAATTTCCCTATGATCAGCTGTTCAAATAACTGTGAAAATGCTGGGAATATTTATTGCGTTACCGTGGAATTTTAACATGCATAATAATTATTATAGTCAAGCCCGAAACATCTATATATCACTGTATGTATACCTATGAAAGGCGCTTCACAATTGAAAACCATATCAAATCATATCACGCATTCTTGATAATGGATAAACGGAACCGTTATGCACGTAGGCTTAGGCTGCCTTACAAAAATAAAAGGCGGTAACTGCTGCTTTTTCATGTAAGCAGCTACTACCTTTTGGCTCTGTAGAGCAGTATATTTTATAAATGGTTGGCGAGATGTGCGTGCAGGAAAAGATAAAATGGTTAATGTGAAAAGCTTGTGTCGCCCCGCCTCTGTCACGACACCCCGCTGTACCAGATGAATGCGGAAGATTGAATTTGAAATATTTTCAGTAATACCCGAGTGAGCGCAGTCCCAGTGAACACAAAACATTTGTATAACATTTGTACAACGTTGGACCAACGTCAAAGACGTTGGGCTAACGTTGTACAAATGTTATACAAATTTTTTGTGTCTACTGGGTGGGAACTGTAATCATCAAAATCTGCTTATTCCACTCTATATTATGTTTATTTATACCAAAGTTCAAAAATGTGCGATTGCATGGGTCTCGGTCATTTTATAGACATTATTCTATTAATAGATGTATTAAGCCGACAATCGCTACCGAGATTGTACATTGGACCTGCCGAATGGCATGGCTTAATTTACAAAAATATGTGCAGTAACTGCAATTTATATGCTATAGATAATATTTATTTCAGCCGAAAATGTTACTGTAATCAAAACTCAAAAATCGTTAAAATAAAATTATTGCATTAAAGATATCTTGCATTTGTACTTTTCCGAATCGCTAGTGATTCATCTTGTATTTTTTCCCCGACCAGATCATGTGGCTCTGCAGTCAGCCCTTTCATACACCCCTGACATATAATTACCTATAGAACACTAATTGTTCATTACTTATTCAAGGCCCGTCTTATTGTGCGCATTGGGCAGGTGTGTGCGTGAGGGCATGGCGGGGCATGGCGGGGCATGGCGGGGCATGGCGCACAGGGGCCGGGGCCAGAGGGTACTCACTGCGGGTCACCTTGGAGACCCGCCAGCCCCGCGGTTGCCCTGCCGACAGGCCCAGGGGTGACCCGGGGGCAGCAGTATCTTTGATTAGACCCGCCGGTGCCGGCTGGTTGCCGCATAATCGCTGCGGCTGCACGAACTTTGGCAGTGCGGCCTGCCCCCGGTGTCATGACATGGCGTGAACAGAGTCATTCTGTGCTGGCCCCAGATGCCACGGGGCCTCGCTAAACCCCGGGCTTACCACGGCAAATCAACGCTGGGCCAACGGCAAATCAACGCTGGTCCAGCGTCTTCGACGCTGCCCCAGCGTTGATTTGCCGTTGAGCTCGTCCCGCTTCTTATTGCAGCAGACAAAACTGGATTCGCAGCTAAACACACAAAACACGTAACGCATAGAGCAGGTCTGAAACATCTGACACAAAACTAGAGACTGCATGCTAATATCTCTGCCACACTCACCTATATATACGAAGGCCGTACTCACCATTTTGGGAGCATTTCTAGTGGCCTTTTGGTCAGTACGTCATTCGTATCGGTGATTGTGACCGAGGTGTACAATGCATATTTGTAAAAAAAAGCAAGCATCATTATACGGACATGATAGTATTTGAATTTGTAGAGTGTGACGTGCATAGATGCATGGAGAAGGAGGTGTGATGTGTATGTGATTAAATATTATAACAGGAATTATCGATACCCATGCACAATTGTCAGAAGATAACACACATATACTTGGCATGGAATTAATAAAGCCTACACACATTAGGTTCCTATTAGGTCTACAATGACAAAATGAACTGAACAGCTTCATATAGTATGATAATGTGCTGACAAACCTCACAGAAAAATAGAAACAAATCACAGAAAAATATAAAATCAATATAACACACCACACACACCACACCACATTCCATTATCTCCATGCGTAGTTATATTATATTTACTGGATGGTCTGCAGGTCAGAATAATGTGTACAGGTGCATGCGACTAGACCGAAGTCTGTATATCTTATCTAAACAACAACTGAATGACGGTCGGTTATTAGCTGATTTCTCCATAGATAACAATCTCAGTATTACTCTGCTCTCACTCCATCACCACACTGTCACTCTCGCCCAATGCTGGTTTGATGTTGGGCCACCGTCTGCGACGCTGGCCCAACATCTAACCAGCATTGTGGGAACTTTCGTGTTGATTATTTATGAAATGTAGAATATACACTATGTTTCTTCTGTGTTTTAGACTTCCAGTTTCAAATAGTTCCACAGCAAATTTATCATAGTGTCCCAGCAGACACAATACGTTAAATCAATGTTGGTTTACCGTTGGTCCACCGTCTACGACGCTGGACCAACGTTAAACCAACATTGATTCAACGTCTTGTGTCTGCTGGGTTATGTCATTATTTACTGCCCCACCCTGAGAGTCCATGCCTTCACGCTGGTGTCCTGGATCCCCACTGTGGGTGTTTGGGATCGTGCCTTGCCTCACTCAGTGACTGATGTTAGTGACGCCTGGCCCCGTTGTGGGGCGCCCTGATCGCCCACCCAGGGGCGACCCCAGAACACACCTCATTGCTTGTAGCTTCCGGTCATGCGCATACGGTACCCTAAGGTTCCAGATCATTCGCTAGAGGGCACCAGGGACACTGCTTTGCAAATTAGACAGAGGATCGGATGAGTGCCGGCGAGACCCCAGGTTCAAATTGACTTTCAAATATAGACAAACGGAAAATTGGGCGCTTTGACCTTCTAGTCTTCATTGCAGTTAATACTTTAGTGTCACTATTAACTGAATCAAATTGGGCATATTAACCCTCTCAGTGCTATAGACCTAATAACACCTTATGCCATAATTTCATTACAGCACATGTAGACCCTGCTATTTATGTGTAGTGTATTATATCAATTCCCTCCAAAAAAATGATATATTGGAATTGGCCTTATAGATGTTTTCCCGCCTAGTTAAAAGTAATTGCTGCATAGGAAACTAACAAAAACATATTTTCAAGAACAGGTCCCGTCTTTTTTGTGGTAATATTGCTGTGCATTTTCTGAGCAAATTTCGACAAGAAAATAAAACTATACATTTTTCAATATTTACATGAAAATAAAAGCTGAATTCTTCTACAATAAATATTCCCATGTTTTTTTCACCGTCGTGCCACACAAAGGGGCAACACTGAAACGTGAAGCAGATGCTGTCTTTTGTGCTGCAGTGACGTCATTTCCGTTGCGGCTGATACAGTGATTAGCACAGTGTCAGGATCGCCTGGTCATCCCCAAAAACAAGGGGAGGCTTGCTTCAGCGCCGGATCATTGCTTGTCCAACGTCGAAGACGTTGAACCAGCAATGATCCGGCGCTGAATTAAGGCAAATATTTTTAGTCCTGGGATCCAGGCAGTCTGGATCTGATTTCTGTCACCCGGTCTCACCCGCGCGTCATACACACAGTCATCACCATGCCATAACGGCTTAAGTCCCATCCTATATATTAAAACCAAGGATACTAGTGTTCTAGTATCCTTGATTAAAACCAAGAAGATCCATATAGTGAAAATGTCCAGCGTTCAATCTACACAATCTTATATTGTCGCCAAAATGTCAAAAGGGTCGTATCTGTCGCAGAATGGTCCCTACAATCCTTAGTGCTGTTATACATAGAAATATACTTATAATAAAACCTCTGTGTATGTTCTGTGCAGTTGTAGGTGCATAAATGAAAGCTGACTTATTAATGCCATTTTTGTTGTTTCTGTATGTTCTAATTGTCAGTTTGAAGCAATATCGGCAAAATTGTATTTATATAAAAAACAATGAAGTGCTTTACTAACTAAATCGATCACCAGCATCAAGTGACATGATTTATTATTCGCACTATGCCATTTGTTGCACTCATGTGGGAAGTATTTTTTTACGAAGGGGATATAATTTGATCGCTATGCTACATATTAATGCATGTATACTTTTATATCTGAAAATTACAGATACTTGAATTGATCACATTATTTTTTAAGGCCGTACATGTATTATGTAACACAATAATTATTATATGGTTATTGTTTGTTTATTAGCAGAGACTAAAATACAGAGCTACAGGATAATATAACGGCATTGTGTTAATATGAAAAAGTGAAAAATCAACATTTATTAATAATTTATATCATGCCATTTTTCACGATAAATGCACTATCCTGCTCACTGCAATCGTCAAATAAACCAAATAAACCTTATTAACCCTTTGACTTCCAGGCCGGAATGCATGCCAGGATCCAGATATACTGGTGTAGGAGTTCTATTTTTCGTCATTTGAAGCTGGAATTGCTAACGCAATTTCCAGCTTCAAATGACGAAAAATACATAAATGTAGTATATATTTGACGAAAATGTGTGTCATTTTATGGTTACGATCATTGACGAATGACGACGGAAATTTCCGTCATGTATGGTAGTGAAAAGGTTAAGTAAATATACGATAAATGTTGAACACATGCCATGATATCGTGCCGGAGTTCTTATATTGCATGGACTATAATATATCGCTGCACAGTGTCCATTCCATTTTGATCGCGGTGAAAACGAAGAGGATATGCTGAGAAATGATGATTATTTTCTGGGTCTATGGTAATATTATTGGCGGGTCGGGGAGGTTTTATTATCAGTCCAGGAGTGTGCATGAAAGGACGAAACACCCAGCACGTACCAGACGCGCATACCCAATGTTGATTTAATGTTGGCTCACTTCCTACGACGTTGGTTTAGCATTGGATAAACGTCACTCTTACCCGGGATGACAGACATTGCTGTAGTTTTAGCTATCAATGTGGGCTACAATTTATTTTCGAATTTGCGTAAATTATTGCGATAAATTAAAAGAAAGAATGCTATTATTTTAATCGAATCTCAACAGTTGATGACAATTCCAAATCGGCTGAAACGTTGTAGAATTTACCTTTTAAAATATAATGAAAAATGATATTTTTTTTACCCAATGATAGGCCTATCGAAGATTAATCTAATTCAATTTATATGTGCAATATCATAGTGTATGGTTTGCAATGAAAAATATCCTGTCTGGGTAAATATAATAATGATGATGTGTAAAATATATTGGATATGAAAGGGTGTATCTGCCACTTAGCAAAGTGGCAGATACACCCTTTCATATCCAATGGGATGATATTTACACGGTATTGTTTACATAATATTCATTGACAAAAGTGATGTGATCCATATCGTGGGACAGACTTCTTTGAATAATATTTTATTTTATATAACCATGTATTTGTAATATGTCTATATAATATGTTTTTAGTACATCTAAATTTATACAGACTTTTTTAAAGGATACTTTATTTTATTTTATATAACCATGTATTTGTAATATGATTATATAATATGTTTTTAGTACATGTAAATGTATGTGATTTTGCCGATACAATGTTAATTGTTGTGCAAATAAATTTGATTTGATTTGATTTGATTTGATATATGTATACACATGATACATGAATCCCTAAACAATATTATTCTATATGTTTCGAACTTAATCGAAATTGTGAAGGAATCTTCCTTTTCCGTATTCAGTGAATATATAGCACCTATACTGTGCTTAGCAAACAGCAGTAACCGCTCACTTGAAAAGTAATCAGTTACTGCTGTTAACGGTGACACGGCATTGCAGGCAGTCTGCACCATTAGATGTATAGCCGGTATGGCGAGGCTAGATGATAACATAGATAGATTCAGTCATGGACCCAGCATAGGCAGAGCGCCGCCGTGTCATCAAATTGTATTATTTTCTTATGCGTCATATGGGGCCGGGCCACGAAGGCCACCCCCTGTCCCCCAAGATTGAATTGTCCGGTGTGACGTCACTCAAATAGAGTTGCGCCTTAATGCGGGGTCAGACAGACATGATGCCGTGGCGTGGCCGGGTGGCCGGGGTTGGCCCGGACCTGCCCCCGGGGTGCCGGCACGGCGGCCCCGTGTCACGACAGGCCGGCCCCGACCTCATCCCGGGCCAAACAAGCCACTTCCAAAGTGACACGTTTGCCGAGAATAAATGGAAAAAAGATTCCCGGAAGGTCGGCTGCCGGGTTACTGTACTGTCTGCGAATAGTCCGCTGCAGCTGGCTTACGAGATGCAGGTCGCGGTGAATATTTTTGCCAATTCACTGGTGCGAATTGGCAAAACAAACGACGACAATACACGAATTCGTACACCCTATATTTACCAAATCAGTTGCATTTCGACGTTCAATTCGGCCTGTGATAGGACCATAGCTCTGTTCTGAAATTTGTGAAATGAATCTCTCCTGGATCTGAAATTAGCGAAATTGTATTGAAATCTCTTCTGGATTTACTGTATATCGGATAAGTAATGTAGGAGAGAGAGGCACAATCAGAAATGCTGTCAGGGCCGGGACGCGTGGTAAAGGGCTTATCCCGAGGGTCCCTCTCCCCCCCCCCCCCCCAGACAGTCAGCCAGAGTAGTCACAAGTATATTCATGGCACCGGGGGGTAGGGGGAGCAGGCTTTCAGGTCACACCCGCACCCCAAGATTAACGTGCTCGCGTAATGGAGGTCGCGGCGCCAATATGCACGCCGGCAATAGCCGGGTTGCCATGCCGTCCCTAGATATATGCTCCAGGTGGCCCCGGGGGTCGCGAGCTCTGCCCGGATCCTGGCAGCAATTGGCGGCGGGAGCCGGCCTCTGGGCGCGGGGTGGCGCCCCGCACTGAATGGGCATGAGCTGGGGGTCATCCCGTATGCGAGCCGGGGCAGGGGCTTGGACCCCCGGTCACCCTCCAGCGTATCTATAACCCACAGACGTCCTGGTCATGTCGCTGTGTCCTGCCGCACGTTGGATCGGCTCCGGCTCGGCGTCTGCGACGCTGGGCCGGAGCCGATCCAACGTGACCCCCCCTCCACAAAGGATTGCCCCACACCGTGGCCTGCTCTGCCCCACCCCACCCGCCCTGCCCCAACCCGTGCCCAGTCACAGACGGGCCGACACGCCACCAGTCTCATTTCCGTACGAATTCCTACAAGTTAATTTGATACAGCCCGGGCTAAGGCCGCGACGCCGGGCCCCCATACTGATTCCCCGGTCGTGGAGGGGGGGGGGGGGTGATCCATACTGATCCCTGTCGTGGGGTCCGGGGAGGAGGGGGTGGTTCACTGCCAGGCCAGGCAGTCCTCCCCACTCCCTGACATCCCTCCGTAATTGCCTGTCCGCCGGCGGAGCTCCGCCACCACAATAATTGTCAGATCGGGATCAATGCGGAATTAAAAATCTGCATCCACCAGACAGCGGGAATCCTCACTACATGCAGGGATCACTAAGGTTAGAGAGGGATTGTCACGGCGAGGGTTCGAGGCCTTCATGTCGAATGAATATCAAAGACCAACATCACGATGATTCTATTCCATTAAATGTGGGAATTGCTGATGCAACCTCCCCCCCCCCTTCAATGCCACATATATTGTTATTATAATAATATTAAAAATAGTGTGTAGCCATGCATTTTTTCCAAACACCTGAATTATAAGATATATGAAAAAGAAGACATAGAATTATTTTTTACTAAAGTTTAATGCCCATGTCAGTTTTTCTAAGTATTTATATTGTGTAAGTATTTTATTCATATGAACAGTTGTGGAGAAAACTGACTCAAAACTACTTATGGACACACATAAAATAACAACATTAATGATTCTTCCTCATTTTATTGTGAGGCATAAAATCATTCCTTTTCCAGTAAGCATATAGGCCTAACTGATTTGACATAATAAAGCTTACACACCTAGAAGATGCTTTAATATTGCGGTGAGTTGATCTGGATCATTTTGTTTCTAATTAGCCATCTTATCTTTAAATCAAAGCTCTCACATTGTACTTCTTGGACAAACTACAGATGAGACCCTTTCGTTTCACGAGGACGCATACTGTCGTGCAAATCCAAAAGGAAGTAACTGCTCGCTTTTCAAGCTGTTACTTCCATTGATTTGGCTTTCATAGTATAGATTGTCATGGAAGATCGCGAAATTGATATCACAAACATTGAGCCCAAGGTCATGACAATAAGACACATTACTTTTATAAATCTGAACAGAAGGATACTTCAAAATGTATATTTTTATTAATAATCTGTCGCTCATTTCATAATAAGCAGGATCCACTTTTATCATTATTGTCAGTTCACATTTTTCCTGGAAATCCCTGGGCTGTGTCATATTCATGGAGCTAGGAATTTTAATTCGTCACATTCATAATTATTATTTGGGTGCTAGCTATACTGCCTTGCAAAGTCAAAATACAGCAACTTTTGGTTTTGCCAAGGGAAATGGAATCAGATTATATTTTCCTTGGTTTTTGCGAAGCATTATACTGAGACAAACATATATTTTCCGAAGAGGTGTTGACAGTAGAATCCCTAGATGATGATTGTGCTGTCACCATGTTGTGAAACCCAACCACACACGCGTAATATATTATCAAAAGACCTACATTGTGAAATTCTATAATTGAGAAGAATGGGGATTTCGAGAGAGTGGTCAGTTAGTGGTCAGTACATCTGACCAGTCATCAGCCTGACACACGAGGACGCGACCCTGACCACCGAAAAGTCCCCCCCCCCCCGCCCTGCCATGCCCGCGTCACCAGAGGGGGTAGGGACGGATCCAGACTTAGGATTCTATCCCGCCCCGGCCTGCCACGGGGTCCCCTGCACAGTAATAACACTGTATTGACAGATCAATTGCATTAATTTTATCTCTTTGCCATTAGTCAAAATTCCAATCGGTCGTCGCTGCCGTGTCGGGTCGGGGCCCGGGCTGACAGGCGGGGGGGGGGGGGCGAATCTCAGCAAACACAAAACATTTGTACAACATTTGTACAACGTCGGGCCAACGTCTTCGACGTTGGCCCAACATTGTACAAATATTGGACAAATGTTTTGTGTTTGCCGGGATCTAATGCCGGGGCCAGGGGTGACGCCCCGGCGCCCGGGCAGGGATGAAATTTTCATGCAGCCGGCGTGGCCCCGCGAGGCCGGCCCGAGATGGATTGGCCTAACTTGTCAACTGTGGATATTCGGCCCGGTCGCCAATCTCCACCCTGTTATGTGGCCTGTCACTTCCCACAGGATCCAGATTTTACATCCCCAGCCACAGGGAGCACGGTCCATAAGGAATACACGGATAGCCGTGTATCGTGGATATAGGTACCCAACAAACACACAACATTTTTACAACATTTGTTCAATGTTGGTCCAACGTCGAAGGCGTTGGGCCGACGTTGCAATCAACCCCTTACGGATCGAATATTGATCACAACCGATTTCGAAATAAATTTTAATGGAAATATCAACTGTAATTAATTGATATGATTGCGTACCCTTGGAGTTTAAAAGGTGTATCTGCCACTATGGCACATACACCCTTTAAAATCCAAGAGGATGATCAGCGAATATCAGGTCAACACTTTATTAACGTGAGTTGCTTGATATCACACCAACTGATTAGTTTTACTTTACCTGCAATATACACAAAATTAAACAATTCCTTGATGTCTCATTATAGTGTATCAAACGAATCCGTATAAAATATATACACCAGTCCATCAAAAAGATCTTGAGGAAAAAACGGATCACTTCTAGGTGTAGACCATGTCCAGAATCTGTGCCGTATAATTTGGCTGAGGCGGAGATGTAGAAGAGCCCAGCAAACACGGACGTTGACCCAATGCAGGGTTAATGTTGGGCCACTGTCTTCGACGGTGGGCCAACATTAACCCTGCATTGAGTCAATGTCTCGTGTTGGCTGGGAATTTTGGGAATATTATCACCGGGCCAGGCTCTACAAATCCTGCATCAACAAAGGTCGATTCAATAACCACACGACGCGCACAATGGAGATGAATCTGCTTTGGATTACCAAGGATGAATAATGGGAAAATAACGTGGCCTTATTCAAAATATGAAACATGTAGGCCTAGTACTCAACGTGGAACCACAAATTTAACGGAATGTTGTTCCGAATATTCGTGGTGACATTGTATGTATAATATTTTTGTGTTTGCAAAATAGGCCCATGTTTCGAAATCCACTTGGATGTAATTATTATATAAATGACAGACCAGGATTAGGTTATTTGTTAACGTTACCTTCTGGTGAAATCACCAAATTAAATATGGCGATACATTTTATTGACATTTATTTATCGTCATTTTATTTTCAAGTCAGGCAAGTACGCCTATCTAATTTCACAATAACTATGTTTCTGTATTGTTAAATCCAAATTGTAATAGATCTGAAAATGTGCAATATTATAATAAAAATACACATTACATATGTAATAATAATAAAAGGTGAATAATATAAATGATAAATGATACAAAAAGTAAAACAAATGTTAATAAATATTTTGCTAATACTTTACACTTCCAAACGTCTGTATTTGATACTAAAAGTATAACTCACAAACATTTCTTAGAAAATCACTCGTGCAGCGTACCTCGTCAGATAAGTGGATTAATTTTAAAATGTTGAATAATGTTAATATCCGTTATTTAATAACGTTTCCAGTCCTGTCTTGATGATAATTGCGACGTGAAATGTCAGACTAGATCCATGTCCTGATCCCGAGCATTACCCTCTGTGCACTGTGCATTGGTACAACACATTCACCGTCGGGCCAGTGTTTACCGAGCGCTGACCCAACGTTTTCCCGTCGGATGCAATATTGGTTGAAAACAAAGCCCCGTTATGGAGAGAGGGGTGAGGGTTATTACCCCCTCCCAGCAGACCCTCTGCTTGCTACGGGCGTAAATAACTCCGCATGTCCGCCAGCTTTATCCACGATGTGACGTAGTCAAAGTGCACTGGATTTTCATGACGGCAGAGTTTTACTTTTAATTCAACGGAAACAATTGTCATCCGCACGGCGTCGCAAATCGCTGTAGCGATTCTCGACGCGGTGCGGATGACAATCTGTAATCCGCGTCATGTAGCCCTGCGGTGACGTCGGTGACACAGCGTGACAGAATGACACCTTATGGCAGTGACAGTGGCAGTGACAGTGTCATTATCGTGTGTCATTCCCAACGCATCATGTCTGGCAAAAAATAACAACGAATCTCACAGATATATTAAAGGTACCCACCCATCTTGATAACACTCACTTTTTACATGTAACCTAGATAAAAAAAAGTGTTTTTTCCTTCACAACATGACACTGCCCTGCAAAATACTTCTAAGTTCTCAATTAAGCAATTGAGCCACGAGATTATACACATCGGTCGAAAATATTTTAAGATTTCTTCAGATATCGAGATATTTAGACCATCAACATTTTTAAAGTATCATTTTATAACTAAGCAAATTATATTGAAAAAAATATTTTTGGTAATAATTATTTAAGCGATTCTTCCTTATACAAGCTTGAAAAGTAGTAGAACTAAATATAATAGATTAAATTAATAGAATATTGTACGGAGACATCTTTAGTATGATCTGTAATAATATCTGAATTGATGCATAGTTTCGTCATTTTTTATGTCAAGACAAGAGAATAAACTTTTAGTGTGCTATTCCTTTATATTTTCCATATATACGTCATTATACTTTCAAAATATTTTATCAACTTTCAGCCAAAATGATGTCGATATTCTCCACATAAAGAAATGAAATACTTCACACGACTTACGGATCAATGTAATTGTATTTATTCTCGTATTCAAGATGCTATACAAAATCGTTTCATGTTAGTGGTGTATAGTTTTCAGCAGATTATACGAGACATGAATAATCTCCATATCTATCTCATATCCATAGCAAGGGGTTATTGTATTATTATTTTAAGATCCTTGTTATTTTATTTTGTTTTCAGATTTCCATCATTTTCTGTCTGGCTTTAGTAACGAGGAACTATCCTAACACATTCATCAACAACCGATATGGTGCGTTGTTTTCTATTCATATTAGGTAAATCTAACCTTCGTTAAGAAAAATAAGTCATTATTTCGTACTTTTAAGACTGAACTTGTTGTCACATGTTTATTTTCGACATATTGAATGTCAATTTTTGTAGATTATTTAAATATATTTCGTATATCTAGTGTTTCTTTCTTTTGTATTACATTAAAACTAGGATTTTGGGGGGCGTTTTATGAAGGTTATGTCTGTTATTTTATTATACATATCGCATCAGATAAATTAATAGTGAACCCGTGATTAGGTTTTGCAACCATTCTTCTCACCGCCCAAGCTTATAAAAACCAATAGCGAAGGAGAAAATTTAGTGGAATCTAAAATCCAATTTTGACCAACAAATTAGTATAAAATTGTCGGTTTATCTGAAATACAAATGCAGTATTAATCATGCGCAACAGAAATGAGACATTGATCCAATGTTGTTTTAATGTTGGGCGAGCGGTGAACCAGCATTGAAACAACATCAGGTGAATGTCTGGTGTTTTCTGGGAAATCACAAAACATTTGTGTAACATTTATACAACGTCGGCACAACATCTTCGACGTTGGTCCAACATTGTATACATGTTATACAAATGTTTTGTGTTTGCTGGGATGAGCGCGGTCCACACTACCATCGGGGAAGTAGAGAGGATGGCCCCCTCGGGCTTCTGTCATTTGGCCAAGATCTCCGTTGCCAGACAATATGCGGAATCCGCGTTAGCAGTCCAGAGTTGGTACTACTCTGCCCCAGCTGCCACAACGTCGGTCCAGCGTTAGGTCACACGGGGACTGTGGGGGACTGTGATCCGTGTTTCTTGGATCTTGCGAGGACCTGATTTCCTTCCTGCGCCCAGTGACTTCCTGCGCGCATGCGTGGTACATGGATGACATGGCAGGGGTGGATGTCACGGGCGCACACGACACCATCGTGACGACCACGCCGACTATAATTCTCAACAAATCTGTAATCAAACCATGTAGACATCTTTATGTTTAGAATCAGAGGTGATAAATATAATTACTCTATGTCCTCCTGAGTTGTTTGGTATTTTTTCTCATTCATTCGAGGTTTATTTGCTAAGGCGATGTCCAATTTTAATTGACGGAAAATATTGGCGATTGTGAAATATTTAACATCTTTACCGTTGAATTATTTGCATCTGTCACAACATATATTTTACCAATTTCAGTGTTATTTTGTCTGGTTTGAAATCATGCCTATATAAGTTCACGAGTTGAAGACCCCCCCCCCTCTTCCCCCCCCCCCCCCACACACAAACATGACCTCAATGTTATAATTTATAACCTTTGCGTAGTTATTGTTCTCTT
Organism: Flabesymbios commensalis; assembly: GCA_964017125.1. Lineage (NCBI taxonomy): Eukaryota > Metazoa > Annelida > Polychaeta > Terebellida > Flabelligeridae > Flabesymbios > Flabesymbios commensalis. Next base: position 24,235,597 of record OZ024908.1, on the reverse strand, counting down.
GAATTTGTTTAAAAATGGGTATCATTATTATTAATATTTTAATATTTTATTTTTTTGTCGTTTTTTTGCAACAGATAAAATACCTTTCAAAAGAATTACAAATCAACATAATAATAATTATATAAAAACTTATGTACGACACGTCATATAAACAATATCAAATCAAATCAATTTTATGCCAACTATGTAAAATACATCGTATCATACATATATAATGTGAACTAAACGAGTGATATCTTTTTTTTAACTTTTGAACTATCCCTAAAACAGACATGAATTGTTTCTAGAAAACTATTTTACTAATACTGAAATATGATTGCGAGCATACCTAAAAAAAGATCAATCAAAACTAAAATTTATTAGAAAAGGAAATTTTGACTATCAAATATACTACATTTAAAATTATCTTTACTTTAAATTTATAAAAAGGGTCTTATAAAATATTATTTGTAATAATAATCAGCACATTTATTTTTTATTTTATTTTTTGAATATTAGTTTATAAAAATACATTTGTATTTGATCTTTTATTTCTTTAATGAAGCCTGCAGACAGAAAGCCAAGTTCTGGTGCATGGGTGGATAAAATAACTACTTATGATTTATCTGCCTTCTGCTGCTTTCGATTCATCAACTTCACAAAAGTGAATGTGTGATCACAGGGTGTTGACTAGCCCGCCCACGGGGTGAAGAGGGTCGATGTACATAAGTGCGGGGTACGCTGGTTATGACAGCTTATACAATGAGGTATATTGATGCGATGTCCAGCGTACACCAGGCTATAGTTATAACCCATGCATGCAGGAGACGTTGAGCCACTGTTGGTTTAATGCCGAGCCAGCGTCTGCGACGCTGGCCCGACATTAATCCAACAATGGTTCAATGTATCGTGCTCGCACATATATAAAGAAAGGAGTGATACCAGAGCTGCGGAATTACCACTCTGTGTGCTGGAAATAGGAGTGAAATTTACATTGCAATTTTTATTTGCATCAATCAATGAATTTCTTTTACAATCGATTAATTGATGCAGATTGAAATCGATTAATGTAAGCAAAATGGTGTTAAAATTTGTGCTGATTTTTGTTTATATGAGCTTGTTGAGCCCATTTTTTCTGGTATTTATCATTATATGCTAATTAAATGTTATCTCCCTGGAGCTCAGAATGTTAATGGTCATGCATCACCCTAATATAAAGCACCCCGCAGAGATCTGACAGCCAATTTCAAATTTCATCTCATCCTGAGAAACCCCAGAGTAGACGGGGTGTGAGGGGTGATGACCCCACATTGACCGGGGCCAGGTGCCCCTGCTGCTACGCCAGGGACATCTGGTGGGGGGCACGGCCTGTGGAACCCCGGGTATAGGAGGCCGGGGTCTGGCTCGGGGTGTGGGGTCTCCACCAGGTCGGGGCGGGGCTACCCCGGGGGTGGGGGTGACTGTGTAAGGGGCACGCTCCTTCACCGGCTCCTGTGGTACCCTGACCAGGCGATGACCTCTTGTTGGAAGCAGTATACCCTGAAATATAGGGAACCCCGCACAGTGTCTTTTTTAGTAGAAATTACGTTCTTGCAAAGGGACAGGCCCAGGCTAAAATCATAAAAAAATCGGTGACCTTATTTTGCCTTCTTCATTTGACCATATGATGTAACCATGTCCATAGACTAGAACTGCAAAAGTTTGTTTCAATTTTTTCTGCTGTGCATTCACCAGTTAGGCTAGATATAGAGACGAAATTCCTGATTTCTAATTATGGACAACCATGTCAAAAATAAAAAATACGGGAATTTCGTCTCATATCTAGCCTAACTGGTATGTGCGCAGCACAAAAATTGAATAACTTTTGCAGTTCTAGTCTATGGACATGTTTACATAGTATTGTCATATCAAGAAGCCAAAATAAAATCACTGATTTTTTTATGATTTTAGCCTGGGACTGTCTTTTTAAACCAGCCACTACATTTTTAATTCAATAACAGTCATCAAATATATTGGTAGACTGTTTGAAACGTAAATAAGCATCTTATCTACCACGCACTTCACAAAGTGGCAGATAACCCTTTCATAGCCAACTTCCAATTCCACAACGATGTGACTTATTCAACCCAAGTCATTTTCTAAATGCAAATATTCGTTTTTCTCGCTCACTTGATTTGGCCTTTCAATTGAAAAGCTACCCTGTAAAAAAAATCTCTAAGTCCGATTTTTTTAGAACAATACACCCGCGTTTAAAAGCTACACAACCATTATTATGACTTATATCAGATCTGCATACGTATATTTGTAAAATTTCAGCCACTGTTTTGTTAATAAAAACTGTTCTTAGCCCTTACGACGCTGACATATTTTTCCATAAACCATGGAGACCAAGATTTGTTTTCGATTTTAAATCATCATAAATGTCTTATATATATTCATCTCTTTTCTTTCATTTTAATATCTATGTTATGAGTGTACGGCCATTATATTGTTTTAATTCTGTCAGTGCGGGGATCGACTTTAGACATCAGATTCTGACGGTCCCCGCACTGAAAGGGTTAAACGCATGAAATCGTCACCAGTACCGACCCAGCAAACACGAGACGTTCACCCAATGTTCAATCAATTTTGGTCGACTGTCTGCGACGCTGGTCCAACATTGATTCAACATTGGGTGAACGTCTCGTGTTTGCTCGGAAGAGTTTTTCCGGAGACGTAGAACTCACGTTGATTTGATTAGGCCTATATATAATAAAACAGTTAGAGCATCACTTACAAATAAAGACGTTTTGACTATTTTATATTTATTAGCATTGTAAATAGTGGCTTTTGGTTGTTACAGTAATTTGTATCAGCTGCAAGTCCTATCAGACATGTATAGATTCTTAAGTTTTAATAATTCAACACAAAAAACACCACTGACCAATTGAGAAACCAAAAAAAACGTTTTCTTTAAAATCTTCACATTCGCATATAATTGGTAAAATCACACATATCCCCGTATATATTTTAACTATCCTCGGTTATAGTCTGGATTACACCCACGTGGATAGATTTTATGATGTGTCAGTTATAAATTTAATATTATTACGTATTTCACAGTAAATGAATAACTATCTAACTAAGGGGTAATAATCTGAGCGGTCGAGAGTATATAGTCTTGGAATAAGCATGAAATAGGATTATTATAATTAAGCCTATAATATTTGAATGTTTTTAAAGTTTTAAAATGTAAGTTTTCTCGGACAATCAATCTTTATTTCAAAGTTTCATTTCTTTATAATAATGTAGTGGGACAATATTCTTAGCAATCATTGTAAAAGTAAAATATCTATGCTCCACAAATCAGAGTGGAGTGAAATCTGGGTAATAAATAATTAGATACTGTGGTGTATAGGCCCCTCATAGATATAGATTACATTCAATTATTTTCCCACTATTTGCAAGTTTTATGTCATTACCTGATGTCATTGTCTAGGAGGTGGGGTATATTCTCTGAATTAGTTTGAAATCATAATTTGCTTTTGGATAGTTATAATAACAAAGAAAACCTTTTGACTTAAAAGGGTTGTCATTAAACATTGCTTGAGTCACTATAATATAACGTCAATATGGCCACTCTCCCATCCGATATGTTATTACCACTGCTATCACTGCAGTATAACTTATGACGGTTACCTGATTAATTGAGAAAGGGCAACAATTTGTCATGTTTATATAGGCCTATTTTACATCCTAACGGTCTATGATGATATTTTAAATTGTTTTTACAACCATGGTAATTATGCGATATAACGATCAAAATTACATTCATGGTCGTGTGTAAGACATTGTCATAAAATTATCTGTATACCCTCTTCCGCACAGACTATACCCCGTCCTGAACTAAGGTGGGGGTGGGGGGGGGGGGGGGGGTGCCTGGTCGTGTGTGGCATAGTCTGGGGTATAGTCTTCGATTACCGAGACTAAACCTGGGTATAGCCCAGTCATGGTGGTGGTAATCTGGTCAGTTAGATTCGGATTTAAAAAAATATCGAAACAAAAAAACCTGTTTTACGCATACATTCAGCACTGTTTCCCATGTGTCACAATTATCTAATACATGTATAAGAAACATTGCATTTCTAGTTACAGATCCATGCCATCATTTAGGATTATTACATATGTTTTAGGATGGGTGTGGTGTGCGGGGTCTATTTGATCTGAGTTTTTCCCATTTAAAAAAAATAGACTCCCAACATTGAAAACATTTTTGGGGTAATTTAATTACTTTTGTTGTGTAATGTGCCAATGTTGTTAAGGTGATAAAAATCGATAAACGACACTACATATAACTTTCGATGATATGCATCATCGACTATAAAAAGTAAAACATGTTCTTTTATCACATTTTATATATCAAAATTAAATTTACTACAAAAAAATATTGTAAAGAAGAATAGTGAAATGTATATTTAAATTATTTCACTTCACTAGTTTTATTTTGAGTTTAAATCATATACATCCACTCCTAAAATATTTAAAAAATAATTTTGTATAGCTGAATATATTTATGTATATCATCAAGATTTTAAAACAATATGTTTTGCAAAACGTGAGGCAGGGTGAAGCGTTGGGCTTTTTTGCTGGTGATTCCAATGTATATTATTTATTTATGTATCAAAAAGTTAATAAGATATTTGTTAAATGTAAAATCCGTCTAATTATTTGTATTTATCGTCAATCATTGTGAAAGCAAAGTTTCAGAAATTTGAATATATTTGAAAATCGCTAATAAACATAAAAAACTGCATTTTGACTGGTTGGCAGCACATGCTGGCAGAGTTAGCTCGGCCTATTGGTAGTCCCTACATGTGACCTGCAGTAAAGGTCATTGACCAATAAGATCAGCGGTCAGACGGTGTGGTAAGTCAGGTGACGCCGTGGCCAGCGCTGATTGGTCAGTTTGAGCAGGCGGCCCTTGACCGCCGCCCAGTGCCAGCTGACCAGTTCAACTGAGTGACCAGTAAGGTCAGAGCAAGGTCAGGGAGTGCACGCCCTTTATCTTTATTCATGACCTAAGCGACCAGTAGCCGAGTTCCCAGAGTGGACAGCTGGCCGGCCGCTTAAGTGTTCATTAATAACCATCGAGACCAAAGAGAGGCTGTCATACACGTCAAGAACTGGACAGGTTGGTGTATGGTCGAGTTTTAATAAACGCTTCAATATGTAATTATATACTTTTCATGACAAAAAAGCATTATGATTTAACAATTTTAAAATTGTTTTTCACACTTGACCACTTCTTATGAGAGAAATGACAATAGCTAAAATTTGAAAGGTAAACTCCAATAAGTTATCAAAGAACATATGTCACATATAAAATTATAGCACATTTTAAACATGTTTAACTCTTGGAAATTGATAAAAAATGTATTTTTGCATGATTAGGCCAATTCTTCTTTAATGATTCTGTATTGAAAGTCTAATTGAATAAAGATGTGAAATAACCCATCAGGCCAAAGGTTTGTTCAATTTTAAAACCATCATAAATGTCTTAATTAGCTCTTTACGTTTTATTTGAATACCTATATATGCTATGAGTTTACGGCCATTGTAAATGTTTTACTCTTTCAGTGCCTGATCGACTTTAGATGTCAGAATTTGACGTCTACAGACGTCCGATTCTGACGTCTAAAGTCGATCCCCGCACTGATAGGGTTAAAATGATTCAGTCACGTCGTGAAAACGCACATCCTTTATTATCAAAGTATTTAAAAAAAAAAAAAAAAAAAATTATAGTGGACAAGTTACATTTTAAACTTGCATTGAAAATGGTCACTCTTGTGATTATTACTTTTTGTTTTGTATAATTTCTAATTTTTCTAATCACATTCTAACTAAACAAAATAATCACCTGCTTTTTTAAAATTTACATTAAAAAACTCAGAATGTTAGCTAAGTGAAGACAACATCAATACAGTATGATAATTATCATTTGCTCCGCTCAAATATATTTCAGAAATAATTCAATAATAGACCCAGACAAGACAAGTGAACCGTGTAAATTAGTGGGTGATGCCACAAGACAGATTGGTCAGTCCCAGAAGGACAGCTATTGTCCTGCTGTCATAATGTGCTGCCATCTGATTAAACAAGATAAGACTGACCTTCAAAATTAAATCATCCAGAACTATATCAATTATTATTGCTCACAAGCTCAGACATATTCATCTGACTGGTAATATAGAAAAAATATATAATTTTGCTGTACACACAATAAAACAATTACTTGCATTAAATGGCATTTTATAATGTTTTCTGAAAATGATGGTTAACATGCTTATGGACCAGGTTATTATAGTTATTCCATTTATATGGCATCTGTTCTCAAAGATTCCCTGGCCCGAGTCGATCGCTAATCTGCCCATGACACTGTTGCCACTGTTTGATTATTTCTTTATAGTTCAGATGAGGTTTTCTAAATCCGTTTAATTATCTGATTATGTATAGACTAATCAACGAATAACGTCCCATGACCATAATAGTTAGCTTCAATGAAACATTTTATTTTTTTATTTAATCACGTAGCCTATACCATTGTATCAAATTAATGCGTAGAAAATCACCATTTCGTTATTCATTTAAAAAAGTGTGTGAATAAGAGTGCTCCAGTTACGTCACCAACGCTCTCTGAATGTTGGGGAAGCATTTTCACCGCTGGCCAGCCATACGGACAGCGACTAGAACAACAAATCCAGCAAACACAAAACATTTCTATAAAATTTGTACAAAGTCGGCCAAACTTCTTTGACGTTGGTCTAACATTGTACAACTGTTGTACAAATGTTCTGTGTTTGCTGGGCAGTGACTGGCGGGGTTTGCCGGGTGAGTTGCTATTTGGGCGTCGCTGATACAAGACGACAGAAGACGTGTCCACGGAGCTGATGCGCACACAACAAGGCGCGTAATATCTTCTGGATCAGAAACCTGGATCAATAATCGGGGATCCCGCAGTCCCGCCAGGTCATCTGGATCATGCTGTGGCAGGATGTGCTGATGCTAGGGTCTGGCCATCGTCGATAACCGTCACCAAGAATGCCGTGCGCCTGATGATTTTGTGGATTGATTGTTATCATGTAATTAATGTAGAGCTGAGGCAGGGAAAAGCAATGCTAGGACAAATCTAGAGTGAAGGGCATTAGGCGATATTAGGCAATATAAAGGTAGCCTAGCGAAGACCAAATTATATTATGGTATTCTACGAAAGACGGTGGGCTCATTGTGACATACGAAGTAATAAATGACGTCAGGGAGCACAAGTTTAACAATAATTAAGAAAAAGCAGAGCAGAACAAAACAGTGCACGAAATGGCAGAGCATGACAGGCAAGGACAAGGCAGAGAAAATACAATAATGTAAAAATGTAACTGTTGTAATACAGGCAAGGGTAAGGACAGACAAGCTAATTGCCGCCTCTGGGTTTTAGGCTACCATGCCGCGTATGAAGATCCCTGTGCACTATGTTTTGTGGTGGTGGGATCTGCGGCAGATGAAGCCGCGCTGGTTAGCAGGCTCAGCCCCCTCCCCCCTCATCTGAGCTCATAAGACGCACAGCAAGTCTTTCCCGTCTTTGAACTGTCCATTAGTTTTCTTAACGCTTGCAGGACGCCAATCGACATCCAGACAACCTAATCTGATGCCGGCTGATTTGTCTGGATATGTCACAGTTCTGGGTGTGGTCGAAGCCTGCCGCGGGTTATAACATACTGATATAATGCTGTTTTAATGCTGGATCATTGTCATAGACGGTGGTCCAGCATTAAATCAGTGGACGCAGCAATACAGTATGCTATGCTCAGAATATGCCTAGCTGGTGTTTGCTTGAGTTGACCACCGTTCATATATTCACATGCCTTAATAATCTTCTATTCACCCATGGAAAATGGCCTTATTTACATATCCAGCAACATAATTTTAACCAATGTAATTGTTATTTGTTGTAGGTCCCCTATACTGCTGCTTAAGTCATGGCCTATCTATCATCTGTGAATGTGATAGGATATAATTATGAGAGCACGTTCATGACACACAAGGCGTACCTAGCTCCTTAACTGCCACCGTAGTTGATACGGAAACTGATTTTCATTATTGTTCGTTAATTTGAACAGATGCTTTGTCATTGTCGATATTGGTGCCACTATCACCACTATCGCAACCACTGTCACCACCACTGTCACACCACTGTCACCGCCACTGTCACCACAAATGTCACCACCACGGTCACCACCACTGTCACAACCACCGTCACCATCATTGTCACCACAACTGTCACCACCACTGTCACAACCACTGCCACCACAAATGTCACCACCACTGTCACCACCACTGTCACCACAAATGTCACCACCACTGTCACTACCACTGTCACAACCACCGTCACCATCATTGTCACCACTACTGTCACCACCACTGTAACCACCACTGTCACCACAATTGTCACCACCACTGTCACCACCACTGTCACCACAAATGTCACCACAAATGTCACCACCACTGTCACAACCACCGTCACCATCATTGTCACCACTACTGTCACCATCACTGTCACCACCACTGTCACCACAAATGACACCACCACTATCACCACCACTGTCACCATCAATGTCACAACCACCATCATCACAGCTGTCACCACCACTGTCACCACCACTGTCACAACCACTGTCACCACCACTGTCACCAACCACTGTCACCATCAATGTCACAACCACCATCATCACAGCTGTCACCGCCCCTGTCACCACCACTGTCACAACCACTGTCACCACCACTGTCACCACCACTGTCACCACCACTGTCACCGCCACTGTCACCACCACTGTCACATCCACTGTCACCACCACTGTCACCCCCACTGTCACCACCACTGTCACAACCACTGTCACCACTACTGTCACCACCACTGTCACCATCACTGTCACCCCGACTGTCACAACCACTGTCACCACCACTGTCACAACCACTGTCACCACCACTGTCACCACCACTGTCACCACCACTGTCATCACTACTGTCACCACCATTGTCACCATCACTGTCACTACCACTGTCACCACCACTGTCACCACCACTGTCACCTGGCCACCACTGTCACCACCACTGTCATCACCACTGTCACCACCACTGTCACCATCACTGTCACTACCACTGTCACCACCACTGTCACTAACACTGTCACCACCAATGTCACCACCACTCATCACCACTGTCTTCACCAATGTCACTACAACTGTCACCACCACTGTCACAACCACTGTCACCACCACTGTCACCACCACTGTCACCACCACTGTCACAACCACTGTCACAACCACTGTCACTACCACTGTCACCACCACTGTCACCACCACTGTCACAACCACTGCCACCACCACTGTCACTACAACTGTCGATACCACTATCACTACTACTGTTACCAACGCTTTCACATACAGCACCACTGAATCCTTGACTTTATAATGATGTTTAGATTTCACATGCTCTGACACTGATCATTAGCTGTCAGTGAACACCTGGTACAACACGGATCTTACCCCCTGATCAAGCCTTACCCGGGGTGGATCAGGGGCTCCGCAGGGCAGACAGGAATGGGCAGTCAGGCCCCGGGGCAGGGACCCGATCCCGGTCTCTGTGCCCCGCTCAGGCCGGTTCAAACGCTCCCACAGGGACGGGGTCGTCGACTGGCATCCGCTCGGATTAATGCCCGCTTTGAAACCTCGCCACTAATTGGAGAAGAAGCAAATTGCGCTGAGGGAATTAGATCTGCGGCAGACCTGCGGGCAGGACCTGAGTCGGGGTGGCAGACCACGGGATCTGTGGTCAGGGATCTCTAACAAAGTCACCAAGGACATGGCCGCCATACCGTAATTATTTGACCTTCACAACGCTGAAATATTTTTGTAAAAACCATGGAAACCAAAGGGTTATTTTCAATTTGAGATCATTATCAATGTCTTAGTTGGCTTATTCCGTTTTATTTGAATACTTATCTTATGGGTCTACGGCCGTTAGAAATATTGTAATTCTTTCAGTACGGGGACCGTCCTTATACGTCATAATCTGACGTCTACAGACGTCAGATTCTGACGTATGAAGACGGTCCCCGCACTGAAAGGGTTGATTGCGGAGTTTTATAAATATTTGATTCACATCATCAAGTACGAATATTTGAATCAAGGTTAGTATTATTTCCCCAAGGAATGAACGAGCGGCTCAACCTGTTACAATTAGGCGATGGAGTACTATACTTCTGTCGAATCATTTTTCATTCAATTGAAGTTTGCAATTCCATCAGCAATAAAGAGAAAATAATAACGCAATACTTAAAGGCTCAACAACCGGTACTAGTTCTAATGTACAATCATAAATCAGACAACAATCCCTTTAAAAATGCTAAGCCTGTAAAGAATATAAGAATAAACACATTCTTCATTCAAAAGCATAGAATATGTATATGTTGATGGTTTATGATCGATTTAATTTAAAGGCCCTCAAGTTTCTTCTAACTGGGCTATCCATTCTCCAATCTCTACATGATGGTGCGACATCAGCTAGCATGTTACAAATACAGGATTTATGACATGCGTAGATTTGTTTGATATATTTAAATAATTTTGATATAATTCTTTATGTTTGTAGAGCACGATGGAGACAGAGAAGAACCGATATCTAAAACATCTAAGACAATTTAGATAAGTATAACACACCATTTCTATTATATATGAGCATATAAATATATTTTAACTGCATGAAATATGTTATCTCGCTCGCGATCTGTTTTGGAACATCAATTTAAATGCGATGTTATGTCACATCGTGTTTTTTATTATTAAGACAAGAGCTCAAGTTTTGTATTATATTTAATTTATAAATAACAAAATAATGGCAGCACATAAGTCGATTGTGTCACGTGATAGAATTTTTGCCATGATTTTTTCAGGGAGTATAGAGACCAATACTTCTGCAAAATGTCAAATTTTAAATAACATTTTTTTTTCCTTTATCAAGTTTTGGTACTTTGTGGTTATTTTCTATTCAACAGGCTGATGATGATGCTGATATTTCAATGCACAGGAAAATGAAGAGAAGCCAATGTTGCAACATGTTTTCTAAATTGTATGTTATATTTCTCTCCACACATCAACTTTAACCTAATAAACTATTTGCACTTATTGTAAGGCTATGTTCGGTTGCCACCATGTATTATTAATGTATTAGATAATAATGCACATAATAAGTTTTTTTTTATTTAAAAACTATACTGCTCTGCAATGTAGTATAGATGTTTTCAATGGATTACAAAGTCACTTAATTCACCATCACGGTCAAAAAGTGACGTTACGCAACAATCCGATATAATTATGTATATTTTATGTATAATTCAATGTATCCTATGTCATTCTTCATAATTGCTGTAGGGTGGCTCCTTTGATAACGACATGTGTTTATGTTTTAAGAGGAGTCTCCCTCACCATATTGTATTATACTTTGGTGAAATAAAGTTATCTGTCTGTCTGTCTGTTTTGACCATCGAGTTACTTGTGACCTATAAACAACATATGATGTGCAAATGATGTTAGCGACCTGTTTGATGTATTCGTTTGTGACATAAGAAACAAGATACATACAATTAAATAAATGGTAGTATGTGTTTTCACTTCGATTATTTCTAGCCACGAATAACTTTGTAACAAACACATTAATTATGGGAGCAATATAATAATGTATAATGTATATATCTAACATATATCTAACATGTCTTGTAACAAGATTAAGAGAATAAACTTGATTTGAATACACTTTGCTCATGTGTACTAGACGTTTACAGGTTGATAAGCCCAGAGATTTTTACTTATTTTTTTTTGCTAGATAGTAGCTAGTAGTTCGTTGATGTCTGTACTGGAGCGGGAAACAGAACATTATTTGCATAGTAGTCCATATTGTTAAGTGTTTTGAAAGCATTGTCTCTTATTTAAATTATTATTATGAATCTAAAACATTTTACTATATTTCTATGTGACTTCAATAAGATATGTCATATTGCAGACTTTCTAATGTCAATACCATATCTATGATTTCTATCCTTGTATGATAAAATATAGTTAAAGATAATTAAATATGTCTTTGGGAGTTGAGAACCCCTTGGATCTATACTGCTTGTGAATCAAAATAATGTGATTTGAATATTATGTTTGCATGTGGTTTCATTTGTGGAAATAGTCGTGAAGGTGGTTAAGTTTGAAGAATGCTAACTGACGGAAATTATGTCACAGAAAACTTAACTTTTAAGTTGTTTTAAATATTCCAGGTTGATGAGCAACAGAAATCAAAGTGTTTTAATTAGTGGCGGTTTATTTCTGACGTCGTGATGGTTCACCACTATCAATTCAAAGCATTTCTCAAAGATTTCCTGGGAAATGGGGACAGTCGGTCGCGAATTCTGAACTATCTAGCCAACGACGATGACATTTAATTAATGAAGCAACTACAGGCACGTGGCCATGGTGGGGTGATTGCTTTTGCACATTTGTCAGTGTGCAAATGTCGCTTACCACCGGAGGACTCTCTTCTAACACCATACGACGTGTCGCGACAAAAATGATCAGCATTAAAGCGCACATTAGCTTTTTTTACCCCTCCTTTCAGTTAAGAATTACCACCGCAATTTTCAGCTGAAAGTCAAGGCGCAAAAAAAACCGCGGAATGTCTTGGTCTGCGGCATTGCTTATTGCCTGCTTATTGCCGTTGGTGTTGCGGCTCCTGCACCGCGCAGAAGACGCTGGCGTCTTTGTCGCTAATGGCAGGCCGCCTGCCATGCTCAGTATCAGACGCCCTTTAATTAGAAGCCGCAGCTGCCGCGCTCTCCGGAGCAGGGTGCTAATTTCTCCAGGGCTGGGTTCTCTCTGAAGGCTGTGCTATCATCTGCAAAGCTAAAAGGCAGTAGCTGCTTACTTTTCAAGTAAGCAGCTACTGCCTTTTAGCTTTGCTTAGCTGTGCTGTCATCTGCTTCCACCCCCTCTCCTCTCACCGCACGTCACTGTTCTTTCTCGCGGTCCGCACCTCATTCCGGCACACGAGTCAATTATTTCGGAGACGTGCTACTGTGCCATTTCTGGGCAAGAGTTGACGCCTACACGGAGACGCTGCTGGAACCAAGCAAGCAGCGACACAAGGACATCAGAATATGCTCGCCATGTTGAAGGTCATCATATTTCTACCTTCAATATTTGTTTAATGTGGATATATCAAGAAAATATATCTGAACGTCGCAATTCTGCTACTCGGAATTTGGAAAAACGAACATTCACATACAATGTAGCAGATGTAATAAAACAAAGATTTTTATGTTGAAGCATTCCCAGACATCTGATCATGCAGGTAGTGTCACCATACCTGTCGGATTGCGGGTTAAAAACTGTGGATATGATTTCTCTAAGATGACAGAGTCACACAGCACCTTCTATGATTAGTACCTCGTCTCTGTCACTGCTCTCTTATTTGGATGACATCTGATGCCACAACATGCCCCACCCGTCTGTCACCCCCTCCTCCCGGAGATCTTGGTGACAATCCTGATGTGCAAATCAAAATGGCAGTAACTGCTCACAAAATGAACAGTTATTACCTTTTGGCTTTGCTTGGTAGAGTCCCCTTGGCTACAAAAAATAAAATTGACAATGATAAAGCGAACCCGGTATCACTCTGATATGGTAATTATATTCGCTTTGATAAGCTTTAAAATAAATAACAAGTTGAAATTGGACAATTTTCACAATTGCAAACCCTTGACAAGTTTCATATAATGTAGATTCATTTTATATACACTCTTTAAAAAAGAAGTTTCATTATCAGGGTACAGGTTTTTAAAACGTATTATTTTTTTTTCATAAGCTGTATAGCGTTTCACGAATTCAATTGCAGAGCAACACCAGTATCATGGGCACAGGCCCTGGCGCACTGGTAAAAGCTACCTGCTTGGTAATTCGGAGATCGCGGATTTGTCCGCAAACTCAAAGAAACAATAGGTTCTTCTCCGTTCAATTGTAAGGATACAGCACTGTGGTCAGTCTCCGTGATCGAGAGGTAGCGTGCTCGGCGTCAGACCGCCAAACCTCAAATTTCGAATCCTGTGTCTTGAGGGCAGTCTCATCCATCTCTGGCCCAGTTTAGCTCATATGTGCACAAAGGGGGCATAAAACCCCATTCTAGATTTGTACATTTTTTGACATTTTTATCAAGAATATACCGTAACATTACACCAACGTATTTAAGTTATTTATGGTATTCTACCAATACCACAATACAGATTAAACACAGCCATCTACGATTGTGAGTGAGTGAAACTGACCCCTCAGGCTACCCGGTATTCCCAGATAGCCTATTTCAGTAGCGACAATTTTGATTACGCTGACGTCATGAACAAAGCTAGTTATCTATATAAACTACCACTGTGTACCGAAAAAAAGATATGGGATGATGAGATACCAGTTTCTGCGCATATACTAAACTCTATTTGTTGTCTAAAAATGACGCGACACAGGAGCGCGCATGCTCGAAGACCTCATTTTAAAGATGGCAGTCACAGTGACAGAGGTTAGAGCATTCTCAGGGTAGCATCCAGTGTAGTTTCAGTACAGTTTTCTGGTCTCCATGATCTGCACTCACTATTCGTATACTTCGGGCTGAGGTGGAGCCTATATTATGTTGTTTTTGGGCTTGCACCGGAGCCGTTCGCACACTTGGTCATACATGATCCCCAACAAACACGAGGCGTTGTCCCAATAATGGGCTGATGGTGGGCCAGCGTCGTAGTCGATGGTCCAACACCAGCCCAACATTGGGCCAACGCCTCGTGTTTGCTGTGGAGCCATATCTTTTAACATGTTCCTTATCTGTCATTTTGACCCATGTATCGAACCCAAATAATCATATCACTCACATTACCAACTTGCTAGCACATTACTAACTTATGACACCTCTGATGACCTTTTCGTTTTTTCCCTGAATTTTAAAATATGCAAAAAAAATGGCGTTATTTATATAATCAGTAGGCCTACTTGAAATTACTCACTCAATATAGAACTGATATAGACATCAAGTATAATTAACTACTTGAAGCTACTGGTACTGATTTGTTTAGCGTCTATTTGTTTAGCGTCTTGTATTACTCAGTCAGTAGAGATATGAATGAAGGTAATAACGGTTTAAAACCGCTGGCATTGATTTGTTGATGTTGATTTTATCAGTCATGCAGTCAACTGTTGCTGAAGGCTACTGGACATTAAGTGCACGCACCTAATATAATCTGCTATATCACAACAAAATAAGACATTTATCCAGCTTGAGATCAGTGCTGGGACTACCTCTTCTACGTTGTTCTTATATTTTAGCGTTTTATCAGCAAGCATGCATGACCTAAGCAAATGTGATTACATGTATATTGATTAAACTTATTGGTTTCTATGGCGTATCGCATTTTGAATAAGCATCAATAATCAAGCAGTTCATCTATTTAATAAAATATCAACTTTTTTTTCTGCATTATTATTGCGTCCCCTTGGATATGAAAAAGTGTATCTGCAACTTCACAAAAGGTCAGGAACTTAATGCTAAGCTTTAAATCTTAGCCTGTATTACTGATTTTATTAGGACGTGTTTTAGCAATAAAATATTTTGAAATCATCAAATTTTCCAATACCACGATGTAAAAATAAGCAATCTAGAAAATTTTATTTTAACAGAGCTGTATATAGTTGGAACAAGCTTCCCGAAAGTGTTAACAAGCAGGTACATTACTTGGTTTTAAGAAAAGCTTAACTACATATTTTAACGAGATTTTAGAATCTAATTTTAATGTAAACGACACCTGTACATGGGTTCATGTTTGTAAGTGTGCATTATGTAGACAATGTTCGTAATGTCAAAACTAACAGGGAAGGAATTACTGGGCATATACTGCCTATCCAACTTCCTAGCATGCAAAATTATTATACACACAAATACTTTTATACTTTTATGCAATTTTTATCAATTTTATATTATATGTGTATTTTATTGCAGATACTGTAACTGTATTCTTTTGCATGAAAATAAACAAATAAAAATCCTCAAAAAAGTATGTATGGTTCTCGTATGGCATGGACAGACGAAGTTATTCAGTTTTACAGTTTTACATTTAAAATGGTGAAAGGCGGATTTATTATTTACATGCTAGTCTGAAATGGATAACCCAAAAGCTAGCATTGAACATACCCCAGGGAATTATTCATACTACTTTTTTATATATTTATCTGATTTGTATCAAGCAGTTTCATTAGTTAAATGTGTGGTGTCTGTGTCTGCTGAACACAGTGGCCCAACATTAAACTAGCATTGGGTCAATCTCTGTTTTGATATATCCGGATGGACAAAATTAAAACAGGAGCAGTAAATACGAAACACTGATCCAACTCTATCCCAGCATTGGTCTATTACATTAGTCTGTATGTACATAGGATTAGGGACAGCCGGACATGTATCAGGTTGCCAGTGAAGGTCCTCGGACACGAGCCGGACAGCGGTCAATTTCCGCCTGATGCCATTACAAGTCATCCCGTGGGCCAGCTACAGGTCAAGTGTCCAGACACTGGACATGACAAGACAGTCAGTATCTGACCGGATACCTTGTCCACAGGTCATCCGATACTGCTGTTTAGGCTCCCTACAAGTAACCTTTGCATAATGATGAGTATGCCGTCTTAGACTGTCACAAACAAAGTTAAGTAATCGCTTTGTATCATACCTTTTTTGTGGCTATTTTAGAATGGAAATTGTTGTAAATCGCTGCAGCGTCCATGTCTGATTAGGTCGGGGGCCCTAGGGTAGTGGTTAGCACGGCTGGGGGGCACCAAGACGTTTCGCACCCATCTTTAAGACGTTTCGCCCCCGGCGCCGCGACGATTTGCCTCAGTGTTTGATGTTTCGCCCCCCCTGTAAGACGTTTCGCACCCACGGAAGACGTTTCGCCCCCTATGTGAGACGTTCCCCCCCCCATTAAGAGTTTCGCCCCCTAGGAAGACTTTTCGCCCTACTCTAAAATAAGACATTTCGACCCCCCATGTGAGACGTTTTGCCCCATTCTTATAGGACGTTTCGCACCCTAGGTAAGTCGTTTCGCCCCCATTGTTATAGGACGTTTCGCACCCTAGAGAAGACGTTTCGCCTCCGTTCTCAGTTTTTCATCAAATTCTGACGTGTCTAATCGATTAAATTGTATGTCCTGTTATATATTAGGATTGCCACACCTCCTCCTACCCCTCAGCCTGGATATTCTCTGTCTTTCCTTACCTTATTATATGATAATAAGGAATCCTCATTTTATGTTGTTTCCTGATTTTAGTCTACTCTCATTTATCGTTGCAAATTGCGGGTAATGCTCATTGCGAATAGTGTATTAATTTGGCGCCCTTGTTGATTATACTATTTACTTTTATATGAATAATTTCAGTTTGATCCTGATCTCGACTATTAGGACATCTCTCACTTGTGCGAAGCTCACAAAACTTCTCAAGTCCCAATTAATGGGGGCAGCAATCATAATGATTTATGATTAGTGCGCGAAACTACTTTCCAAATTATGACTAGGGGGCGAAACGTCTTTCTGATTAGGGGCGAAACGTCATTCGTAAATATGAAGAGGGGGCGAAACGTCTTTCCTAATTATGAAATGGGTGCGAAACATCTTTCTGAAATATGGTTCGGGTGCGAAACGTCTTTCAGAAATATGGATTGGTTGCGAAACGTCTTTCTGAAATATGGTTAGGGTGCAAAACGTCTTTCTAAAATATGAACACGGGGGCGAAACGTCTTTCCTATGTATAAGGTGGGGGGGGGGGGGAACGTCTCACTAAATAACGGTGCGAACTGACTATGGGGCGAAAAGTCTGTGTACCGCTGTTAGCACCGCTGCCTTTCACGCCAGAGTTCGGGGTTCGATTCCCGGTCTCGGCGGTTTGAAAGAAACAAAAATGTTTCTTCCCCATCCACGTGTAAAAGTCAGTATTGTGGGGAGCCTCCATGACAGAAAAGTAGCGTGCTCGGCCTCAGACCGCCAGGGCTCGAATTTCGAATCCTGTGTCTGGAGGACAGTGTCATCTCATTCATCTCATCATCCTCAGGAGGTTCTCCTGGCCCAGTTTAGCCTATATGTGTACAAAGGTGGCCTAAAGCTCGATTCATTTCATTTCATTCTCATGTCTGATTAAATGCTGAATTGGAATAAATTATATCAAACAGCTCCTAAGAACCACGACTTGATAGATATGGTAATGAAAACCAATAAATCAAATATAGACCTAGGTGTGATTGATGCTTGGTGCTTAGCGGGTGAACACAGTGATTGCATTAGAAAATATGTAGATTTCCCGACCCAAGTAAACAAATGGTATGTTTAGTGAACTGTTTCACAATGTAACGAGCTCATTTGTGTAAAAGTATCGTAAATAGTTTTGCGAATATAAAACTCGGTTGTTATCTAATACTAAATAATACATATGGCTTTCAGGCAATTGTAGCAAATATCATCACAAAACGGAACTGCACGTCTACACTAGCTAAGCTAGGCCTAGACATCCACCTGCATTTCGTGGATTTCACCAATGATAAAGGCTCAGATAAATTCATAAAACCTGGGCTAGACATGTACAACCCACGACACGTTGACCCAATGTTGGGTTTATGGTGGCCCACCAACATTAACCCAACATCAGATCAACGTTTCGTTTTTGCTGGGAAGACAGTGTGAGTATCAGAGCAGGAGAAGTCCAGACACCAATCAGGCTGGCCATATTAATGGTATATACCCGGTACAGGGGCGGATCCAGGAACTGAAAAAAGGGGGCGGACATGTTTGATGGCACATTTAGGCCACTTCAGGTGACTTTCGAAATAGTTTGGCAAAAAATTTGCAACTGATATATGCGATTACTAGTAACCATGTATTCTGAAATTCAAGATTATTTGTAATATTGTTCCCGTACCGGTATAAATTGTGGATGGGAACAGTAAAATTAATGTGCAGCATGATTTATAATGTTTTTCATTAGAAAACGTGAGAACAACAATCTCAATATCTGACTACAGAATGTGTGAGAAATAAAACAAATACTAAGAATTTACTCAACGGTGGTTCAAGGCCGTGATAATTTCTCGGCCTTGAATTATGGTATTGGTTGGGAGATCGCATTCATTGCGTACTGCGTGAACTCTCCTAGCACACTCTGTCAATTAACTGATTAAGATAGTGAAACGTACGTGGCCGGATGTCATTAGAAAAGTCAGCTACTGGCCTAGATATCCTACTTTTATATCCCGGCAGATATGCAGATATGCTGAGAAATCAGTTCCCCCTGCTGAAACAGGGAGAAGTGTCACATTATTTAAAATGATGCAATTGTATGTAAGATTATAATCAGCATCGACCTAGGGGAGGGGGGGGGGTCTCATAAATGTAGCACGTTGCAGTAATAATAATAATTCAGAGATGTTATTGTGAACTAAGTTAAATTGGCATATCTATAGTTTAGTTGGTATATAGATTGAACACTGCAACTATAGTCATTTAATTACAGGCTCAAAATGTATAAGGCACTGGTGGGGAGTTTTGCTGGTTGATTAATGAGCGAGCTATTACATTCATTCTGAGATCTTTGTAGGAGCACTTTAGGTTTATGATCTTAGAAAGTGTAATAATTATTATATCATCAAGTGTCAAGATTGTAGTACACCAAATAGACATAGTGGAAAACTATGCATCCCATCTGAATGACGTGGTAGCAAAGCAGTTTGCGATAGCTTATCTAGACCTGTGAGGTTAATTCAATTCGTCGACTCACATATAAGTTACTCCGAAGTTAGCACTTTTATCACAAGAGACGTTTTTATAAATAAAGAGCTGCTTTTAAACAACGAGAACGTTCACCCAAATAGATATGCAGATAATGCCAGTGAGCAAGTCAGCATGCAGAGGGTTAACCTTTGAATCCCTAAATTAAATAATTTAATTGTTTAACCACTTTTGGGTGGTAGCGAGACACAACATCAAGTGGGTGAAAAATACACATATTTGTTTGATTTTATAGCAAACATTTGCAAATCTTGATGTTTAAACACACATTTCGCCCCGCTGCGATTTAAACAGCTAAACAAACAACAAATTAAAAACGACAATAGGCAGGTTTAGAAGTTCAAGGGTTAACACAAAAACTGGCTCTATACATACCGAAGTGATTGATCAGTTGGTTTGCCAATCCAAAGTGGGGAGTAGTTTTGCCATTTCAGATCACTAAAATGTTCATATTACATCAGGTAAGGGTTACACCTCAGGTCCCGTATTCTCGTACAAGTTACGATATATCGTAGGCTTCTGATTGGTCGAGATGGCCAACTCGACCAATCGGAAGCCTACGATATATCGTAACTTGTACGAGAATATTATTTCGTTGATGTTTTGATGTCAGTCAGACCATTTCATCGTCTTCTTGTTAGATAGATAATAGTTATTAAGTGATTTGATATAATCGCTTCCCTATTCGAAAGGAAAAAAATAAATATTTTTTGTAAGTTACATTCACTTTTTGTCCGAACTACATAAGATTAAATAGGCCAGCGGGATGTCCCGGTGTTCGATATTAATACAAACTGTCGCTTTTTTCTGGGAGGAACAGAGATGAAATTTTATGACGTAAAATAAATTATATGTAATAATCATTTTTTGTTTAATGTGTGTCTCTCCATAATAATTATGTTTTTCTCGTAAAATGTGTTTTTGTGGTTGTAAGTACCCTGTAGTGTAGCCTGTATTAGTTTTTTTATCAAGGGACCAAAGTATGTGCATTACCCAATGCTATCTCTACATAATACAAGCAGATTTTTCCTAAACGACTTCAATGAGAAAGGCATGGCATTTATCAGCATGTGACAAATTACTAATGACACAGATCACGAACTGTTCCGTTTAAGTGCCCTTACCTCAGTACATGTTACATGTACTTCTCTGAAACCTATTACTCACTTCCTTTTTTGAACACAACTATATATAAGCTTACTTAGACATGTG